>CM035791.1:41119796-41719796 GCA_020466265.1 Siphamia tubifer | reverse complement strand
TTAAGATTCCTGCTATGAGTGAAACCCTTATCACAGCCTGTGTGTCACCCGTTACACCTGCTTCTCCTGTGCCAACAGACTATTGTGGTGTACTTATGCCCAACTCAGCCTGTGACATAATGATCGCACATTCTCTCAGTGAAGTTCAGAATGGAACGACTGTGGTTAGAGTGTTAAATCCTGCGAGAGAAGACATTGAGCTTCACTCGGGTCAGCACCTTGGAGAGTTCCATTCAGCCTCATCTGTTGACATTATACCATTTAAGAATACATGTAGTGCAGTCTCACCTGTATATGCTTTAGCTCCACCTATCCAGTTAGATGAAACTACCCTTACGCCTGTTCAAGTTCAGTCTCTACGATCATTAGTTGAAAAATATTCAGCAGTATTCAGTAAAAACTCAGAGGATAGAGGTCGTACAGGCATAATAAAACATCATATTCGCACTGGTGATGCCACACCACTTAAACAGAGAGCATATAGAGTAACACCAGAACAGAGAGCCGAAATACAGACTCAGGTTGACAACCTTTTGAAAGCTGATGTTATTGAAGAGAGCTATAGCCCTTGGGCTGCACCAGTTGTTTTGGTGCGCAAAAAAAATGGCACATGGCGTTTCTGCCTGGACTACAGAAAACTCAATCAGGTGACAATCAAAGACTCACATCCTCTTCCCAGAGTGGATGACGCACTTGATGCTTTGTCAGGCTCTGCTTGGTTCTCCACCATGGATCTTCAGCATGGCTACTGGCAAGTTGAGCTGGAAGAGTCGGACCGTGAAAAGACAGCATTTACGACAGGTAGTGGTCTATATCACTTTAAAGTTATGCCGATGGGACTGACGAATGCTCCAGCCACATGCCAACGCTTGATGGAGACAGTGCTCCGTGGCCTTCCATGGAAAACATGTCTAGTGTACCTGGACGACATACTCATTTACAGTCGATCCTTTAGCGAGCATCTCCATCACCTAGAGGAAATCCTTTCCAGACTTCAGTCAAGTGGCCTGAAATTAAATCCATCAAAATGCTGTTTTGCGCGAGATCAGGTACGATTTTTGGGTCATGTTGTATCCAAGCATGGCATTCAGCCAGACCCAGAGAATGTGAAAAGTGTTAATGACTGGCCTACTCCACGATCAACAACAGAAGTGCGAGCCTTTCTAGGACTATGCTCGTACTATCGCAAATTTATCAGGAATTTTGCACATCACAGTGTTCCACTCCATGCACTCACAGAGAAGAATGCTTCCTTTCAATGGACTTCTCACTGTCAAGATGCATTCACATATCTAAAACATGCACTTTCAAACCCCCCAGTGGTTGCATTTCCAGACTTCACCTTACCATTTTCCCTCTACACCGATGCTTCAGGTTCAGCTGTTGGTGCTGTGCTAGCCCAGAAATGTGAACATCATGAGAAAGTGATAGCCTATGCAAGCCATGTTCTTACAAAAGCAGAAAGAAAGTGGTCAACTTATGACAGAGAACTGTTTGCTATTGTCTGGGCCATAAGACATTTTCGACACTATCTACACAAACAGCCTTTTGTTATTGTCACAGACCATAAGCCTCTCCTAGGTCTCCGAAAGATTCCTATAGACAATGATAGAACTGGTCGCCGTGCACGCTGGGCTCTTGAACTTGACCCTTTTGAGTGGACTGTAATTCATAAAGATGGCCACAGACACCTGAATGCAGACGCGATGTCACGTCGTCCTGCTGACACTCCAGAAATTCAGCAGAACATCACCCCTCATGACAAGTCACATTTAAGTCCTGTTGGTCCCTTGTGCCCTGTTAATTCTGTGCAGCCCCATGATTTTGAGGATGTTAATCCACAGCCAGTTTCCCCTAACCAGACTAAGTCAAAATCTCTTCATTCACAGTCACAGCACTCTGCACAGTCCATTCCTTCCACCATTGTGCTTCAGATCCCTGAAGATAATCTCAAAAAAGAACAACAATGTGATCCCGCACTGTCAGAAGTTCTTAACTGGAAAGCAAAAGGACGGAAACCACCTTACTGGCAAATGAAAAAACGTACAGTAACAGAAAGAGTGTTGTGGCAAGAATATCACAGGCTTATATTACATAATGGTCTACTCTGTCGTAAAGTTGTTAATCCATTCTCTAAGTCAGTTATTCATCAAGTTGTGATCCCCCACAATTTAACAGACACCGTATTTAAGTTACTGCATGGGAACCCAGTAACTTGTCACATGTCAGCTGACAAAGTCTTGAAACGTGCTCAGCTATTGTGTTATTGGCCATTCATGTCACGTGATATCAAACAGTGGTGCAAACAATGTACTCCATGTGATGCAAGACGGAGTCCCACACCTCATCATAGAGCTCCAATGAAAACCATTGTGGCTACTGAGCCATTCCAAAAAGTTGCAGCCGACATCCTTGAACTCCCCATTACAAGCAATGGAAACAGGTATGTTCTTGTCGTTCAAGACTATTTTTCAAAATATGTCAACCTCTATGCCATTCCAGACCAGCGTGCCACAACAGTTGCAAAATGTCTTTTTGAAAAGTTCATCTGTGAACATGGGATTCCAGAAATGCTCCATACTGATCAAGGTCGTCAATTTGAGTCTGATCTGGTGAAACACCTATGTGTGCTGCTTGGCATTCAGAAAACCAGAACCAGTCCATATCATCCTCAGTGTGATGGCATGATTGAAAGATTCAACAGAACTCTCATCGATCAGTTGGCCAAGTCACTTCTGCAGCAACCTGCTGAGTGGGATGGCTGCCTCAACCAAGTCGCCATGGCGTACAACACCTGCCCTCACTCGTCTACAGGCTTTACACCATTCTTTCTTACACATGGTCGTGAAGCACGAATGCCTGCTAACGTGTTGTTGCCAAACGGTACACCATCCTCATCTAAATCAGGTTCTCCTGTTGACTATGTTGAACAGTTAACCCAGAAACTTCAGTCAGCCTTTGGTTTTGCTGCATTAAACAGAGACTGTGCTTACAACAGGCAGAAACAACAGTATGATAAAACTGTCAATCACACACCCTATGTTTCTGGAGACCTTGTGTGGTTAAATGACCCTACTACATTCAAGCACAAACTTGCTCCACACTGGAAAGGTCCCTTTGAAATTTTGGAGTGCCTTGGATCTGACGCAGATACCTCCGGTGTGACATACAGAATTCGTTACTTCCTGGATCAACCTAATAAGTCCCACATTGTTCATTATAACCGTCTCAGACCCTACAATGCTCCTGTGCCGGATCGTGGTCTTACAACACGTGCAACAGCTTCTCCAGTGCACCCTCATCTTCCCCCATTGACTCCATTATCAGGGGCATTGCCCTTTAAACCCTCACAACCTGCAGTTGCTAAGAACTCGAACATGCCTGACTGCAGCATTCCTCCTTCAGTGGCCCCTCAGTTTCTTCAGCTCAAAACTGCACCCCTGCTTCAGTCACAACCCCAATCACAGACTCGGCTTCAAACTCAGCCACAAGCTCAATCCCCCTCTCCCTCATCACCAACACTATGGTGTCAGGTTGGAAATGCTTTGTCCTCTGGTGAGTTGATACCGCCTCAGACTGGTCCTGCCCCCTCTGCCAGCCCAGGCCAGGGCCCTGGTCCTTCACTCCGATCCAGACGTCTTGTAAAACCCCCTAAGCGCCTTACGGACTATGTGTTGAAATAAACTTTTTTTTTGTTTGTTTTTTTGTTTTGTTCTCCTGCTTTGTAAGTAAATGTTTACTCCTTATAGTTTATGAAACGTGGACGTTTCTTTTGGAAAGGAGGAAAGAATGTAAGACTCAGGAGTTAAGAGGATTCATAGGTGTTAAAAAAATAATATATTGGCAGTGTTCACCCAATAGACTGTTTACATTTATGTTTATAGAATTATGATTTGCACATTTAATTATTCTTATTTGTTGAATCTGCCTTTCTGTATCACATTTGCTAAGTTGAGATAGCTGGCTCCTGGTTGGCTGGTTAAGTCATGTGAGTGGTTGTTGTCAGGAAGTGAAGAGAGTTCGCTACGTGTGTGCCAAGTAAAGCACTGTTCTAAAGAAATCTGTCTTCATCCTGCAGTTTCATTTCATAAATAGTGCACCATAAACCATCAACGAACCCTCACGTTACATCTGTTTACAATGTTTGAGGAAATGACAGGGTTCAAGGGAGGGGAAGGAGTGTTCTGTTATAGTCAATAAATAAAAAGCATGTTCAAATATAGACACTAGCCTGGCCAGAGTAAAGTGTATGTCTTTTTTATATAAAAAAAAAGGGGGGGGGGGGGGCTGAAAAGGGGTGAGGTAATAATACATTATAAATAATCCTGTGCAAAACGGTGAAAATATTCTACACATCAAAAAAACTGTCCATTTCATACCTGGTTTTTACAACAGTCTTTGACATCAGAATAAAGACCTACTTTTTCATAGCCATAGCTTAATACACATATAGACTAGACAAAAGACAGTCCAGATCCAAAAGGACACTCCAATATACAGTATGGAAATATATCAATTAAAAAAATCACACAAATGTACAACATCTTTACTGTTGGAATGGCATTCACTTTAATTTTTTGTATTGTTTATATATATATATATATATATATATATATATATATATATATATATATATATGAATAAAAGAATGAATGAATAGCCTTTATTGTCATTTGGCATATCACATATCACAAGGACACATTAAACAACATTGTTTGGTCTCTCCAGGACCAAAACATTTCACATCAACACATTATGTAATGTCATACATTGGGCTTTTTTAAAATTTGGGACACATGATATATTACGCTGGGAAGACAGGAGATATAAAAACATGAAAGAGCAGATGAGGGTCAGTTTCACCTCAGTCTCGGGGTCAAATTGCTTGATTGTATATTATGTATATGTTTTATATTGTATGGACTTTGTATGGCTGCTACCTTTAGCGACTGGACCTCCTGGTTAAATAAAAGTAAAATAAAATAAACTCTTTATTCTTGGACTTCTTCTAACCAAGGCCTCCTCTGGAGGGGACTATGAGGTCCCACATGGAAGAACCACTTTTGGACAAAATCTAACTTAGTGTGAGGGGAACCACTACTTATTGTTTTCACAACATTTGGTAGCTTACACCAAACTCAATCAGTTTAGCCTCCTGATGTTATTTCTCATTTCCCCAAATCTATAAAACACACCCAGTTGTTCTTTTAGGCAAGGCAAGGCAAGGCAAATTTATTTGTATAGCACATTTCATGTACAGGACAATTCAATGTGCTTTACACAAGAACAGAAACAGAACAGAAGAAAATTAAAATGACAAAGATGCATTAAAAGACAATTAAAATCAAGACATAAAAACATTTTAATGCAAATAAGAATCTAAGTAAAAGCTCCAGTGAACAGTAATGTTTTCAGGCCTGATTTAAATGAACTGATAGTTTTTCTCAGACCTCAGGTATCCAGGTAGTTTGTTCCACAGTTGAGGAGCAGAATAACTGAATGATGCCTCACTTTGTTTCGTTCTTATCTTTGGAACACACAGTAAACTTGTTCCTGATGACCTATGACCTCAGGGCTCTGGATGCTTCAGTGCAGGTGACGATACTCTATTGGTCAGACAATCAAGATGCACAGTCTCCCATTTGGACCAGAGCCAGAACCGCTCCCCGCCTCCGACCTTGCCCCACTCCCAATCAGACGCTGGTTTCGATCACTATATTTAGAGAGAAAAAGAGAAAGAGAACTTTAGTTAAATGCTTTGGTTTTTATACACCTTGTAAATAGTTTGTAAAAAAAAAAATATCACAGCATTTTTTTTATTTAGTGAACAATCATTTTCTCATGTTTGGATTTTTAGGAGTCCATGTAAGACCTGTGTGTTTTGGTTTATTTATTTTTTTTGTTAGGTAAGTTAGGGATGTTTCATTGGTTTTGTTTATTGTTTTGGTCATGCTCACACCTGATATGGAATAAATTGCTGTGCTTTTTGTTTAAATCTGTTAATATTTAAACTTGTCATCCTTCTTTGGGAGTGGGATATTCAAGTGGGAAATGATTTTTACATCTTAACTCAGTTCCCCTAGAATGGGTCATAACCCAGAGCTTTATGGAATTCAGTAATATGAGGTGTTTCACATATTTATTACAGTCTGTGTTTTGTTTGTCAGTCTTCTATCTGTGCTGTCCGCCTCAGTGGAAGGTAAACAAACAATTTATGTGAACACACAAGGCTGATCATAAAGTAAACCAATGCACTGATGTACTGCATATAGGAAAGTCAAAATCCACTACAAGGAAAATAAAAACGGTGGAAAATTACAATAATGTGTCTTAAATAAAGTTAAATAAATCCTGAATGTTAAAAGAAAATAGAAAAACTCCTACTACTGTTGGACCCAGAAATGAGTCTTAGATTTTCATGACAGAATTGCTTTTATTATTTATTTAATTATTATGAAGCTGTTTCTACACAGTTACCCATAAAGGGGAATAATTAGTTTTTATACACATTCCTATTTATACACTTGAGTAATCACCTTTGACCAGATGCAGTGATTACTGTACATACTGAATCCAAAACTTAATCAAGAATAAATCACAGCCAGCTTTGTGAGTAATAGTATATTAACATCAGTCCATCGGTGTTGTCCATCTTGAATTTAAAACTAAAAATAACATTCATCTCATAGTAAATGAGCCATCCTCATTATTAAAGAGTATAATACATTATCTGTGTAAAAAAAAACCCAAAAAAAACATTGCACATAGGATACATAATAGGTTGTAGTTGTATAGGTATTATCACAAGGATAACCTGTATTTACATACATACATATACATTTACATTATTTATTTATACTAGCTACGTTTACATGATGTTTTTTTAATTTTGAATTATTTATTCGAAATAAAATAATTTGGAATTAAAGCTATTTCTTTCATGTTTACATGGACATGTTAATTCTGAATAAAGGTTTTCATTGAAACAAATGTATTCCACTCTATTTTATTGGGCTTTGAGAGCTGGAGGTACAGAGGGTTCTGATTGGACAGAACAGCTGCTTAATGTCTGGATATCTACTGGAAGAAAACGATCGTGTCCACTTCTTGTTTTGAGTTCATTTCATCGAGCAACATGTTAGACCAGAAGGTAAATTTTTTTTTTTTTTTTTTATACCTACAGGAATAAAAACATGCAAGAAAAATATCTTGCATGCATGCATGAAAGGGTTAATAATATGAAAAAAAAAAAGAAGTACTTCAGGGATAATTAAATAAATGGCATATCCTCCAAACAATGTTTTGCTCTCTTTAATTTCAAGGACACACATGATTAGAGTGGATACCTACTTTTGAAGTGCTGTTACATCAGAGGTTGTCTCTCATAGGAGTTCACTTTGCACCTACATCCATACAGGCAAACACACTCAATCATAGTCACAGATGCAATTGTCTGACAAAGCCAGGGGAAGAAACCTACTTCCTATTTAACATGTTTCTATGCTTTCTGTCTCCTCATTGGCTTGGCATGATTAATGAGGCTCTGCTGTCGAACGAACACTCAGGTGTGTGTGTGTGTGTGTGTGTGTATGTGTGTGTGTGTGTGTGTGTGTGTGATGCTCTGCCAAGCACCACTTCTGTAACCACACAGCACTACTGAAGAATGCTTAAGGATCTAGTGTCTGATATTTAGCAAGATCTGACTGTAAACAAACTATATATATTCATAATTACCTCCACCAAGGAGGTTATGTTTTTGCTTGTTTTTGTTGATGATATTTTCAGGATGTGTCACAAGGAACAAATGATTACATTTTGGTGGTGATCCGGAAGAGATTCTAGATCACTTTGAAATGTATTCTCAGTTTATCGCAATGTAAAACTACTAGTGGGGTATCTTAAATCAAAATATTTGGAAGAATTGTTCCAGAAATTATTAAAGCACAAAAATTGGTAGAGATGAATTTTAGGACATACTGCATCATTTCAGAAGGGGTGCCAAAAAATTCAGCTATGTGGTTTTATCTCAAAATATGTTTTTTTGAGTAAAATATTGTTTTTTAGAAGTTAATTTTAAAAAAAAAATAGATATAAGCCACTGGAGAAAAATGTTAACACTTGGAAATTATATCTATGGATCCTATGAACTTTAAGTAAACTTTAACAAAAAAATACCTTTTTTGTTAGTAAAACTTAAAAAAAAAAAGTATCTCACAAACCAATACAGATATTTAAACTATTTTTTCATCATCAATAGCTTTTAATCAAGCAAAACATTAATTTTAGCAGAAAATTGGCAATATCGAGTGTAAGAACGGTCATTTTACCCCAAAATTTCCACATTATGAAACTATCTCTGCAACTTCATGATGACTAAAAAATTCCTAATGGTTTTAGGACAAGAATGATGCAAAATTTGTTTAAATATCTGTATTGGTTTGCGAGATAATTTTTTAAAAAAGGCATTTGTCACCCCAAAATGACCGTTACCATGGTAATTTGTTAAAGTTAGTTCAATTAACATACACAAAAAGTTCATAGGATCCATATGTTTAATTTCCAAGTGTTAAATATTTTCTCCAGTGGCTGATATTATTTTCAAAAAAATTTAATTCTAAAAAAATTTTTGATTCTACCCCAAAATAAAGCATACATTTAAATTATATTTTTTGGCACCTTCTGAAACGATGTGGTATGACCTAAAGTTTATCCCTACCAATTTTGATGCTTTAATCATTTCTGTCACGATCAAAACAATAACCAGTTACATTCGATTTAACCGTTAACCCAAAATCTTCTCAAATAAACAACTTTGTTTTGTATTTTCAATTTTTTTATGTTGTAATTTTATAACTTTTTGTTGTTACTTCTACACTTTTTTTTTTACAGTGTTGTTTAACTGTGCCTTCTTTTCCTTCTATCAATCTCTTCTTTTGTCTTCACTTCATGGAACTGTTAGTACAAATTTAAGGTCTCTGAGGAAGCTGTAAATATGATTTTATGACTTTTCATAACATTTTATAGTCTGAAAAATGTATATAACAGGAACTCTGCACACTTTTGATGGGCTTTTTTGTGCAAGTCTTGGCTTGGGGTACTTGGCAAATGAATGTAAATGTGTGTAAGTGTGACATATTAATATAATCAACATCATGGATTACATCAGTGTATTATTACAACCATATTTTCAACATTTTTGTTTGAAGGATGAATGCAGATTTTTTTTTTTTGTTTGGAAACAATCAGTATTAGACTTTATTCAGAGAGTAATAATGTCCATGGAGATGTAGCATTTATTTGTTGGTTGTTTTCAGAGCATGTTGTGGTACATGTTTTCCCTCATTCTGTTGGAAGTTTGGAATATTAATACAACATATAACCCATTTAGCTAAAAAAAAAAAAAAACCCAACACGGATAAAACAAACACAGGCACTAAAGAGGCTTTTGTGTTGTTTTTTTGCAGCCAGCATGGATAAGTCTGGGGGGGGGTGGGGGTTCAATTGGCTGAAAGGAAAGGAAAGAAGGAAAATAAATAACAGACAGACTTTCTGTGTAGAAAGTGTACAATTTTGAGTTTTTTCTTTTTAGAACATTTACTGTAAAGTAAACAATACAGCAGAAAATAACTTGACAATTGTGCCCGATAAAAAAAACAAAACATAATTATATGTATACAATTATAACAGATGTCACTGTTTTGACTGTCCATAAATAACCCTACCGAGTAAGAAAGGAAAAACATTTTCAAAATAACTTCTGTTGTAAAAAAATAAATAAATATTTATATAAACTAATTATAAGTGCCCTGATGAACATTTTCCTTTACATGATGCAACAGAACCTTAACTCAAACTTTTAGATGTGAAAACAGCCTTCATCAAATTCCATCTTTTGTCTTTTCTTTTGTGTATGAGAGGTCGTTTAGGCCATATTTCATTCATTCTCTTTTACATATATATATATTCTGTCTCATTAATATATTTTTACTCACATATACTTTATTCTCACTCTCATATTCCTATACATTTGCTCTGACATACATATACATACATAAACTCTGGAACTCTCTCCTGTCGAACCTTTATAACTGTGACTCTCTCCCTACCGTCTTAAGACTCAAAACTCACCTCTTCCAAACAGCACACTTTCCATAATCCAACTTTTCTTTTTGTTCGCTCTTTCCATTTATTTCATCTTTTTTTTTCTCCTTCTGCCTCAGCCACCTGTTTTTATCCACGTAGTTTTTGTTTTTAGATTTGTTTATATACTGTTTTTATTCTGTTTGTTAAGCGCCTTGAGAGTTTTGAAAAGCACTGATAAATAAAATGTATTATTATTATTATTATATACTCTCAGTCTCATATGCATGAGAAGAGAATGTAGGTATGTGTGAGGAGAATAAAGTTATGTGGGAAGAGGATATATATGTATGTGAGAGGAGAATATACTGTATGTGAAATTGAAAATACATGTATTTAAAAGCAGCAGAATGAAATATAGCCTAAACAGCTCTTCATATTTGTGTATTAACTCCCATCTGTCAGTATATTTCAGTGATCTATACTTCACCATGAATCGTCGGCCAGTTTCAGGGAAATTTAGCCAAAATTTACATTGAACATAACTCGACTACTATGGTACCACATTAGATCTGCTGTCACTAAGGCTAACTTTACTTCATATTTTGTTTGATACCTTTATAGAAACATGACTTATACCTACTATACTGATGTATAGGGAAAATCCTCAGAGGCATACTTGTGACTAACATAATTTTTTTTTTTTTCACGGATAGCTTTCTTGTCATCCTCATTCGCTTTCAGACCCTGTGCCTCCAGGTCATTGAGGTGTCTTTGGTTTTTGACACCTTATGGATTTCACAGAGGAAATGCAAGGCAGGCCAAAACAAACTGCATCACCAGCTACTGGCAGGAGGGAAGAAATTGAGTACCCATAATTTGCTTATGGTTTGCAAATTAAAGATTGAATTTGCTTCCAGCTATATTCTGCATCTGTCTTTTCCTTTCTTTTCCTCGACCCCCTTCTCCTTCTTCCACCCCTTTCTTCTGTTTTCAAGAGGAGTTGCACGGAAAGGAGGCTATTACGTCCTTGGATATATGAGGCAGAGAGGGTATCACACACTCATGTAAATTATCCCAATATTTGCATCTGGCTTTCACTGCTAAAAATAAATAAATAAATAAAAGGCCCTCACTACACCACTACTACAACCCACATTCAATTTCATCTCGAGAATAATTGTCCATTCAACCAGGAATGTAAATTTCATCAATACGTTCATCCATCCATCCTCCTTTTTTTTTTCTTTTTACATTCGTTCCCCTTCGGTATGTTTGTCTAAATGACTTCTTTCAGAGAGGAGAGAGGTTATCCGTTCTCAAAATTTACTATTGTCGCCGCTGTGAGTTCTGTGATTGTTATTCCTCCTTATTCACAGATGTGATTTTGAAAGAAAGAAGGAAGGAGACGAATATTTAATCTGAAGAAAAAAAAAAAAAAAAAAATCCTGTTGCTGTTCTGTGGATAGACAGATTTAGATGTGTACTTTATGGCCCCCGTGGGGAAATTTGACTTGGACTCTGTGAAACTAAAGTCGCCAACACATATGGGCACAACACCAACAAACAGGAGACATTAAAGCTGCACGAGTGGAAATCAGGAGGATTTGAAGAAACACACCTTAAGTCTCCTTTTCTGTGTCCAAATCTAAAGACTAAATAGAAAACGTTCATGACTTGGCATCATTTTAAGGTGCTATGGAAAAGATAAGCTACCTTTTCAATCTTCTATTTTGAATCTTAACAGCGAGCGGTCATGTATTTAACCCCCCCCCCGAACACACACACACACCCATTTCTGTCGGAAAACACATATGATTGGGTTCAGTGCACAGATGGGGGTTGTTTCGTCTCAAACCACTGCAATATGATGAAAGGTAATTATGGGATTTTTCTCCAAGGATGCCAAAAAACAAAACAAAACAAAACAAAAACAACCAACCAAACACTACAGCTATAATGAGCACACATGATTAGAAAAAAAATAATAACTCCAAATAAATATTCACTCATCAATCATTGTCATAGAAATCTATTGTTTATATTGTGCTTGTCTATTTATTGTACTCATTTTAATTGCACTCATTTATTTATTTTTAGCTTCTTTTTTTTTTAAACTAATATAGAATACATTTTAACTCTGTGGAACCCAGACGCCAAGTAAGGACATTTCGTTGCCAAATATAACTTTGTGGAGTTTTTTTTATACAATGACAATAAAGAAAGTTTAGTCTAGTGTTTTTTTTTTCCCTTACAGCACAACTTCAGAATAATTTAGATGCATGTGTTTACACAATATATTCATTTACTAACACAATATTTTCTTATTGAAAGGGCATGTATTGTAAAATATTCCCCTTTCTTTCCATTTGTCTAGATTTACCTACTCCTATTTGGTGAACAGGAGGGTGGGGGGTTTTGATGCTAACCAGTTGTATGAGAAAATAATATTCCCGTGTGTTCGTACAACTCCAAATGGTCCCACGGTGGACGACACTTCCACAGACGCCATCTGAACATGAGGTCAGAGGTCAGCAGGTGATGCAAAACTTAAAAGTCTGCAAAGTCTGTCAACTCTGAAAGCAAAAACAAAAAAATTAATACATTAATGAATAAAATATAGCAGAAATTAATATGTGGGTGAGTAAATGGGGTTAAATTAAATTAACTTTATCCTCTGTTGGGAAACCAACATACTTTTTTATTCAATATATGTGTGAAATTTTAAGGATAAAAAAATGCAGAATGTCTGTTTTTCATTAAATCACAAATGCAATGATTTGTTTATTGAGATGACATGAAAAGTTATTCTATAAAGATGGCCACGAATGTAAATATCAAGTCGTTTTCCAGATATATTCATTATTCCTCCTGTGCTTTGCAATGCAATGCACAGGGGATTATTGTTCATCATATTTATTCTTCTTCTTCTTCTTCTTCTTCTGATGTTATTCATCCCTGCTGTTGTCAGACAGTTTAACAAATCTGCCCTGAATGAATTTGACTATTTTTATGTATTGTTTGTTTGTTATTTATTGGTGTGAATATATTTTGCTGCCGGACCACCAGAATTCCTGCCCCTTGTGAGATTAATAAAGATCCATCTATCTATCTATCTATCTATCTATCTATCTATCTATCTATCTATCTATCTATCTATCTATCTATCTATCTATCTATCTATCTATCTATCTATCTATCTATCTATCTATCTATCTATCTATCACAAAATAACTTTGCAAAAAAAAAAAAATGCAGCTCACAAAAAGTAAAGTAAAAAGTAAAAAAAAAAAAATTCTGATGCAAAAATGTGTGTCCTGCTCAGGAATAGTGTTCTACCTGTGGACATTGACATTCCGATTCCGGGATTTTGTATAAAATGTGAAAAACCACATTTGTACATCAAGAGTTGGGGACCTTTTCTGGACTATATAAAGTCACACATTACACTCACTGTGGATTGATGTAGAGCATATCATTTGTCATTAACATATTGTGTTGTGGCCTTGGTGTGTTTTTTTTTTTTTTCTATGTATTTAATTTTTGTTTGTTTTGGGTGTTTGTTGGTCTGCTTCTTGTCCTTGTTATTATTGTATGTCTTGCAAAATAAATAAAAAAATAATAATAAAAAAGTGAAAAACCAGCCAAACCAGTACATGAAGTCTTTATATCTCAAAGTAAGTTCTTTATATCTAAAAGTAAGTTCTTTATATCTCACTGAAAAGTAAGTCTTTGGTTGATTATGTTGTATTTTAAATGTGATGAGATATTTTGACTAGAAACAAAAACTTGTTTCTCTTTGTTTTCTAGCAATTACTGGGTTCACGCTCACACAGAAATAAAATATTTTAGAAATTCTATTATATTAGAAATACACACAGACACATCACAATGAACCCTATTAGTAATCCTCTATTATGTAACAGCACATCCTTAATCACATCACCTCTGGCTTTTCCCCATTTTTTTTCCCCTTTGTCTTTTCTTCTTTCCTCCTGGTGCCAAAGGACTTTGCTCTTCCTGAAATACTGGTCATAGTTTAATGAGGCTGTTGATGTTAATTCTGTGTTTCACAGACAGTGTCATTCAAATGACTGCACCGTCCTCCAGTCTGGTAACCTCTGACAACACAGGGTGGACACTGTCAGCGTCCACAAAACACACATATGTCCTGTTGGCTTTACAGCAGAGTTATATAATAACAACGGAATAGCTACACTGCAAGAGTCTAAATCTTACCAAGTATATTTTTCTAATTTCTAGGCAAAACATCTTAAAATAAGACATTATAAAGACATATATATATATATATATATATATATATATATATATATATAAAGAGTAACTTTTCAGTGAGATATAAGAACTTTTGTTAAACAATAGATCTGAAAAAACTTACTTTGAGAAATCTTACCATGTTAATTTTAGCCCTTTTTTTTTTTTACTTGAATTAAGAAATAAAAACTTGCAATAAGCAAATAAGACAATCTGCCAATGGAACAAATGAAAATTATATTAGTAAGATTTCTTGAAATAAGATTTTCAACATCTATTAACCCGTAAAGACCCTAATGTTAATTCTTAAAGACACCAACCTCCATATTTAAATGTCATTTTGTAATATTACAACACTGGGTCTCCTGGGGTTAAGTAAAAAAAAAAAATCGTATATCTCACTATAAAGCTACTCTTTACATTGAAAAAATCTAAATCTTACAAAGTGTATTTTTCAATTTTTTTGTCAAAATATCTTGTTAGACTTAACACAACACACCCCCATCCATAACTGTTTGAGTTATCTTCTTTTTTTAAGTTGTATTGTTGAAAGTAGTTCTTTACATCTCTCTGAAAAGTTACTGTTTAGGTGTTTAGGTCTTATTTTAAGTGTTGATTTCATTGATTCCATTTCATTTATTAATTTTTCCTTCATTTCAAGCAAATGATTAAGCAACACAAATAAATTACATACACAAAGACTCCCAACAGATTACATGCAAGCCCAATAAATGTAATTAATTTGGAGTGGGAAGAAGAAAAATTTATTTAATTCCACCCCGAGTTCTCACCAGCAACTTAACATAATTAAATTGATGAGATATTTTTACTAGAAATGAGAAAAATACACCTGGTAAGTCTTGGATTTTTTCCCCAGTGTATCGTAACTGTAGAAAAAAAAGACCCGTTTGTTTTAAAGCTGACTTAACAGAATTAAATGTCAACATCACATAGTAGATTTCTCTTGCCAGTATTTATCTATTGTCACCAATACATGACAAGATCAACAGGTGAACATGTCCTTCTGTTCTGATATGAGGAGGAGGAGGATGTTGAAGATCTGCAGCTGTGAATGACAGCAGAGGGTCATCATGAAGGTCTATTAATGTTTCAATAGTGTTTTCTACTGTGACTTGACCCTGATGCATCTTTCATGTAGAGGGAAAACCATGGTCTGTTACTTCGTTTCCTATAGCCTTAAAACAAACAACTTTATGTTGTTTTCCCATTTAATCTGCAGCTAGGTTATATTTCATTGTTATCAATATTGATAGACAATGTGTCTGTACAGTTCCAGTCGTGCAATGCTTTTAATACCACCGTCACATTTATATTTCAGTTACATCATTCTACACTGGTGCATTTATTCACAACAGTCTGTACTGAGGATAAGGTCGGTACATACTGATCTGAGCACTGGAGCTGGAGTACCTGGGCTTCAACAGGGTGTTTACCAACACAAACACAAACTTGGGCTGCACAGTAGCTGGGATAATAGGACGGCAAACTGTGGACATATAGATTAAATTATGTGGCTTTAGCCTAGAATTGCAGGAATACACATATAACACAGTGGGGCAGCTATGGCTCAGTTGGTAGAGCGGGTCGTCTGGTTCGCGTCTCTTGCTGTCCACATGTCACAGTGTCCTTGAGCAAGACATTGAACCCTGACTTAGGATCCCAGTAGGACTGACAGAACCTTAGAAACCTACCGGTGTATAAGTGTGTGTGTGAATGGTTGAATGTGAGGCTAATGTAAAGTAATGTGAGCAGCATGAAGGTGGAAAAGCGCTATATAAGTGCAGAACATTTACTATTAACAGTGTCGTTTTCATACCGTGGGTGGCTGTGGCTCAGTTGGTCGAGAGGGTCGTCCAAGGGTTGGTGGTTTGAGTCTCACTCTGTTGTGTCCTTGGGCAAGACATTTCACTCTCCTTGCCTCCAGTGTCACTCACATTGGTGTATGAATGTTTGGTGGTGGTCAGAGAGGCCGTCGGTGTAAATTGGCAGCCACACTTCGGTCAGTCTGCCCCAGGGCAACTGTGGATACATATGTAGTTTACCACCGCTAGAGGGAGAATGTGAGAGTGAATGAATAATGGATCCACCGTGTGATTTTAGTATATATATATTTTTAAAAATTTATATATTGCTTTTCTTTTGTCTTTTTTTTCCATTTTCCAAAAAGCAAACATAAAAAGGTTGACAAGGGTCAAACACATTCCAACAATTAAGAGAAAACAGCTGCAAATACCAAAACAATGCAAATTGACAAACTCAAACATAAGTCTAAATGAGGTACAAAAAAAGAGGAACATGGTGCAAATAAAAAAAAAGGTTTCACAAGAAATGAAAACACATGGATAATCATCAAATGTTCTGCTGATAGAGAAATGATGCAAAACCAAGAAAAAATCTGCAAATGGAAATGATTACACAACCAGACACTTCAACAGAAGTGCTCCAAATCTGTAGGGGGCGCTGTCAGCAGAAAAGCTCAATGCAGGAATGAGTTAGACACACCCAGGTGTGTACTAATAATGATCACATTCCTGAGTCTGAAAACATCTACATTTTTTTACACTCAACAGCCGCCGTCTTTGCAGAAGAAGTGGAGCTAGACAGGAATTAAAGGAAATGTCAGCAGTCTCTGCAAACGCTCAACTTTACAACTTTAACTTTTGTCATTTCTTATACATATAATTGCCTTTTTTTATCGAGGGGAAAATCAGCAGACCAGAGAAGTGTAACTTTTGAGCATTTTTTTTTTTTGTGTTATTTCCAACATCCTTTGGGGGGGGCTGTAGTCATTTTGGGTGTTTGCACCATACAGTATAGGAATTGGAACAGTATTTACCCATTGAAATATGTACATTTAGTAAGTAGGGAAAGTGTACTGTGTGTACGTGTACTTTTGACAGTATGGATACTGTCATGAGTACACTGAATCAGTAATGGCGAAACAGCTGACTGATAATGTTTCAAACGACAGTGGGAAGAAATCGAAGTTATGGCGTAGTACGGTAATGTGACTTTTATTGGATTATATTTCACACTAGTCTGTTGTCTATAAACACTGTCTGCAGATTTGGAACACTTCTGTTGTAGTGACTGGTTCTGCAGCTTTTTTTTTTTTGTTTGCAGATGTTTTCTTTATGAGGCATTATGAGCATTTGATGATTATGCAAAGCGTTGTTAGGGTCTCCTGAGGCTCCAAGCAAGAAATCCCTAGGGTCCCCACCCCACCTGTGCATGCTGCAAAAAAAGTGTTTTTTCCTGCAATTTCCAGAACATTTGAGATGAAAACTGTCACATAAAACAGAAACATGTTCGAGTGTAAATTTCTGAATCAAAGTTTTGTTGGGTTTTTTTTTTGTTTTTGTTTTTTTGCATATTCATGAAGTGAGTAATAACTCGTCTTGGGTCGTGTCAACATGTGAGAAAATATTAGATTAGCTGTGTGAAAAATGTGTGCATTTCATAGTTTTCATACAGTCTATCACTTTCTGATTATGTGTTGTAATATAAGAAAACAGTTCAATTACATCCATGTTGATGTATTTTCACGACACAGTGGCTTGATATTAAGTTGGACAAAGACAGACAAACATCATGGTAGATTTGTCTCACGGGGAGTTTACATGAGGACGATTGTGGCCAAAAATGACAAAATATTTTATCGGAAGTGTCTTTTGTTTACAGGAGAATTCAGAATTCAAATTCAAATTCAAATTCAAAAATCTGAAGACGCATTCCAGAGTGGAAATATTGAAAACTACCCGTTGTTCTGTTTCCATCTCACGGTTGAAAATGCAAATGTATTGCTGTTGACGAGGGAGCGTTCTAACACAACACTATCTAGCAGCCTGGCATTCATATCCAATCCAATTCTACACACTGTTGCGTCTACCCGTATGCACAGAGATGTTTTTAATGACCACGCTCATGTAAATGTGGATAAAAAGGTTAAGACGAGACGGCAGTTTTGCGTCTTCTCTTCTGATCGTCTCTGTATAAACATAGCCTTAATTTTCAGACTTTGTAAAGAACATAGAAAACACAACAGTATCAGCATTTACCTCTGTAGAGTTAGTGTCAACATGTTCCTCTGCAGAAATAAAGAGCAAATAAATAATGTATGACGTTTAAAGGTATCATTCCATGGTTATATCATTAATATTACTGTGTTCTCCATTGTTATTGAATACATTGTATGTTGGTTCTATTTTTTTTTAAAAACGCACCGATTGCTTTGTTTCAAGCTGTTTTTGCATGGTAGAAAAATTACTTGAGATCGAACAACAGAGTTTACTGGTACTTCCTATGTATGTATTTACCTTTACCAGAGTAGCATCTTTACTAGGTTTCGTGCCATTGCTTGTTCTGAAAACATGCAAGGAAAAAATGAGGCTTTATTTCCACAGAGAGCACATGAACAAGCTTAATCCACCATTTTTTCCAGTTTGTGAAGAAGCTACTGTGGCTCATTCTTCTCTTGTAGATGCTAATGCTAATGCTACTTCAAATTCGCTGCCAGGGACGGGCTTAACCACACATGGGTGATGCTAAAGTCCGTCTGACATCAGATGGACCAGCCTTTTCTAGGTCCCTCGTTCCTCTTGTTGTTTTCTGTGAATGCAGTATGCAGCCAGTGGAGGTGACAAACTACTTCCAAAGGTCGGTAAGTTGGGGTGACCCATCAGATTCCAAAAGGAGTGTGGAAAATTGGTTTTCAGCGGAATGACACCTTTAAAACAGGGACATTTCTGAACACTGACGTTAGCTAGTTTCCTGTAGATGTTCCTGTTCTGTTTAGGGTTCACGTAAGGGTTGAGGTTAGCCTAACCCAAAGACCCAGAGGACCTCACAACCTGGACCCCTTGGACAACCTTCAGTCCAGGGATATTCTTGTAACTCCATGAAAAATATGTTCATAAAAAAATTCAATGACATTGGTGTTTTTTTTCCCCATGTCTAAAGAGGAATAAAAAAAAAAAATCGCAACTATGGTTCTCATAATTTATGCATGAAAGGGTTAAAGCTATTACAGCTGCAGAGTTTTAACTTTATCTGTGTAGCTGAAGGTCAGACCTGGGGAACTTAAGATAAGCTAAAGTTTCTTTTTGACATGAATAAAGGAGAATGAGTTGGAAAAACAGGTCAGCAATCCTAGAAAGTCCAAATAAAACAACTTGACAAGGGCGTCACAAACTCACAAAGCATGTGCACAAATACACCAACACTAATTCACCTACTCACTCACAGACAGACATCAGATTAGTGAAGCCACGGGCTCTGAAGCCACAAACAGCATGAACTTAATTGAAGCAGGCAGGAACCAAAGAATGACCTGAGCGTGTCAAATGCTTTCCCTTGCCATTACTACACACACTTCTGAACCGATGGGTCATCATTATCGCTCACACTTCTCCTCTCTGTGACTCTATCCATAGGCTACTTTCCTATTTTTCCTATTTTTTCATTATCACTGAGACACATGGCTGCTCACAGCTGCAGAGCATCGAGGGAGACATAAAACAGGTCAAAATAAATATTCTGCAGACACACACTTTAGACTCAGAATAGGATAAGCTCTGATGGACAAAGGAAGAAAAGACGGCAGCGCGAGGCTATGTACGTGTGTGCAGTCATGGAGGAAAGTGGCAGGTTTCCCCAGATGGTACCGCAGTCGGTTTAGTCCACTCTTTTGTATCCGTTTACAACACCAAATCAGAAAAAATGGTGAGATGGAACAGAGTCTAACAGAATATGATGATTTCTATACTTGTATTTGTACACTGTTTTTAGCATTTTGCCAAATCTATTTTATTTCATTTGTATGTGTGTATCATTCAGACTTGTAAAATAGAGTAGGAATGAGGTGAAAACTTATCGAGTAAGTGGGTAAGTTTCTATAAATCACCATCTACCTAAATCATGTACTAACATAAACTATTTAATACCTGTTGATTGTGCTGATGAGTTTGAATACGGGGAAGACTTAGAGCTATATGAGTATTGAAGGGTAAAAGTCTTGTTTGTTGTGTGATTTTATTCTTCTTTAATTAATCAAATGTTTATTAATTAATCACAAGGGGAGGATTGTGATGGAAATGTACCTAGACCGGGTCATTAATTGTCATTTAAATGTCACTGGTCTAAAAATTACATTTACTTTATGTTATTAACTGAATCAACAATACATATCTATTGAGGACTAAAAGTGACAAAGTTAAATAAATGAATATGTCATTAAATAATTATTTAAATATGCCATTAACCCTTTAAACTTTTACTCTATATGTCTTGATGAAGTCAATTGAATGCTGTTTTTGAACCGTTTTAACAACATGCAGTTGGTGTTTGAGTATATTATAAATGAAAATATTCAGATGAAAACTGGGATATTGGAGGCAGGTCCTGTTAAATGATGCAATAGACAAAACATTTGTGGATATTTATTGATGTTTTGATGTGTTTTGGACTACATTTGGAAAAAAATGTTGGTTAGTTTGGGATGTTTTTGTTGGACTATGACTGTGTTTGTTGGAATATGGTTCCTCTGTGGACAATTATGAGACATAAAGGTTCAGATAAGCAGTTTGGCATTTGTATTTTGAACAAATGAGTGATTGTACCTGCTGTGGTTATTTTATCTGAAGGTGGCTGATATCTATTGATGTGTGAGAATCTCTGTTGTCAAACCACATTAGGTCATGTGACATTTGGGACAGGTTTGGGTGGTTTGATTAACATTTTTGAGTGACTAATATGTGGACCCTTGGAAGTTTAAAGGGTTAACTAATTAAAAGTGGAACTAAATCTATAAATAAAAACATGATTAGTTCATTAACATAGCTATTTATTTTAAGTTTAAAAAAAACATTATTATTTCACTAATTAATTCATTTTTTCATGATCCTTGTGTCACAGTGGATCATAAATGTATTTTATCTGTCAACCTCACCCATCAAAGTTGATAATAATAGTAATAATAATAATAATAATAATAATAATAATAATGATGGATTGGATTTATATAGTGCTTTTTTGGCCACTCAACGCACTTCATATTAGTGAGCCATTATTCATTCACTCTCACATACACCCTCTGGTGGTGGTAAACTACATTTGTAGTAAAATGTGAATGAGGTGGGGCTAATGCGAATTTAGTCAAATCCACTACATGGGGAGTGGCAGACCAAGTCTAGAGGTTAATAGCGCCACCCAGTGTATGAGAATGTGTTGACAGGCTCTGTATCATTCCTTTATTTGAAATCCATTTGTCTTGACTTTATGAACAGGGGAACAAATCAGCTGTTAAAGTGCACCCAATGACTTTGATGGGCGAGATTGACAAATAAAATAAAATAATGATCCACGGCAACAGAGTTTTACAAATGACAGTGGTTGGAGACACTGGGTTTATGTTCAGACATTAATATCTTTGCTGAAAAAGTAACTTTTTCTGCAGTCGGCTTTATTTCTATTACAAATATAGAAAACATTTTTTTTACATAATAATCCTCAAATACTGTGAGCTTTTAGGAACATCTACATGATCAATAATTTAGATGTATAATAGAATAATTTAAAATTTAGAAGGGTTTTTTTGGTTGTTTGAGGTGGCTTTTGCCGTTATTGCAATTATGCGAGTCATTTTCATGCATATACTGATATAGTGAACAACTCATTATGATTAATAAAATGACTGCTTAATTGCTCCACCTTCCCAGATAAAGTGTAATAATATGATAGAACAACATGTACTATGCAATTAAGTCTTCATCAAGACTAAATTCATTCACCATTATTCTTCTATCATAAAAAAATCATAACCATATTAAATGGAAAAGAACAGACTGTTCTGCTCTGATTCTTCTATTCTGTTCATACCGGTCATGTAATGTATTATCTAATCTACTGTTAGCCTGATAGCTACATAACCACCAGCCTGGATTATTGCTCTGAAACCATATATGGAAACAAATAAATAATTGAAATTGTTGCTTCAAATGTCATTCTTCAGATGTTTACCACAAATATGTTTGACATGTTATAGAAATAAAACTAGTGCAAGGTTTAAAACCTGTGTTCATTAACCCATAAAGACCCAGTGTTATTCCTCTATATTTAAACACCCCTTAAATTAATTAACACCATTTATTGCAATATTATCTGTATTTTCTGATTGTTTTTTTTTTTTTTTTTTTTTTCGGTGCAAATCAGGCATTTTCCTACATTTAATTTGCTGATCATGTAGATGTTCATAAAAACTCAGATTAAAGTTGAGATTAAAGTTCTGTGTTCTTCAAAAACAGAGAAAATTGAAGAGAGTGACTTTTTCAGCAAATCTATCAAAAATCCAATGTGATCAATGTCATTGATCCAACTTTATTGGTGAATTAATCAGACATGCACTTAACTGAATTATTGCCTTACTCCGATTCAAATCAAAGTTTTAAAAGCCAGATATAAACCTTGATCAGAGTATAATGGAATCAAACTGGAGTTTCAGAAGTCAGATAATGCAATTGTAATTTAATTTCTCCGTGCATGTAAACACCACCCAATTTTATTTCAGTTAAGACTGGCCAGGACACGTCCCCTTCAGGAAGTGACCAGAGTCACCATGACAACATGCTCATTACATGTAATAAATCACAGTGTACAGAACATACAAAATATACGGAGCTGCTGCATCGTTGTGGTCCATATCTTCTCTGCTACTTTTGTTTAGTTATTGTTCTTGCTATCACGAAAGAGCGTGCAGCGCCACCTAGTGTCTGGGAGCCCAACGTACCTCACTCAATAATTCAAATATTTCTGGTGCATGTAAACTTGGATTTCTGGGAAACTCAAGTCCAGTCCTTTATCAGAATAAGGCAATAATTTGAATTTCAAAGTACATGTAAACATGCTGACTGTTGTAGAAAATGACGGTGTTTCCATGGTAACTATGGAGCCTCTGAACACCCAAATGAGTCATATTTGATAAGCATGAAAAAATGACAAACAGCAATTATTTATATGTATAGGATTAGTGGATTAACAGGTATTGGATCAGTTGATGCTTTGGTCATTATGGGTTCAAAAGAATAGTTGAGGTCTGAGAATATCTGTCAGTTCATTTAAATCAGGCCTGAAAACATGATTGTTCACTGGAGCTTTTACTTAGATTCTCATTTTTATGTCTATATTTTAATTGTCTTTTAATGCATCTTTATCATTTTAATTTTCTTATATGTGTATATGTGTGTAAAGCAACTTGAATTGTCCTGTACATGAAATGTGTTATACCAATAAATGTACCTTGCCTTGAGATTCAAACAGGATATAAGGCATCTGCCATCAGACGCCAATGCATCAGCAACCCGTCATTTATCTGAAAATTATATCACCATGTGGGCTCTGTATTACTTCGGGAAACATTTGTCTAGTTGCACAATATGTAGCAGACAGACTGATTGGTGAGTCATTGGCAGGGATGTAGACATAACTGCACAATCTGTCTGTGAAGAGGAAGGCGAGCCAAAAGGTGAAAATCTGGATCTGGTGGACGGTCCTGCTTCCTCTACAGGGTGGGTGGGGGCTCCCCCTGTCCCTTTCAAACAGATACTTCAATCATCCAGCCAGTTCAAGTGGTTTGGATACCTCCTTTGGTAAGCGTTGGGCATGTCCAAATGGGACGAGATCCCAGGGTAAGGAGTAATTATATCAACATAGCAGGCAAGGGGAGCACTGCGGGGTCCCCCTGGAGGAGGTGGGGGAGGGGACCAGGGACAGCTGCATTATTTAGGCTGTTTCACAACTACCTGATCCTTTAATCCTGCTTTTTTTTTTACCAGAGGTGGTAAAAGTACTACCATTCTGTACCTAACCCTCCTGTGATGTTACAGGTCAAATTGAGGCGTTTTAAAATTTGAACAAAGAAAACTTGTTAAAAGTATTTAGAATAGAATAGAATAATATAGATCTCAATGAGTTTAATCAACATATAGTATGTGTGTGATCACCCCTTTCATATTTATATCACATAGATACTGTTTGGAAATGTCAGACTATTTCTTTCTTTATAACAGTGAGACATATTATCTTATGTTTGATATGTTGGTCTTTCAAAAGTAATAATGTGTTAAAACATTAAAAAGTTTGAACATGGATTGTTTTTTTATATGTAAAAGAAGTGAATTCTCCTAATTGAATCATTACCTGTTAGAGGTAAGGAACACCACTGCATTAAATATTGATGGGATAGTTAGTAATGGTATTAGTCATGAAATATTAACAGTGCTTGTTAGAATTCTTTTTTAGTTTTGTTTTGATTCAGACATCTTTTGGATAATTACACATAGACTGGGTCAAACTGACCCAGGAACACTATTTCTGATCCTGACAAATGAACATAACATGAGGGTTAAGTAGAAGTACAGCTACTTGTGTGTACAAATACTTTGGTAAAAGTAGAAGCACTGATTTAACTCCTTTGTTTAAGTACAAGGAAGGAAGGAAGGAAGGAAGGAAGGAAGGAAGGAAGGAAGGAAGGAAGGAAGGAAGGAAGGAAGGAAGGAAGGAAGGAAGGAAGGAAGGAAGGAAGGAAGGAAGGAAGGAAGGAAGGAAGGAAGGAAGGAAGGAAGGAAGGAAGGAAGGAAAGATAGATAGATAGATAGATAGATAGATAGATAGATAGATAGATAGATAGATAGATAGATAGATAGATAGATAGATAGATAGATAGATAGATAGATAGATAGATAGATAGATAGATAGATAGATAGATAGACAATTTTTTACTTTTACACCCTACATTTGGACAAATATCTGTACTTTGTACTCATTACATTTTAGAATAGACTCATTACTTTTACAAACTAAATAGATGTGACAGTATGAAAAATAAGTCGCTGTGACTTTATATATAATAGTTATATGACTATTATCTCACAATTTATAACTTTTTTTTTCAAATCTCGTGACTTTTTAGCTCAATTGGGACTTTTCTTCTACCATTTTCTGTAAATTTCCTGCCCATATCCACATAACTGAGTAACTGTGACACAGTAACTCACTTTTAAAGGCTTTATTTTAGATACTTTTGAAACTGTTCTGATTTTATTTTCTAAAGTATTATTGCATCCATGACAAAAAAGCAGTTTTACTTTTTACTTTTGTACTTTATTACAATTGAGAAGTTGTACTTTTTTACTTTTACTTAAGTACAAGCGCTGAATCAGTACTTCTACTTTTACCAGAGTATTTTTTCCACACAAGTAGCTGTACTTCTACTTAAGTACAGAATGTGAGTACTTTGACCACCTCTGGTAATAAGTGGAATATTATGAAAATTCTTCTTACTTTTCTTACGACATTTCCAATTTTTCATATTTGTTGTGTGTAAAATACACTTTGTTTTAGTGTCACTAAATGTGAAAAAAGTACATTTACAAATTGTTTTTTTTTTACATGTGAATATTTTTTACGTTATGAGACAATGTGAACCATGTGCGAAAATGATTCATAACTTAGTGTGATTTTTGCTATTCATAAATTCATTCAAATGGCTAGATTGGACTTTAAACACCTCTGTTTAAAAGTGAGTGGAGTGTTTGATCAGGTCACAGTATTCAGATGGAAAAGTAGGGAAGTGGAAGCACGTGTAGAGCAGATGTAGAATGGACCAATCAGAGTCCAATAACAACAATGTAAAAAAAAAACAAAAAAAAAAACTAACAAAAACAAAGCATGATTACGAGATCACTGACCAACACTAACACTGTCCTGTTAAATGGAAATTAATTTTGTTAAATTGTCATGCAAAGATGTTTTCTCAAGTCAAGTGTCATCTTCTCATGCATATGGTGCAACAAATAAAAACTATTACTGTGGTGCATAGCAAACTGCTGCTGGTTTGTAACTGTCACCACCTTGACAAAAGTCTGGAGTCTGATTTCATTTGGTGCAACTGAGCCCTCTGGAACTACAGGCACAATTTTAGTATGTGAGTGGCAGGTACATGTCATCACCAAAGTAACTTACAATCACACACCACTGATTGCAGCCAGTGGCAGTGACTGAGCTGAAGAAAATATAGGTTGGTTGGTGTGATACAGATCTTTGACATATTATAACCACCAGCAGATCAGTGTCCTGCTGTTCTGCACCAGATGCTTCTGATGTTCAGCGTCTGACCAGAGAAGAGTCGCTAGGCAAAAGGATGAAAATTACTGTCATATCCAACCACATACACAGTCAAATCACCAGTGTTAATATAACAGTTGATTTTAACACTACTTCAGTCAACATACAGTGTAAAATGTACACTGGACTTAAAGTTACATTTCCAGAGTTAACTTTACACTGGTAAGAATTCATTTTTACACTACACTAATTAGTGTCCAACAAGTTTCACAGTATTTAGTTTCATTTTAGCTAATTTTTTTAGATGATTGGAAGTGCATATATATATATATATATATATATATATATGTATATACAGTAGTCGACATCAGAATCACACCATTCGGATGTACACAGAGAAATTTCCGTTTTGTCGTTTTGAGCCAAACTGTGTTAGCATGGAAGTGATTAGAGCACGAGTGTCAAAGTCATTTCAGTTCAGGGGCCACATTAAGTCAAATTTGATCTGCAGAGGGCCGCACCAGTGAAATAATAACATAAGAATATTAAAAAAAAAAATAATGTCAACTACAAACTTTCCTCTATGTTTTAGAGTGAAAAACGTAGTTATGTGATGAAAATATTTACATCCTTTAAAACAATGTGAAAAACTGAAATTTTTTAAGAAAGCTATGTGCAGTTTGAACAATATTACATCTCAGTTGATCATTTACACATGTAAATTACAGTTTACAGATCACAATAGATCAACATAAACCATTTAATAACAGGCAGAATATTGGTAAACTCGTCCCTCCGACATTTTAAAAATGTTCATATTTTTTCTGTTGTTTTGCAATTCACAAACTCATCCCAGGGGCCAGACTGGACCATTTGAAGGGCCGGATTTGGCCCCCGGGCCGCATGTTTGACACCTCTGGTGAAACGCTATTTTTAGACGTCTTCTAAAAGGAATGCAAAAATACTGTAATTACTTTGCTAGTGGAGTAACACAGTAACGAAATTACTTTTTTGGGGAAGTAACTAGTCATTTTTATTAATTACTTTTTTAAAGTAACTTACCCAGCACTGTAAAAGCTCAGTTAACTCCAATTATTTTAACCAACAACACTGGAAGTTATCTTGTTCAATTTGACTCTGTCCATTATTGGAATAACCCTGAAAAAATTTAAATACTGTGACACTGCATTTTTTACACTGGCAGATTAACTGTTCAGGCTGAGTGGACTCAGTCATTGTAATTCATTTATTCAGCTCATCTTACATAGAAACATAAAACAGTACGAGAGCTGTGCAAGTTTGATGTGTTTATCTATCATTAAACTGAAAAGGAAGGAAGACAAAGACTGACGCTCCAGAATTAAGGAGAATAATGGAGGACAAGACGGGGGGTTTGTACTGAATTATACCCTGCTAACCATTCTTTGAGCTCTTACATAACGCTTTGCTTGTAAAATCGAAATGAGTGGGAAGTCACACACAAGACTGCTGTAGAAAATAGTTCCTTTTTTACAAGTCTATACATTATCCCATAAAATGTACCATGAAGACACAGGAAAAACTTGTAATGGTGTTTTCTCATCTTTGCCTCTATGTAATACTGCTAGTATTGCACTCCTCACATTATTAAATTATTTTTATCTCAGTTTCCACTGTGTGTTTGTGTGGTTTTGTGCTGAACAGAATGTGCTTGTATGATTTAGCCCTGAGCACCAACAATGTTAGGACCACATCAGGGAGCAGGTAGTCCTGGTTTTGTGACTATATGTGTGTTTTGTTTTAATATGGTTGTAGATTTTTCACAGCTCACTGCAGGGTAGAAGCTTTAAAATTATATTGTGTACTTTGTTTAGTTTCGACAGATATTGTGCTTCATTGTGTGTTTGTTGTTTTGTAATGTCTGACCATGTACAGGTACGACTTGGAACATTTGAACATCATGTTAGAGTTATTTTACTCAAGTATTCCAACATAAAAGATAATACCAATACGTTTTTGTTTTTTTTTTAGAAAAAAGTGGAATATCGCCAGCTGTAATTTTACTGATTGGGATTTACAAACCTCAAACCCAAAACCTCGGAAAATTGGAATATTGCTTGAAAGTGAGTTTGCCAAATCAGAAAAATTAAAACAAATAAAAGTTTGAAATATGTTGATTCACATCATATTTGTGTATAAAATGTGTACATTTACCTTTGTTTGAAATCTTTATTTCAAACATGCAGAAAATTAAATCAATACAAATTAAGCAACAAAATAAAATAAACAAAAGGAAAAAATACACACACACACACACACACACACACACACTGATACAGTAAATTAAAATACATAGCAATTATTATTTTATATGAATATAAATGTAATAATAATAATAATAATAATGAGATTTTTTTTGTGATTTAAGATTACAAAATTTTTCGCCAGTATTGAATGTGGCATGAAACAGAAATCACTTTTTTTAAATAGCGAAAGGGTGAAAATTGGGGTGAAAACGTTGACAGAATAATAATAATAATAATAATAATCCAACAGAACCATGCAGTGTTAATAGGCTCTAAAAAGAATCTATTTTTAATGCTGAAAGGTTGAAAAATGGAGTGAAAGTGGTGACATAATAATAATAATAATAATAATAATAATCTTTAAAGTTGAGTCACAGAAATGCATGCATTTTTTCAGAATAATCTTATTTTTCAAGTAGTACCTATAGACTCACATTGATAGTCTAAAAGGAAGGGGGGGGGGTTTGTTTGTACTTTTTTTTTTCCTTCCATTTGGTGCAATTTGTCATCTACTTTACATTCTGTATATATTTCATCCTGCATCCCCTGCCTTTCAGAGTCTGCAGTGAGTGCTGTATAAGGTCCATTAGCATTTTGTGGGGCAATGGAGATGCAGCATATTGGCTCCTACTCTGATTCAGATAAAGAACCATAATCATCATCAGCCAGAATCACAGACATCTGAGCTCGTGTCAGACGTGCTGGTTCACAACTTAGTAGCTGAGCCTTATCTACAGCCATTCTGTTGCTTGATTTTCCATTTCGTGTGGTGAGGACAATGAGGTTGGTTGCCATATCAGCAGGTTCTCACAGTGGTTTTATGTTTTCCAATACCAACTTCTGAACAGTACGGAAAACCAGCACTCCTTTTGAATGTTGATCGTTGCCTTTGAACATAGTCCAGTGGGGCTGAAATAATTTTTTTTTTGTAACAGACATTGAATATTTCATTGATACTGATGAGCAGCATTATTAATGTTCTTTGAATCAGATCTGCCTCGTCTATGTCTGTGGTAATACAACGACCCACTGCCATTTTTATGGCAATTCACAAATGACTCTGATCTTTTTAAGTGATTTATCACCATTTATTCTAATATTACCTCTTTATTTAGTCACATGTGTCTCGGGTTACATTATTTATTTATTTTAACTCATCCCGGATGTTTCAAAGTTGAAATGGGACTGCGACGGAATTAACACTACTGTATCACAATGGACAATGATTTGAACAAAATAACTGATTTAACATCTGCAAGTCGCTGCCCTGTCAACTCTTGTTGTACGCCGTTTTGTGGATATCGTTTTGTGAGTATTTCTTCCAGAGCACAGGTGTCAAACTCCAGTCCTCGAGGGCCGGTGTCCTGCATGTTTTAGATATTTCCCTCTTCCATGTGATTCAGTTTAACCCTTTAACTCCTGAGATTTTAGCAATCAGTAAAAAAAAAAAAAAAAGTTACAAAATAAAATAAACTAAGCAACAACACAAACAAAAATTAATAATAAACTAACATAATAATTGGTAACATGAGCAAAATAAGACACAAATGGCAGAAAATCAAAGAAAAATACTAAAATAAAATAAAAAAAAACTGTAGAAAAATAAACAAAATGAGCAACAAAAACAAATAAATATTTACAAAATGGCAAATAATGTGGAACATTTTGAAAAAAAAAATACTAAAGAATAAAACTAGTATTGAAATTTGGTCCCAGCAATTTTAATTTTGCCTTTAAAAAAAGAAAATTAAAAATAAAAAAAAAAACTCTTGCTTTTCGACACCTTTTCCATCTACAAAAATACAAAGGAAACGGGTTGAATTTTTCGGAATATTTAAACTAAATCATCCATTCAGAATACATCAGACATTTAAAGAGTTAATAATCAGCTCCTCATCAGACTGATAATGATGCAATGGCCTCCAGGTTAATGGAAGAGGGAAAACATGTAGGACCCTACATGTTTTCTGACATGTTGTTCCTACAACTGACTACATGTCAGTTGTAGGACCCAACTGAGGTCCTCGAGGTCCCTCGAGGACCTCAGTTTGACACCCCTGGTCCAAAGGAATCAAAACCAAAAAAAGTAACATGGGTGAGTTGGGCGATTCAAATTACATAATAATTAAGGCCCCAATTGAAAAAAAAAAAACAGTGTTGTCCTTTAAGACTTTAATTTCATTAGATTTATTCCGGAAGCATTTTATTTGGAGACCAGTATATTCTGTGAATGCTCAAAATAAATAAATAAATGAATGAATAAAATGAAAACAAAGTTACAAACACAAAAATGAACATAAAGTGTCTACTTGAATTTGTCTTGGAGTGTGAGTGTGATTTCTGCGGCATGGTGAGTTAATGTTGAACTTGTGTGACTTGTCTTCATCATGCATTAGAGTCAGAGCAGCAGCCCAGTCCTTTATGACACAGACACTGCAGCGCTGTGCAATCAAACATTCATTTTCCTCATCAGGTGACTTTTTTGTTTACAACCAAAATATCTAATTGAATTTGGAGTATTTGTTGACAGCTCTGTGAATCAGTATTTCATTATGATGTTCACATAATCCCTAAACATTTTAGATGAACAGAGAAATGGATGGTGTAGCTCCTCAAAGCTCTAAAGTTTGGCTTCACTTTTTCCACTACACAGATTTGCATTATGCTTTTATGCCCATTCGATTCTTTTACAATTTTTTGGGGTGCCGACTCGATTTAAATTGCAATTTTTTTTTTTACTTGCCTTTTTAACACCAGACCACGTGAAAAAGCTGAATGATGATGCCTACAGATCATATCAGGATCCATATTTCATATCATATGTGAGTCAGTTCAGATTCATTCATCAGTAATATATTTGAACCAGACTTTGGTAAGTAAACTGTTACCTTTATCTGCACACAACACAAATAAGAGCCTTTAAATTAAAATACTTCATAATAAAGTGTACTTTAAAGTGTACATATCCAGCTCTGCTCTTCCCTTCTGTTAGAAAGACCACACACTTTAATTGTTGTTGATTGTTTAACTGTATTTATTCAGGAACAACTCATTTTCTCTTAAGTTTTCAGATATCCCACACTTTTGAACGCACCAGAGATGTTACGGCGGTCTTGAACGCACCACATCTGCGCTTAACGCTGGTGTGTTGTTGAAGCTAATACGATAATAAGCTAGCTGTCATATGTGTGCCTTCACTGAGGTGATTTCTGTGTATTCCATGACACATATTATACATCTGAGTGACTCATACAGTCTTTACAAGCGGTCATTTTTTTTCCCCACCTTAAACTAATTGAATAATATAAATTTGGGGGAAAAAAACATTTTTTTTCTCCCACCCCTAATTTGTATCATCCATTTTTATATACAGTTCATAGCACAGGTGCCAAACATGCAGCCCGCGGGTGAAATCTGGCCCAAATGGGATGCAAAAAATAGTTATTAAGATATGAACAATCATTTTAGTTCAGGTTCTACAGTTAGACCAATTCAATCTACCAGAAAAAAATCTATCTAAAGTATCATAATAATCCATAAATATGCACAACTCCAAAATCCTCTCTTTTTAAATGTTAATATTTTCACATATTTAGACTAAAATAGAAGTGAATTTTGTAAAAAAAAAAAAAAAATTTAAATTATATAATCTGAACAAATATGATGAATCTGAAATATTTTGAGAGACGTCAGTGCAATTTTAACAATATTCTACCTGATATTAAATGTTTTGTCTATTTGTAGACCCATTGACATCTGTAAGTTAAAATGAAAATGTAGAAATGATCAACAAAAGCATGATATTGTTAAAATTCTACTCATTCTTTCACTTTGTTCATGTTATGCCCATTGTTTGAAAGGATCATTTGTCGATATAAACAGTTTCATTGTTCACTTTTACTTTTTTCACTCTAAAATATAGAGGAAAAAGTTTGGAGCTGACGTTATTGAAGTATTATTTTGTTATTATTTCAAAGGTTTGGTTTCACTTCAGATCAAATTTAGCTCAACTGACATGAGTTTGACACGCCTGGTTTATACCATGAAACTCACACACACGGACACACACACACTCTTTAGAACAATGTGACCAGCAAAAAGAGTTAGAAAATGAAATGGTCCAAACCTTAGAGACCACTATATTTTATAACAAGGGAAATTTCAACAAAAGCTATCTGCATTAAGATTCCAGGTGTGATTTTTCACTCTGAAAAGGTAAGTCTTAATTTTTAATTCATGAATTAATTAATATAGAAAAATGGACAGTATAGGAAAAAATGAGATTGAATTCATTCTTTTAAAAGTGACTGAGAATCTAAATTTAAACCACCTTGTGTGGCAACAGCTCATTGACTTCTAAACGTTAACCTTTTACAGTCAGATGAGTTGGGACATGATCAGTTTTTCAATCAGATACTTTTTTCAGTGGCGGTAACTGTGCCGTTGTTAAGTCTGTAAATAGAGATTACCATGGACTTGCACAGCCAACATTAATACCAATATATCAAAAGGACACAAGACTATGCGACCACATATACACAGACACACAAGCCCCACTCACATTCACACACTTCAAAGCAGCAGCACAAGAGCCTGCGGTCCCTCTCCCTTTAAGTTTGGTGCATATCGATGTGCATGTGTATATGAGAGAGAGTCTGAGGGTATGTTTTGTGTGTGTGTGTGTGTGTCTGCAGTAGGTTTGAGCAGGTGGTGGGGATTTTCTCATCTTTCACTGGCCCTTTCAAGCCCCAGGCTGCCTCCTCTTTTCAACACTTCAAAAAAATAGTTCGTCATCTTTAAGAATTTCATTGATATCCTTTGGTAAACGAAAAAGAAAGGTCATATTTAACAGCCTAATATAAGAATATATGCAAAAATCATTCTATTATGTTTGATGTGAATGTATTTAGTAAGATGAAAAATGAAGAGGGTTAACATTTGAGAATAGAATTAATCATAATGTATTTTCAGTGTCTAGTCAATTACTGTAAAAGCTAGTTTTCCCATCATAGACCAGGACAGCCCCAGTACCAGTTCTTAGATACACATACTCATGCACCACTACAACATCCAATAAGTCATAAATGGTGTTAATAGAGTTGTGAATCCATTTTAACATTATGTACCAGGAATTAAACTGTGACATGAGTTGGCTAAAAAAAATTACCCTGAATAAAAGTAATGTGTTTTATTCTGTAGATTGTAATAAATAAACATACAAATAAAACAGTCTTTCAGTTAAAAAATCCCTGTCTAAATATAAGTTGAATCACCAGTACACCATTATAAACCTGCTTTAATACAGGCCTCTTCTACATTGGGGATAAATGGAGACATAAATGCACTAGATTTTAATATAACTTCTACCTTTGTTCTTATTCTTTTTTTCATATACAAAAATAAAAAAAAACACAAAATAGCACATTCTGCCTCTCAACTGAACAACCTCCCTTTGAGACTTTGTGACCATCACAAAAACCCATTATGGTTTAATGGACTGTTGTAAGTTCACATTACAATGCCTCAGTCATATTGTTTTCCCTAAACTAAAAAAGTAGGTTATTCTACTGAAAACAGGTCTGTTTTGTTAATCTGTCTGTCTGTCTGTCTGTCTGTCTGTCTGTCTGTCTGTCTGTCTGTCTGTCTGTCTGTCTGTCTGTCTGTCTGCCTGCCTGTCTGTCTGAATGGCCATCAGTGCATCTGATTCAACACAGTCTCTGTCCAACAAGATTAATGTGTCTCCATTTGTCGCCACCCCTAAGAATCTAGACTGGGTAGCGAATAATAATGAATAAATAACCACAAATAATACAATTGATTAATTACATGGGTTAAAGAAATAGAGTTTTGATCAATATTGGATGTTCTGACCAAATTTCCAAAAGATTTCTCCTCCTGTGTCATCTGCTGTGGTGCCTCGAGCTCAGACCGACTTTGTGTTAAAATGACCGCATCCACATGCACAAATACAGATTTTCAACTAGCAGCCGCCATATGGCAGGTTACTGGCTTGCATAATTGGCTTAAATAAGAAATGTGTGTACTGTCTACGCAGCTATGTTTATGTGTCACTGTGTGAGTGTGCACATAGCTCGGTCTTTCCTCTCAGTCGCCAACAACCACCGTCAATAATCATGCAGCAAATGAGCCTGCTGTCACTGCAGTGGTCCCTTGACAGAGCTGCTGCAGCCACAGGGCACCGACATTCACAACAAGGCAGACTATCGTATATACACCACCGTACAAACGCTTTCATTAACAAGCTGAACAGCATTACAGGCACACCAAAAAAAATCTTTATCACCCCGACTAAAGGCTCCATCAGTCATCCTAACACTTCTATTAGAACATCCAGTTATGGCTAATGTCACTGCTAACCGGACTTGATCTTTTTTATTTTCATGCTGACCAATTCCCCAACCAGTTGTCCACAGTGAAATTTATTGTCAAGTACAGTTACTCTTATGTTTATTTTAGATGTTATTACAATCAGGGTTAAGACAGGGTTTTTCAACCATGGGACGGGACCCCATGTGGGTTGCCTGGAATTTATAGTAATTGATTAAAAAACAGGAACAATTAAAAATTTAGATAGATAGATAGATAGATAGATAGATAGATAGATAGATAGATAGATAGATAGATAGATAGATAGATAGATAGATAGATAGATAGATAGATAGATTTGCTGTGAGTTCCATATAAAAAAAAGTTATATTAAAATATAAAAAATAACTAAACAACTAAAACCTATCAATACATAATCATTTTTAAAAATGCAGTTTGTCAGCTTTTTAGCACGACCAATTGTCAGATGCATCATGGCTGTAGTGAACGTGGAAAACACCAGTCTTCTGTAACACTGGTTCACATATAAAACTTTAGGCCCCGTCCCATTTCTCCCCCTTAAAACTTCCACTTGGTTTTAAGTGCCCTAAAAAGTAAATTCCACTCATTAAGGGGAAATAATTCCCCCTGAAAATGGGACACCACTCGCGAAGTGAACGTAACAAACGTGCTCACGTCACAAGCTGACAAGTCTACCCCGCCAAATATGAAACCACCCCTCCGCGAGACTGACAGCAACTGAATACTATTTACACGGAGGACAAATGCCGGTCCCAGCTGTGTTGACTGTTGTGTTGGCTCTGTTTATTTACCTTCGGGATGCGCAGAGAATAAATGCGGCAAACAGAAGACGCATTCGCCGTCTACTTTGCCTTTCAGTCTTGTCTCTGGTATGTTGATTTATTTAAATATTTTGATATATTTTTTCTTCAATAGTTGGCGATTTATAACATTAACGTTAGCATTACCGCTAGCTTGACAAGGTAACATTACCGGTCATAGCCTCTGTGCCACAATATACTTACAACGAAATTGTTCACCTCCAGTTCCTCCAGCTGCGGCCGCCATTTTTGTTGTCAGAAATCAGTCGGCTCGCTGAGCTCGCAGTGCATCATGGGTAATTTCATCTTCCCCTCAAAACGAAGTCCGCAACCAACCTCACTACATTTTGAGGGTTGATTTTAAGGGCAAAATCGCACTCCCACTTGCTCCCCTAGGTAATGGGACACCCTACCCCTACACATGAACGCGCAAAATCTAGGGTTAGGGGAAATTTTAGGGTTAGGGGGAGAAATGGGACAGGGCCTTATTGTAGACATTCAATTTTACTCTTTCATTCATTCATTCTCTGAAGCCCCTTCATCCTCACTGGGGTTATAGGGGTCACTGGAGTCTATTCCAGTGACCTATGGCCAAAGGCAGGGTACATCCTGGACATGTCACCTGTTCAAGGCATGGCGTCTTGTTTTTATGTACAAAAATTAATTACATATGCTGAAAAAGTCATGTATTCATCCACTAGGTCATGGATCTACTGGAAAAACCAGGTGCATTTAAATCATTGAAGTAGGAGCAGTTAAACAGAAAGCAGAAATGTTGGAGGAAATGTGGAGAATTCGATGTAGATCACATCCTTTGGAAATGTGATAAAAAAAAAATAAATACATTTTAGGAAATTGTGTGTGGAATGCTATGACAAATAATGGTGTGTGGAATTGTAGTGTACTGTGATGGGTTGTATTTGTGTAACTTGTGTGATAGAAGTGTAGTGACAGACAAAATGGTTAAGATACTTTTAGAGTCTTGCAAAAAAAAAAAAAAAAGCTATTACAAGGAACTGGGGGAAAAAGGACCGCCAAACAAAGGACCAATGGATCACAAATTTTTATTAGTGCCTTATTTTACCAGGAAAAATCAATTGAGAACAGCTTCTCATTTACAATGATGACCTGGCAAGAGGCCCCAATTATAATTATAGAGGGAATGGAAAAAATAACTAACAAACTGTGACTTTAACGAGCACAAATGTACTGAAAATGGAATAAATAGACTGATTATCATGGTCTGGATTTTTTAGAAAGGATCTGCTTCAGACATTAAATGTGCTAAATATTATATACTTTAATAAGATGAATCAGAAAATAAAAGACAAAAGTGCTCCTATGATTTTGATACGATGTACTATTACACACACGGCAAATTTTTTTTTATTATCTTTTTTTTTCCAATTGTACCTGCAACTGTGCATGTATGAAAAGTGCTATATAAATAAAGTTTGATTAATTGATTGATTGATATGGTGGTTTATATACATGTATACAATGGATCTGTAAATATTCCACTAGAAAGAACCTATAAAGTGAATGGATCATAATGTGAGGACAGTGTTTCTAAGTAGATCTGAGACCAATATTCCTTTGGACTAAAACCTATTCTCTTGTTAATTCTATGAATTTCACATTTTGACCCCAGAGTTATTTTGGAAACTTGAGTTTTCTTCATCAGTAACACATGTGGTAACATTTCATTAGTTTTATTCCACAAGCATTTTACTTAAAGACCAGAGATATAGAACCTGGAATGATGGAAGAACTGAATAATGTGAATGTTGTGTTGCTAACCAAGCAAGTTCTGTTTGTTTGTTTTTGTTGAACATGTGTTGGGCATGGAGTGTCTTATTTGCATTTAAAGGGCCAGCGCTCTAAATGACCTTTCTGGTGTCATTACTCTGAAATAGGTTTGAACATGTACCTGTGGAGTTGAACTAATGAAAGATGTAGACCCAAGCAGAAGCATTTATACTTTATGTAGAACACAGGCAAATGTTTTCAAATGCGATAATTAAATTTTTTAAAAAGCATGATACCACTTTTTTAAGTGGAAAAAAGAGAACTTGATGTAACCTTTGACTCTGCTGAGGTTTTATTACCATCTACTGTACATATAGGAAAACACTTGCAAAATGCAAAGGATAATCTAATAAATGGTGACAAATCACTTTGTTATGGTTAAATGTGCAGGGAAAATTCATTTGGACATCACCGCAAACATAATTGTGGGTATTTATAGATTATCCATAGATTATCCCTCTGCCACAAAAAAAAATCCACAAAAATCCTGGTAACCGCAGTGTTTTTCCAACCTTTCTTCTGCTTAAATGGACACATTTTAGCCATCTCCAGACAATTACAATGCAATGCTGTAATGTATATATATATATATATATATTTTTTTTTTTTTTTTTTTTTGATTGCATAGCTTGTGATTCCCAACAGGGGTGGCAACCCCCCACTGGGTGTTCAAGGAACATCAGTGGGTGGTGGAAGTCTGGCACCAATGATGGGGGTGTCTAATAAGTGCAAGTGTGTGTGGAGCTGGTTTGTGTTTGTGAAAGCCCACATGCTGTGCCTGAGGAATAATGGTGTAGACAGAGAAAATTATCCACCAAGACATCATGGATTACCTTCAGTATCACATCTGAGTGAGCAGCGCTCCAGCCTCACACTTAACATGCAGTTCAAGCGCTGCCTTCAGGTCAAGTTAACATCCATCCAGAAGAAATCAACAGATATGGGTAAAGATACCAATCCCTGCTTCCCTGTTAGGAAAATAGTTGATTAAACATTTTATCTTCCATCGCTCTGGCTTTATTAGATCAATAAGGACAATATTTGAGTCTTTGCAGGATGCACTTCTACTGGATGACCAAGTTTTTAGGTGAAATCACTATTTTCTCACCACTTATAATATAGAGGCAACTTACAACAGAGCTATAACAAGTTTTCCCACTTTTCCGGAGGCTGAGGCTGTGTGGGATGTGCTTTTGTTGTGAGTGTTGTTGTTGTTATCTCACTAGAAACTCTATATTTTTTCCATCATTTCAGGCTGACATTTGGACAATAGCAGACAAAGTACATATCGGGCCACATTTTCATAACTGTGCATACATCTATACAGTAATAGATGCCGCATTTACACAGACAGTGTCTAAGCCTACTTCTGTTTACATTTCAATATATCTGTTTAAATCAGACTGAGTGTTGTTACAGTTCATCTGTCTGAGGTCATTTTTGGTTATTTCTTCAAAATAATGCAGAAAGATGGTAAAGAACCACAACACATGGACTTGGATAAACCAGTTAGCCGAGTTTAACCTTTCATGCGTAACGGTCACTACAGTGTACAAATATTCTACAGCTATTCTCTTGTATATTTATGGCTTTTGTGGTTTCATATCAGCCAACACAGTGGACACTTACGCACCATCCCATCGACTCAATTCATACCATTACTGCAACTTTGTCTTTCTTCATAAACCTGATATTTGAGTGTAAATCAATTACACTACTCTACAACTTTGTAGAAAGTATCTGCTTCAGACATTAAATGTGCTAAATCTTGCATACTTTGATAAGATGAATCAGAAAATAAATGACAAAAGTGCTCATTAGTTGAAACAGTTACAGTGGGTCAGGATGACATGGTCGCTGTCCATGGTGCTGAACTGCTTTGAATTTGTGTTATTATTATTCGGGGCTGTGGAGCCTAATGTTTTTGTTCTCTTAGTTTGTTAGACTTCATGTCAATTTGATTGACTTCAAAATGACACCGTCACTCTCCATGAGGCTGAAATCGGGGCTGTAACATGTAGTATGTGTGCTTCTAAGCCCCCCTGTTGTGGGCATGAGAAGGTTGTAATTATTATAATGTGATTATCATAATGGGCGGCACGGTGGTGCAGTGGTTAGCACTCGTGCCTCACAGCAAGAAGGACCCTGGTTTGAATCCCATACCAGACCTTTCTGTGTGGAGTTTGCATGTCCTCCCCGTGTCCGCGTGGGTTTTCGCCGGGCACTCCGGTTTCCTCCCACCATCCAAACACATGCACTGATAGGTTAAGTGGTTAATCTAAAATTGGCCATAGGTGTGAATGTGAGAGTGATTGTTTGTCTATATATGTTCAGCCCTGAGATGAACTGGCGTCTCATACAGGGTGTACCCCGCCTTCGCCCATTGTAGCTGGATTAGGCCCCAGTGACCCCCGTGACCCTAGTGAGGATAAAGCGGGTTCAGATAATGAATGAATGAATGATTATCATAATTTTGATTGGGTTTAAAGAGTCCGGTCATGAGCCCCGGCACAGGTTTGTTCCACTAGCGCTGTAAAGTGAATGGATCATAATGTGCAGACGGTGTTTTGACGTAGATCTGACACCAATATTCCTTTGGACTAAAATATATTCTCTTGTTAATTCTAACAATTGCATATTGTCACCCAAGATTTATCTAGGAAACTTGAACCAACCAGTATTTATGACTTGAGTTTTCTTTATCAGTAACACATGTGGTAAAATGTCATGAGTTTTATTCCAGAAACATTTTACTTTACTTAGACCAGAGTTATAGTCCCCAGAATGGTGGAACAACTGAATAAGGTGAATGTAATATTCCGAACCGAGCAAGTATTGTTTGTTTGTTTTTGGTGAACACACGTTGGACATGAAGTGTCTTATTTACATTTAAAGGGCCAATGCTCTAAATTACCTTTCTGTGTGTCAGAAATAGGATTGAAGATGGACCTCGTCTCGTCTTGTCATCTGAACCTGCTTTATACTTACTAGGGTCACAGGGGTCACTGGGGGCCTAATCCAGCTACAATGGGTGAAGGTGGGGTACACCCTGTATGAGTTGCCAGGGCTGAACATATATAGACAAACAATCACTCTCACATTCACACCTATGGATAATTTAGATTAACTAATGAAGAATTCAGAGCAGAGCCTTTATAGTTCATGTAGACCACAGGGAAATGTTTTCAAATGCATACTTCCACTTTTAAAAAGCCAGATACCACTCCTTTAAGTGGAAAAAAAAGAGAAAGAAAAGTCATGTTTTCTGTTTTTTGATATAATTCTAAGAATTTCACATTTTGACCCCAAACTTATCTTGGAAACTTGAGCCAACCAGCACTTAACACTTGAGTTTTCTTTAGCAGTAACACACACGTGGTCAAATTTAATTAGTTTTTTTCCGGAAGCATTTTACTTGTTGACCAGTGATATTGAATGTAGTTTTATTTTGCACATTATCTCCATGACATGAGTATTAACTAGTATGAGAGGATGTTAAAATATGATAAAACATCAGATTAGCAGCATTACAAAAATTTCATGGTTTTACACAGAAGCTTATATCAGTAAATACATGTTTCTTTGCTTCAAAAATTAAGCGCATTGGTGTCCATCTAAATGGATATTTTTATAACTCTGTGAAATATAGGTTCAACTGCATTGGAGGATTTTTTTTTTATACCTAAAAAGGAATAGAAACAGGTTAAAAATAAATAAATCTCTTGGTTAAGGTTCTCATAATTCATGCATGGACAAGTTAATGCTAATGGCTTTCTGTAAAATAATTTAATTAAATCCCCACATAGACAAATGGAAAAACAAGCAATCATGCACCATATTAATATTGATCACAGTCTGAAATCATTCACTTCTAATTCAAGATAGAAGTAGAATATTATGGTCTACGATGTCAAGGTGCCACTGTGATTTAGGGAGACTATTAAGTTTAATAATACTGGTCGACAAGTAAAATGCCTCCAGAATAAAAGTAGTGAAACTTCACCAAGCTTCAGTCACTAATAAGGACAAATTAAGTCAAAACTGCTGGTTGGCTGGAGTTTCTAGTCTTGTATACTGTCAAAATATGGAGTTCTGAGAGTGAATAAGAACGAGTTTTGCTCAAAAATAATGTTTATCTCAGAGTTAGAGATCTACTTCAAAACACTGTCAGCACATTAGAATAATTATAATACACTCACTTTAATGGTTCTTTGTATGTGTGTGTGCATATATATATATATATATATATATATATATATATATATATATATATATATATATATGTGTGTGTGTGTGTGTGTGTGTGTGTGTGTGTGTGTGTGTGTGCGCGCATGCATGCGTGCGTAATAATTAATCAAATTTGTCAAAATCAAAAGTGTCAAATTTAATGCATTAACATATTTATTATTATTATGGTTCATGTTGCTTCATGGTTTAAAAAAATAATTAACTCATTTACAGAACAGGAGTGACTCTGGCCATCTCTGCCAATGCATTTCAGATTGTTTACGCGAGAGTAAATAGTCAGTTCCAGTAGTGACAGGCAGCAGAACTAACCACTAACACTAAACAGGATGATGGCTACGGATGAAAAAAAAAACAAAAAAACCAAGATGTAATTTCAAGTTTGTTGAACTGTTTAATTAAGTGCATATATATTGTTCTGAAGGCCCACGCTCACATAGCTATTTAGTACATTCTTTAGTTAACAGTTCATCAAAGATAATAATTTCTCTTTCTGTTCATATTGTTCTGTACTCAATATAATCATTTGTTATTTTCATTATCATTTGCATTGTTTTATATTACAGTTAATTATATTATATTTGATAGGTTAACTGTGTGAATGTGAGTTTGAGTGAGTTTGAGTGGTGTTTTGTATTAGCGAATGAGTGTTGTATGATCGGGACATAGGAGGCGGGACTTAGGACAGCATGTGTGTATGCACCGGAGTACACACGAAGAGAGAGGTCGCCATTACGGAGGAGAGAGGTCGCCATTACGTGCTAGCCAAGTCGGACTATACATAAAATACACAGGTCGAGGTCGCCTGCCATCTGTATAGGTCTGAACCCTAAACCAGACAGACCCTGGTTTATCGTATTCCCCAAGGGACAGCAGCACAAACTAAGCCGGCTCGTTAGGGTCACACCCGAGCCACGGAGACGGAGAGAGCAGCGGAGTCCGGGCGTGTTCGGACTCATCCTTCACCAGGATTACCAGACTGTTTCCTGGAGACAGCGGCGACGGCCGGTCCCGGTCATCGACACCGAGAGCGGATCTTTCCTCTTGCTTTCCTCATCGCTTTGGGAACGCAGCACGAGCGTCAGCTCCAGCCCTTCCTTTCATTTCGCACCACACCGGACTCTCCTGCGACACGGGTAGGAGAGGCGGCCATCTTACAGCGCGCCACCGAGCTCCATCACCGGACTTTACATAAGCCTCAGAGGCTACAGGTTAGGTTAAATTAGGGGTTGATTGGGCCCGGGCCGGGTTGGGTGTGGTGAGAGAGTGTATGTGTGTGTGTGACTGTTTATTATTATTGAGTATTTGGATGTTATTGACTGTTTATGATTGTTTAGTGTATTAATGTGTGTTTATGTAGTAAATAAATGTTTGTGTATTATTGTTAAGTCTGCCCAAGTGTTGTGTTTAGTCTTATCAGCATCACCAACATACCTCCAGTGCAAAGCTAAGGTTAACATTAGACACCCAGTCCTTTAACTTAGCTCCCCGGCTACATTTTTGGTCCTTCGAGCCGGATAGTTGTGTACTGTTGGTGTTAGTATGGCTGAACAGATTACTGATGAGCAAGGGTCAGATGCCCCCCTTCCACTCGAGACTGAGACACGCCCTCAGAGAGCCAGACAGCCTCCAAAACACTTAGAGGTCTATGAAGTCAATAGTGTAGTGCAGCACCGGTCTCAGTCAGTCAGTGGAATATGTTCATTTCAAGACATAGCAGCTACAGAGAATGTACACACAGCAAACCTAGACATAGATGACACAGCTATATTATTAGAAAGGACTAGGGATGAGTCTAAACAGCTGACTGGACATGAGACTGACGCTGACTCAGTTCACTCCGCAGAGGCAGGTGTGCCTCGGAGTCAACGCTCCAGACCACTTTCTGAAGGTAAGTCAGTCCACCCCCAAAGGAGGGAAAAGGTGAGTTCTGACCCTACCGAGAAAAGACCAGGCCCCAGTTCAGTCTGCTCGGTCCGGTCTGTACATTCTAGGAGGAGTGATACATCTGGCTCATCCTCAAATGGGAGCAGACGTTACGCGGGCATGGATGTTGCTTTCTTATCTGAAATCTTCCGCAGCCAATCAGAACAGGCGCTGCGACGTGACCGCCAAGCAGCAGAACGTGAGCGCAGAATATTGGGTGCTGCAGAGAAGGAACGCCAAGCTATGCTGGAACGTGACCGCCAAGCAGCGGAACGTGATCGCCAGGCAGCTGAACGTGAGCGCATGCTATTGGATGCTGTAGAGAAGGAACGCCAAGCTACGCTGGAACGTGAACGCATCCATACGCAAGCTTTACTAGCTATGGCTGCTAGTAGACCCACATCGGCTCACAATTCTAGAGCTCCATCAGTTCGTTCTTCAAGGTTTCCATCTCCTGAGGGTTCAAAGGTTGATATGGGCAACTTTAGAACCCAACTAAGACACAACTATGAGCCACCGGCTGCTGAAATGCTGGAGAAATTGTTGACCCAAAGAGAAGGGATCCGTGGGAGAGAAGAGCACCGCAGGAGACATGACAGCAGTGGCTCTAAAGGTGAGTGTTTTCACTGTAAGATGGAGAAGTACCCGACTCCACCTACTAGCCCTCCACATTCTCCAATTTTTCATCGGTCTGAATACCAGCCGGAGAAACGGGTAGCCTCTCCAGTCACCAAGACCGTCTACCAGATGTTGAGCCCACAGATAGAGGGACCCAAGTTTCCTTACTTCAAGGACGAAGATCGGAGCCAGTATGTAGAACTGCGTATCTGTTTAGATACTCTTCTCGAAGGTCCGTATTCGGAGCAGTATAAGTACGCTGTGCTCCTTCAGCACGTAAAGAACCCTCGTGCACACAATATGGTTCTTGCACATGCGCCCTCCTCAACTCCCTATACATCAGCACTAGAAGACTTGGACGCCCGGTACGGTCGTCCATGGAGCTATGCTCTAGCTGAGCTAAGATCTTTAGATCAGCTCCCCCCAATCCGAGAAGATCGAGCTCTCGATAACTTCTCTATTAAAGTGCACTCTCTGGTGGGGATGTTGAGGACGCAGGGCCAGGCGGGCGAACATGAGATTCGTAGCACGTCCAACGTGGAACGATTGCTACAAAAGATCCCTCGCTTCCGTCAGGAGAGGTTCCGGAGACAGCAGGAGCTCCTGCGTCCTGGACAGATAGGTCTTAACCTTGTAGACTTCTCAAAGTTCTTACTGCAAGAAGTGAGACATATTAATATTGACCCCCTGAGTCACTCTGACCAGAAGAAGGAGAGGGCGGACAAAGTTGACAGCTGGGCTAAGAGCAAACCAGTGAGAATGATGTACATGAAAGAGGAGTCCCCTGGTGAACGCAAGTCCCAGGCTGCCAAGAAGGATGCCTCCCATGCGTTGAAAGCAAAGGTGAAGCGACCCCCTCCTCCGTGCCCCTATTGCACAGAACCACATTGGTTCAATGATTGCGAGGGGTTCCAGAAGATTAGCACAGAGGAGAAAAGGCAGTGGATCCTGGAGCATGGGAGGTGCCATCAGTGTGGACGGGATCACCAGAGCCGTGACTGTACGCTCAAGAGGCCATGTAGGCAATGTGGTGTGGTACACCTGAGCATCCTCCATGATGTCATCCCCCTCTTACAACAAACAAGGAAGAACTCCAAGCCGTCTGTGTCAGATGAGACAGCTGAAAGTCCGGGGTCTTCCACAGTTTACTACCTGAACCCCTCTCAGAGCTGTGGGTCAAAGGTCCTACTTAAAGTAGTTAAGGTCCGCCTACACCACGGAGATGTGGTGTATGACACCTACGCTGTCTTGGATGATGGGTCAGAGAGGACCATCGTTCTCCCAGAGGCGGTGCACAGGCTAGGATTGGAAGGCGTCGAAGAGCAGTTGACCATCCGGACAATCCGCAGAGACACCAAGCAGATCGTTGGAGCTAGAGTGAGCTTCATGATCTCCCCAGCTGGACATCCAGAAGATCAGTACCAGCTGACAAATGTCTTCACTGGTAACCAACTGGCTCTATCACGCTATGACTATCCAGTAGACAAACTACAAGAAAAGTATCAGCATCTGAAGAAGATAGACCTACATCCAATTAAGGATGTGGAACCTACTCTTCTCATTGGCTCTGACAATGCCCATTTACTAGTTTCGCTTGTCCCACCAATCAGAGGCCCACGGGGATGTCCCCTGGCAGTGAAGACTGCACTAGGATGGACCCTCCAAGGTACTACTGAGTGGGGAAGCTGTGGGCAGAGAGTCACAACCTGCCTCCACACTCGTATTGAGGAGGTTCAGTCCCTTAAAGGTCCTGGTTCCAGTCTGGAACGCTCAGAGACAGCACTATTGGACAATGTCCAGAAGCTCTGGACTCTGGATGTTCTTCCATTCAGAAATGAGAAACTGTATGTGAGATCAAAAGAGGATGATTATGCGATAAACCTCCTCAGACAGAAAACTGTGCGTATTGAAGTTGAGGGCGTGTTGCGTTATGCCACCCCACTTCTCCGGAGGGAACCAATGCCGGAGTTCAAGGTCTCTCCGAAGGTTGTCATGCAGTGCCTAGCAAGTGCTGAGAGGCGCATGACACGAAATGAGGCACTGGCTGTCTCTTACCGAAATGAAATGAGAAAGCTGGTCGAGTCTGATCTAGTGGAGAGGCTCGAACTAGCAGAGGCGGAGCAGAGTGCGGAGTCATGGTACCTTCCGCACCATAATGTCCATCACAACGGAAAGGACCGTGTGGTGTTCAACTGCAGTTACCAGGTTGGTAAGTTGAACTTAAATCATCACCTCCTTCCTGGACCAACCCTGACTCCTTCACTCATTGGAGTGCTGGTGAGGTTCAGGCAGCGGCCAATAGCCATCAGTGGGGACATCAAACGCATGTTCCACCAGGTCCGCCTGCTTGAAACAGACAGACCCCTTATGCGCTTCATTTGGAGAGAAGACCCATCCGATCTTGAACCATCCATCTACCAGTGGAAGGTACTACCCTTTGGGACCACATGTAGTCCTTGCTGCGCAATTTATGCGCTCCAGACTCATGCGGCACAGGAGGAAGCACCCACTGGAGTACGGGATCTGGTTGAGTCTAGTTTTTATGTTGACAACTGCCTCCACAGTGTGGAGACAGTACAAAAGGCCATAGAGCTGATCAAAGACCTGCGTTCCTACCTGTTGGAGGGAGGCTTTGAGGTCTGCCAGTGGGCCAGTAACGACCCTTGGGCAATTCAGGACCTCCCCAAGGAGGCAAAGTCCACAAGCAGTGAGGCATGGGTTTCCCTTTCTTCAGACAGAGCCCAAGAACCAACCCTTGGCCTGCTGTGGCAGTTTCGAACGGACACCCTGTGCTACAGAAACAAGCCAGCTGAGCCGCGTGACCATGATCGGGTGACGATGAGAGCAATCTACCGCACCCTAGCTAGCCAGTATGACCCACTAGGCTACATCGTTCCATTCACCACACTCGCCAAAGTGTTGGTCAGAGAGTTATGGAACCAAGAGAGAGGCTGGGATGATCCTCTCCCGCCAGCTTTAGCGGAGAGATGGAGAAGCTGGGAGAATGAACTCCCAATGCTTCAAGATATCCAGCTGAGACGGAGCTACTTCAGACCATCGGTGAATCTGGTGCAGAGTACTATTACCCTCCATGTCTTTTGTGACGCATCTCAGATAGCATACGGGTCAGTGGCTTATCTGCGTGCAGAGGAGCCTGGAGGTCAGGTGCATGTGGCATTTGTCCTCGCAAGGTCCAGAGTAGCTCCTAAGAAGCAACAGTCCATTCCCCGGCTGGAACTGTGTGCAGCGTTGAATGGTGCACAGCTTGGGCGGCTGTTGCTAGATGAGTTGCAGCTATCTCTGAATGGTGTGGTTATGTGGTCGGATTCAACCACAGTCCTTACTTGGCTGAAGTCCAGTTCCTGTCGATATAAGGTGTTTGTGGGCACCAGAGTCTCTGAGATCCTGGACCTCGTGGATGTTTCCAGCTGGAGGTATGTAGATACCAGTAGAAACCCAGCTGATGTCATCACGAGGGGAGCACGGCTCCAAGATCTCTCCAGACCAAATATCTTTCATGACGGACCTGCCTTCCTGCTGAAACAGGAGGCAGAGTGGCCAGTAACTCCAGTGTTAACTGAGAACTCGGATGATGCAGAACTACGTAAAACTCTGTTTTGCGGAAACCTCAGGTCAGTGGAATCCGAGAAGGATGAGACTGAGTATGAGACTCTAGAGGCGTTGCAAAGGGCAATGTTTTGCACTCAGAATTGTCTCCCAGTCACTACAACTCTTAGTGCAGATGATTATGCGACTGCAGAGATCATGGTATTGCAGAGCGCACAGCAAGATGCATTTGCCAGAGAATTGGAGTGTCTGAGGAAGGGAGTGCCAGTTCCGTCTGACAGCAGGCTACGGAACCTGGCCCCAGAGCTCGATGGGGATCTCATCCGTGTGGGTGGCAGACTGCGTCGAGCACAGAACTTGGATTTTGACACGAAGCACCCCATCGTGCTGCCGCCAAAACATCGGGTTACCAGATTGGTCATCAAGTACCATGATGATAAGGTGCAGCATGCTGGGTGCGAGAGAGTATTTGCAGAAGTGCGAAGGCGCTTCTGGATCTTGCACGGGAGAGAAGCTGTGCGACGATATCAGAAGACCTGTATCGTCTGCCAGACATGGAGGGCTACTCCCTCTCAACCCGTGATGTCCGACCTGCCAGAGGACCGTTTGCAGTTGGGACAAGTCCCTTTCTACACCACGGGCGTCGACTGCTTCGGACCTCTAATTGTCAGGAATCGCAGAGCCTCAGAGAAAAGGTGGGGCATAATTTATACCTGCCTAACAACCAGAGCGATGCATCTGGAGGTGCTGCATCAGCTCACCTCGGATAGCTTCCTCATGTCGTTCCGGCGATTTACCGCAAATAAGGGAACCCCCAAGATCCTCAGATCTGATAGAGGGACAAACTTTGTAGGAGGCGAAGCAGAGCTCAGGGAGAGTTACACTTCCATGACAGAGGAGGTCCGTGACCGACTTGCAGAGAAGCAGGTTAAGTTTATTTTCAATCCACCAAATGCTCCTCATTTCGGAGGAGCCTGGGAGCGCGAGATCCGCTCCATTAAGAATATCCTTCACACTGTACTCGGACAGCAAGTACCGAATGATGAAGTACTTCGGACAGTGTTGGCAGAGGTAGAGAGCATCATGAACTCTCGGCCCCTCGGCTACACATCCAGTGATGTGGCAGACCTAGATCCGGTCACCCCCTATCTCCTCCTCACGGGGCGGCGAGATTCTGCCTTACCCCAGACGGTCTATGATCCAGCAGAGCTCACTGGCCGTAGGATGTGGAGACATAGCCAGGTGCTTGCTGACCGATTCTGGAGACAATTCATCCTACATTATTTGCCGACACTCCAGGTCCGGCAGAAGTGGACGAAAGAACAAGAGAACCTGTCTGAAGGTGCAGTGGTCCTGGTGGTGGACCAATCCCTTCCCCGTGCAGCTTGGCAGACAGGAAAGGTCATCAAGGTCCTGCCAGGTCAGGATGGGAGAGTGCGCACTGCTGTTGTACAGGTAGGTGAGAGGAAGTACATCCGTCCAGTGGTACGGCTCATCGAACTACCCCGCATCTCGGACGAGACGGTAAGGACCCACCTGACTTTGGTTACCGACTGTAAGACTGACTTCAGCTATTGAAGACTTGAGTGACCTTACGCATGGTGCCAGCGTGTGCCTTATGTTAGCTAAAACCAGTGGTTTCATGGGGCGGCTGTTCTGAAGGCCCACGCTCACATAGCTATTTAGTACATTCTTTAGTTAACAGTTCATCAAAGATAATAATTTCTTTCTGTTCATATTGTTCTGTACTCAATATAATCATTTGTTATTTTCATTATCATTTGCATTGTTTTATATTACAGTTAATTATATTATATTTGATAGGTTAACTGTGTGAATGTGAGTTTGAGTGAGTTTGAGTGGTGTTTTGTATTAGCGAATGAGTGTTGTATGATCGGGACATAGGAGGCGGGACTTAGGACAGCATGTGTGTATGCACCGGAGTACACACGAAGAGAGAGGTCGCCATTACGGAGGAGAGAGGTCGCCATTACGTGCTAGCCAAGTCGGACTATACATAAAATACACAGGTCGAGGTCGCCTGCCATCTGTATAGGTCTGAACCCTAAACCAGACAGACCCTGGTTTATCGTATTCCCCAAGGGACAGCAGCACAAACTAAGCCGGCTCGTTAGGGTCACACCCGAGCCACGGAGACGGAGAGAGCAGCGGAGTCCGGGCGTGTTCGGACTCATCCTTCACCAGGATTACCAGACTGTTTCCTGGAGACAGCGGCGACGGCCGGTCCCGGTCATCGACACCGAGAGCGGATCTTTCCTCTTGCTTTCCTCATCGCTTTGGGAACGCAGCACGAGCGTCAGCTCCAGCCCTTCCTTTCATTTCGCACCACACCGGACTCTCCTGCGACACGGGTAGGAGAGGCGGCCATCTTACAGCGCGCCACCGAGCTCCATCACCGGACTTTACATAAGCCTCAGAGGCTACAGGTTAGGTTAAATTAGGGGTTGATTGGGCCCGGGCCGGGTTGGGTGTGGTGAGAGAGTGTATGTGTGTGTGTGACTGTTTATTATTATTGAGTATTTGGATGTTATTGACTGTTTATGATTGTTTAGTGTATTAATGTGTGTTTATGTAGTAAATAAATGTTTGTGTATTATTGTTAAGTCTGCCCAAGTGTTGTGTTTAGTCTTATCAGCATCACCAACATACCTCCAGTGCAAAGCTAAGGTTAACATTAGACACCCAGTCCTTTAACTTAGCTCCCCGGCTACATATATATTATTTATTTATTTCTTAGGTCTTGTGATGCAAAATGAAACATGATTAATGTAGATGAAAAATTTATTATATTTAATTGTGGTCAATCCAAATGAACCCTGTGATTAATCTGATTTAAACTTGTAACTGTTGAACAGCACGAGTAAAAACAACTGGCACTTTGGACATTTGTTTTCTCATTCATCTTATTTGGCACGTTTATGTTCTGAGATCGATACGTGCTAAAAAAAAATTTAGGCTGTCGAAATTAATGCATGAATGTGGTTAATCAGATTTGTAATAATAATAACAATAATAATAATAATAATAATAATAATAATAATAATAATAATAATAATAATAATAATAATAAAATTAAATTGAACACTTATTTTGTTCCAAGTTTGTTTTTTAAACTGCCGTAAGTGTTAAATAAACATGTCACTTCCATATACAGGAGGGGCGGAGGAGGGGGGGGGGGGTTCCAGAATAAAAAACCACATGGTGACGGAACGAAGCAACTGAGGTAGGGGAGGGGGCATCTCAACCCACCCCTTTTTTCCGCCCTGCAAAGTCATTGAAAAACTGAAGGTACATTGTTGCATTCTGAGGCTGAATTACACTGCCTGACCGTGTATTTACCATAGTCTCCTCGAGCGTCCCGATCTCGCCGCCGTTGTCACAGCACTCGGGGTTCGGCGCATTCATCGAAGAAGCCCCGGAGGTCCCGGTGAAATGGACCAATCCCTGGGTCCCACCATCTTTGTCCTCTTTACGGCAGAAAAAGGCAGTCACGTTCTTCTGTCCCAGGCAGTCTTTAGCTTTATTCTGTTTTATGGCCTAGCATGATGTTTAAATGGCCTGAAATCAACTCCCTGTCAAAGCCTCCCGCGCTGGTAGGTGAAAGGTCATTCAGTCTCGAGAAATCTCGCTGCACATGTCAGCTGACCATGTATGTAAACTGTATCAAATCTCGCGAGAATAGCTGTGGCAACTAAACATGGCGGCTCGGGTCGTTTTCCCATTTTCTGATGGTGTATTTACAATGATATCCACGTTTTTTATGATAATAATAATCGGCAAATTTACAAGGAATTTACAGAAAACACTTTATATCTGTCACTTTCAAAACACTTTATATCGTGACATAAATGATTAATCAAAATCATGATCAAAGCAACCCTTGGATTAATCAGATTATTTTTTAATTTAATCATTTGACAGCCCTAATATGAACATATATGACATATATGCTGTATATATGCACATAGTCTATATACAGGGAATTCCTATGAAACAAAAAAAAATGAATACCCCTGAGAGTTTAGTGGTTAAAAATGAAATAAATCCATATATAACATTATTTCACTGTCAAGGGAAATGTCTGTTTTCTTTCATACTCGCTCATTTTAAAACATTCTATTTTTATTTTCCAGTTTTAAGACATTTGTCATTACCAAAATGTGACCGGGTCAAAATTTGTTTGTTCAGGTAAAATCCTCCAGCCAGGTGATTCTAACCATTAGCCTGGCTCTATAGCAGGAGATGGCTCTGTGGGCACCACGCATGGCTGCCCACTGCTCCTTACAGGTGCCCCAATGGCATCAAGGATGGGTTAAATGCAGAGGACAAATTTCGTTGTACAGTGTATAATGACAAAGTATTTTACCTTACCTTACATTTCTCATCTTTGAATGAAAGGAAAACAACAATAAATTAATAAATACAACCACAAGTACATTAATCAAGTACATATATGTCAAAAGTTTCATTAAGTGTTGTTTTTTGGTTATTCTAATCATGAATATTCATAATATTTCAAGAAAAGATCATGTCCATGAGTCGTTATTCTCATTACTGCAATATATTTGAGAACGGCATTGAAAAGATATAGGAAATTGAATATGAGCTGAAACTACCCACGATGCATCTGTACTAACAGAAGATGCAAAATGGCTACAAGGTGACTCACCTTTATTTTACGTTCCTGGAAATTTTTATGATTTTTCTCATACCTGCATGAACACAACAAGACTGATTCTCATTATCACAATTAGTCTGCATTTCATAATGAAAATGTTTTTTTAATTATTATTTTAAGTTTTTTTGATAATAAGGTAGCTAGGTCATAATAGCTAATGCTACAATTAGCATTATTGTGCTGACTCATCACATCACCACTAATCACTTTCTCATTAGCGCAATAGTTATACATCTCCTAAGATTCACCCGTTCACATAGATACGTAATATATGAAATTTTATGTATGTCATATAGTCTATATGTGAAGCCTATATTTAGCCTGATATTAAAACCTATATTGTTTATATAGGTTCCTTCCATGTGGGATATAGACATTCAATACAACTTTAGCTGCATGTTTTACTTTGTGTTCTCTCTAAAGAAGTGACTGAAATTTTTTACAGCATGTGCTCCTCATATCTCTAAGTATATCTTATTTACATTAATACTTGCGACCCTCCTCATTTACTACAGCATTGGGGAAATATAGCTCATGTGTGTTAACCACTTTCTCTAGTTGAGCAGTGTAAGGAAGCTGTGGGATCTGAGGACGAGAGGGCAATAAGAAGAAATGAAAAAGAGAATAGCAGTGGAATTAAGCTCTTCAACAAGCCAATTTCCTCTTACATGGCCTAAAACGATCTATTATGTACAATATTTTGTATTTTAGTGGAGGAGGAAAAGAGCAGAGATGCCGAGTGGGCCGACTGGAAGAGTCATCAGTGGTTAACAGTAGCGTCAACATAATACCCCACCATCTGCTTCCTGTAGAATCCCAGGCTAAATTTGTCTTGTGTTGTACACATGGTCGTCCGGTAGCAAAGAGCAGAGACACTGAGTGGGCAACATGAGGACTGTGGAGTACGCTCATGTAAAACTGTGCCAATTCTTATGCCAACTGCCTGCTTTAAAACAAAAAAAAAGTTTCTAAAAATGTTACCCATTATCTGTTATGGTTCCTCTTTGCTTAAGAAAACAGCAGAGCAGCTGGGAGTCAAATAGTGCCTCGATGTCAAGATGTCCAACTGTACGAGAAAAATCTGTGGTTGCACACACACACACACACACACACACACAAACTAGGGCTGTTAAATGATTCAATTTTCTAATCACATTAATCACAGGGCTGGTTTCTATTCATTTCAATTAATCGTGATCAAGACACTTTGATATTGAAAAAAATATTTAAATACAGAGAAAAAAATACAAAATATGCTAAAATATCCAAAACATATGCAAAAATATAAATAAAAAACACACAGCCCCCTTATTTTGTCTGTCTGTCTGTTTTCCAGCAACTTTACACAAAAACTACTGGAACAATTTCCATGAAATGTTCAGGAAAGATGTGAGTTGGTCCAGAATCCCATTAAATGTTGGTGAATGTAGGTCAAAGGTCAAGACCACCAAAAATGTGTTTTCTTAAAGGTGTCATTCCACTGAAAACCACTTTTCCACGCTACTTTTGGAATCTAATTGGTCACCCCGAGTTACCATCACATGCTGCCTTTGAAAGTGGTTTGTCACCTCCACTGGCTGCATACCGCATTCACAGAAAACAACAACAGGAAAGAGGGACACAGAAAAAGCCGTCTGACGTCAGATGGACTTCAGCGTCACCCATGTGGGGTTGAGCCCATCCCCATTGCTGCAAATGTGAAGTAGCATTAGCATTAGCATCTACAAGAGAAGACAGCGCCACAGTAGCTGCTCCACAAACTTGAAAAAAATGGCGGATCAAACTGGTTCATGTGCTCTCTGTGGAAATAAAAGCTAAAAGGGGGAGTATTCCTTCATGCATTCTGAGCGAATCAGTGATGCGTCATCACCACGTCATGGACATGTATGAGGAAGTACCGGTAAACTCTGTTGTTCGACCTCAAGTCATTTTTCTACTGTGCAAAAACAGCTGGAAACAAAGCAATCCGGAGGTTTTTTTTAAATAGAACCAACACACAATGTATTCAATAACAATGTAGAACACAGTAATATTAATGAAATAACCATGGAATGATACCTTTAATGATAAGATAGAAGGAAAATGTTTGCGAGGGGTGGAGTTTGTTGTGCTTGTGCCTTTCATATTTGGTAACACTATTTCCACCAGTGAAAAATGTTAAAATATGAACTGAATGGAAATGTGTTGTTTTTACTATGTATGTCATGGCTGCACATGGAATGTAAAAGCTGCAGCTACACGTGGCTCCACATCTGTAGACTTTGTTGCTCTGGAAGAACTACAAAAAAGGAACAGTGTGTTTGAAAAAAACCCCAAAAAAAACCTTAAAGCAATTTCTCGCCATTTTCTTGGCAATTTCTTCTGCTGCAATGAAAAGGCTAATGTTCCAGTAAACACACTTATATTTAGCCCGCCGTCTTCTCTGAATCATACGGCAGAAAAACATCAGTGAGATCTTGGCTCGGTGTGTTTTTATCTGCCTTGTGAGATTGATGGCTGGCTTTTGGTTACAGGCAAAACCAGCCAAGATGATTTATTTAGACAAAAATCATCTCACAGACTACACTATAGCTGTGATTAGGGTAAAATGATCACTCCCACTTGATATTTTTCTGCTCCTTATAAGACACAGGAAGAAAACACGGCCAAGAGTTTACAGATGGACGGCACTTCCTGTGACAGACAGACAAAAGACGGACAGCTTTCTGGAATCCACTGCCTCATAAATGGAAATACAGGCAACTCCACAAATGCAACTTAACCACTTACAGTAAGCCCCAATGCTGTTTTCTGGCAAATTCCTCCTAAAATTCATGCCCAAATTAAAACAGCTAACTCTGTTGTGATCAAATACGCAGCAGAAAAAGAAAAAATATATAATTTTAAACTCAATCTAGCTCAAACTCAAGCTGTGATTTGACAGTGAAACTGCCAATTATGAATTTGATTGACCATTTCTGAACATTTACCATGTAAACTGTGAGGCTTGTACAACAAATAAAAATTATTTTAGTATAAGTTTAGTATAATTTGGTCACTTGAAGAGCAGTTTAGCCAAACATACCCAAATGTATTTTTTTTTTACCTTCTAACTTGATATATGTAACAAAATACTGTCGAATCTGCCGAAAACCGAAGGATTATCTATAGGTGGAACCGATCTTCGGCTTTCGAAGTTCCGACCGGTGGAATTTAATAGAATAGAATAGAAGTATTTTATTGATCCCAAATTTGGGAAATTGAACCAGGGCTATAAAAATGTACATATTAATGCAGATTAATCCATCAAAGTCAGTATGTTTACATGCATTTAAAATGTAGAATTATTGTCTTATTCTGATTAAAGACTTAACTGGAGGTTCCCAGAAATCCAAATTATTGAGTAAGGTACATTGGACTCTCAGACACTATAGTTTTAATTCAGAATAAAGGTCAATTCCTCTTTAAGGTGACCATGTAAACACCTATCCACTGTTGATTAAGTTATAGCATGATATGTATACGCTTGACACACACAAACAGTGTTACAGAAGTTAATTTTGCCACATGTCACCTTTGACCTCCAGAGATCTCAAAAACTCTTGGTCGTAGGTGATAATACAAATTATCAGAATTGTAGAAATCTTGATTAGATAATTATGTGACCCTCTGTTCTTGATTTTTAACCAATAATGCGATTTTGACCTTTTAGTTTATTGTGACCTTGACGTTTGACCTTAACTCAAATGGACCATTGTATTTGGGGAGTATTAGCTACATGTATATGCCCATTGATTTTCATGGTGATATCACAAGTATTAATTGAGTTATAGGATGATATGTCTCTGCGGACATTAACAAGAGGGCGAGGTTAACAAAGGCAAAACAGGAAGTGGGTGTGATCTTTTTTTTTTTCGGTAGACATCCCGATGTTAAGCGCCTGTTCTGTCCAATCAGAAGCCTCTGTACCTCCAGCCCAATTAACTAGAGCAGAATACACCTGGAACCTTTTATTTAGAATGAACATTTCTATGTAAATACAGAGGAAATAGCTTTAATCACGAATTATTTTATTCAGAATAAATAACTCTGAATTAAAAACCATCATCACGGAAAACACCACCCTGTGTCCAGGGGGATACATAACATACAAAAAAAAAAAAAAAAAAAAAAAAAAAAGAGCATAATGACCAGGCGTCATAACACATAGCCTGATAGGATTAGTGGATCAACAGGTATTAAACGGTTTAGATCATTAGATGGTTTAGATTAAAGGTGGATGTTTGGGTCTTTAAGGGTGAAGGACTATTGGATGTTCTATCCAAAGTACTGCTGCAAACTCAATTATTAAACCTGGAAAGAATGCACTTCACATGCAAAGACTTAATAAAACATTATGATCATCAGTAACCTAACTTTAGTCCTCTCTTGTCAGAGGGATGTTTAATCCAAGGTCAGTAGCAAAGTGCCAGTGAAGGTCTGATACAGCATGTTAAGCTGTTCAAACTGAGGGAAAACACAGATTTCTCAGAGGCCTGTTCTTTGATCTAAAAGAGGCATCAGTAATCCACCTCCTCAGCAGTTTGCCACCTCCTCTGAAGCATACCTCCATTCTTAACAACCAGGCATAGGTGCTTGCTTTTCTGTGTCACCACATACCAATGTTTTTTATTTTCCCTTCAAACACCTCGATCTTCAGTCGCATTCACCGCTCAAGCTATTACTAATGGAACACCGTCCTGTCATGGTAACACCCTTCATCCTTCATCTCCATGCAGAGAATTGCAATTAGGCCTGTTGTTTATACACATATAGACAATACATTTGACGCCTTCATACAACTTGTCAGGAGTAATGTTGCTAACAACAGCAGTGTTTGTTTTCCTACAGTTTACTGCCTTACTTTGATGACACTTTTTAAGCCCCAAAATAGTAATAATTAATTCAATCTGACATGTGATATTAGAGTTTCTATTTCGAGATTGGAGACATGATTCCTTTTTTTGTCACTTTATGCATCTCCATGTTGTAAATTCAAGAGGTAGGCATTTTTAAAGCTGAGAATAAACAATAGGTATGATATTTATGCCACGTACACCAATAGATATGTGGGGAAAAACAGGTATTTTCATATGCCTTTTTGCCTTTCATTAATATATAAACTTCAGTTCAGATTACTGAAAACAATTATTTATGAAAACTGTGGCCAAAGTTGACAATTTTCATACTTGCATGTGTGAAGTGGGTAACATACAGAGGTGGTAAAAGTACCCACATTCTCAATTTGGCATAAATTAAAACAACACTGGGTCATTGCATGTCAAAGCATTCAGAGAAACAGAAATATCCCGGGTCACCCTCTCAAAAAATTCATATAGGTTCCTCTTGTGGACTTATGAAATAATACTACGTTTTTGACCGATATCCATAATAGTTTTGATGTAAAGGTCTTACAAAATTTGGGGTATTATTTTTATTATTTTGACAAAATTGCTTTGACAATTGATGCTGTGTGATGATGAATGTATAGGTAACACCACTTAAAAAATGCAGTAAAAAAAAAACAGGTTGGACACCATTCCAATTTTTTTCTGTCAAAGGTGACAACTATAGCAATCTATTGTAAATATTTTTTTTGAAGGATGTGATTAATTGCGCATATGGTGAACCGTAGCCTTCAAAATTTCTATTTTTTTTGGGGAAAAATGCAAAACAGAAAAAAAGAAAATGTGTCTTATTACTCATTTCTACCCAGATACAAAGAAAATTATAGTGGAATGTGAAAGAGACGTATCAGAAATAGTCAAAAAAGTTTAAAACTTCAGCTCCTGTTATTTAAAAGGTATCACCATTTTTGCAATTTTTGGCTTTTCGGCCAAATTTGGAACCATATTATGCAGCAACTGAGATAGATAGAGCTAATCTGAGTACAGATTCAGATTGTAGGGGAAAAGTTAGCCAGGGAGAACAAAAATCTAATATGTAGTAGGTTAAATGATAGAGTAACAATGGAAGCTCAAAGTTGGACCAAACGCAACTTTGTGAAAAGAATTTTAAAAAATTACCCCAAATTTTGGAACGCCTTTACTTCAAAACAATTAGGGATATTGGTGTAAAACTTGGCATTATTTCGTAAATCCATAAGAAGAAACTATCTGATTTTTTTTAGAATTTTCTGAGAGGGAGGGTCTGGATGCTTTACATATGAAATTTTATACCCATTATAAGAAAATGGCAGTGGCACAGTGGTGCAGTGGTTAGCACTTGTGCCTCACAGCAAGAAGGACCCTGGTTTGATTCCAGCACCAGACCTTTCTGTGTGGACTTTGCATGTTCTCCTCGTATCTGCGTAGGTTTTCTCCAGGTACTCCAGTTTCCTCCCACCATCCAAACACATGCACTGATTGGTTAATTTAAATTGCCCATAGGTGTGAATGTGAGAGTGGTTGTTTGTCTAGTTTTACTGCTAAACTGTTAGCAACAAACAAACAAATTGAAACAAAACCAATACCAATAACCCTTGCCTATAATTTGGGAACTGGGGTAATAACTTAAGCACTTCTTGAAGACATCTTCCCTTTTTACAACATCCATGAGCTAGTGTTTAGCATTAGCTGACCCCTTGTCATCTCCCGTTTTTGTCCAAATATGGTCACTTCCTGTTCCAAAAAGCCAACATGGTGATATCACAAACAGCAAATCAGAAACAAATAGGGATGCCATCATGGCTCCTCCATCCCATAATGAACACAGCCTATGGATAGCATATTTAAATAACAGTTGTTTGCAGTCGCCACATTTGTTAACACCCAATTTTTATTTTTATTTTTAGATTTTGCAAGATACAAACACATATGGATCCCACATTGCTGATGTGTGCACCCACATTCACACTGGTTTCCATGTTGCATACAGTCCATGCATGACTCTTGGCTCACACTCACTTTTTAACACCTCCTTTAGCTTTTTGCGATTTTACATTACACCGCATATTATATAGTCATTACACCATAACAGCACAGAGAGAAACAGGAACAGCATTTGCTTTAGTCATGTCACATTAAAGAGTGCTTATTTTAAGACAGCCAAGCAGACATACAGTACAAGGCATCTGTTCCATTTTAAGTGAGATGACAAGTGGGTTGTGTGTCAGTGTGTAGGTCTGTACCAGTGTGAGTTCATGTGGTTCTCTGTATGTGTGTGTGTGTGTGTGTGTGTGTGTGTATGTGTATGTGTGTAAAATCTCTATAACTTCAGGCAAGAAAGAGGGTTGCAATTGTGTATTGTGTTCCAAAATTGACTGGCAGCATGCTATGTGTGTGTGTATGTGTGTGTGTGTGTGTGTGTGTGTGTGTATAGTTGTATTCCTGTCTATATGGGGACATTGATATGTTTGTACAGTCACCCAATGGGGACCTCTGACACAATGAGAACCAAAATCCAGGTCTCTATGAGGGTTAAATATAAATGTAGGTACCCACTAGTAAAAATAAAAATCTGTGTGAAGTATGCAAATGATGTCCCTTATAAACACATGAGCTTGTTTTTTCTTGAAGTCCCCATAAATCATGAGGGAAACAGGTGCAAAGCAAAAAATGTATTTTTCAAAGGTTGGATTATAATTATAATTATAATTATAATTATAATTATAATTATAATTATAATTATAATTATAATTATAATTATAATAATTATTATTATTATTATTATTATTATTATTATTATTATTATTATTATCATATTTTAGTTTTAAAATTTTATATATTAAGTTTTTCTTCACTTGTTTATTTCTAAATATTTTTTTTGTTTTATTTATGTACTCATTTTTATTAATATATTTAATTAAATTAATTTTTATTTTTAAATGGCTTTATTTATTTAGATTTTATTTCATTTTAAAAAAGATAATTTAATACTCACTACCCAGTGGACATGGTAATCAGTGTGTGTGTGTGTGTGTGTGTGTGTGTGCTTGTATTTCTGTCTTAATGGGGATATTGATATGTTTACAGTCACACCATGGGGACCTCTGAAACTATGGGGACTAAAATTCAGGTCCCCACGAGGGTTAAATATAAATGAAGGTCTGCACGAGTAAAATAGAAAAGATGTGGTCCTATAAATACATTGATTTGTTTTGTTTTTTCAGAATTATTCATTTTATTTATTTATTTTTAATGTATTTTATATTTTACATGATTATGGTTTTTTTATTTATTCATTCATTTTGTTTTGTTTTTAATTTACACATTGTTAACATTATTATTTTTGTTTTATTATTTTATTTTTTAAAAATGTGCTTACACTTACTACCCAATGGCTACTTGATTACAAACTTGGTTGTCAAGACACATGGAAACGAGTGTGTATATGAGTGTGTCTATGTGTGTGTGTGTGTGTGTGTGTCCGACCGCCTTTGTTGCAAAGTGAGCAACGCAACAGCCTCGTGTCAATGTAATAAAATAATAAGGTTTGTTTTGAACAGTTAGAAGTGACAACAGCAGCGAATTGCTCAGTCAGTTGGAAAAAGAAGGAAGGTTGAAAAGAGGGAGACGATAAAAGATAAAAGAGGGACGGACAATGACAGGGAGTCAGATACCAGAGAGACAGATGGTGGACAAAACTAAATGATTCAACACATCCAAACTCATTGTGACAAATGGCACTGAGGCACAGAAAGATGACACTACTTGTGCACAAATGATCAAATTACATGCATGGGTGATTGGGAAATCACAGTGACAAACACGGTTCCAATGCAGACCCCAGTTCAACCGGAATAGTTAAGTAGATGCAAGTGTCAAATAAGTGGGGGCATAGTGGGGACGTGCAGACACACAACCTTGAGTGCAGGTTTGTAAACGTAAGGGAAGCGTGCCTGTCAGAGCACACTAAGCCAACAGCTAGGAGCGACAGTGTGACTGAGTGGTCTGGCAGTGCTTCAAAAAGTGCTATTGATCTGTCTGGAAGTCAACTTGTACCAACTCACAACATCACATGTTACTGCTGAGCCTTCCATGGTACGACTGTGAGGGCTGCAGAGTGCTCGGCATGTGCGCTAACTCTAAAGCACACATGTTCTCTAAAGCTTGTTACATAACAATAACTCAGAACAAGTGCATGAATTGAATAACAGGTTCATAAATAGAAGGCAGACAAAGCAAACACAACACACAGAGTTGAAAATCACAGAACATGTTAAGAGTTTTGGAGCTGTAGCATGACTGAAGACAGCGTTTAACCTGAGAGTTCATATCAAACTAGAACTAATACTTATTAATAATAGCATTGAGACCTGATTGGAACACGTGATTGAATTTGGACTATATTTTTTTTATTATTATTATTATTATTTTAAATGTTAAATTGTGACTGCCAAGGAAGGTCCTGCAAAATAGTTTCTCATTGCATTATAATAACAAAATTAAGGTCTATTGTATTGTATTGTTATGTATTCTATTGTGTTCTTAACCTAACTTACGCCATCTGGCTGTGTGTCGCTACGCTCACACAACCATCTGAGTAGCATGGTGATCAAATCTACTTCAAAACGAAGGAGCCAATCAGTGTCGCAGGGGGGGACTACCCGGCAGTGTTGTGGCTGGTGTGACGTAAAGCAGAAGCGACGGTAGTGTAGTCTTTTCAGATACACAACAATAACAGCATACATTAGTTATCCTAGGGTCCATATAGACTCAGCTATTTCCAGTGTTTTGTCTACTCTACCACTTGTTCATTCCTTAAAAGATGAACAGAGGACAGCTTTGGAAGTATTTGTAAATGGAAATTACGTTTTCGCTCTTCTACTGACCAGGTTTGGCAAGAGTTTGACCTATCAGATGGCTCCAATGGTGGATAAAGAAATAGTACCAGTGCAGAAGCCCATGGTTATTGTGGTACCCCACTGGTTGTGTTGGTAGAGGACCAAGTTAAAGAGGCTGGTAAACTGGGGCTGACAGTAATGGAACTGGGAGGAAGAAATGACAACCACATCTGCAACTGATGGCTGAAGGATAAATGGAGAAACATGCTTTTACCAGAAGAACTTGGTTATAAATAAATATTACATTTAAATGGTAAGTTTAAACCCCTTCTGTTGATGTGTATATTTCTGCAGATACGTTGACTTCAATGTGAGTGGCTGAAGTGGTGAGTCAGTCAAGATGACTTATCATCTAATCACATGCAAGGATTCTAGATAAGGCCCCTCCTTTGAAAACGGATCAGTTGGGGAAGGGTCCCAGAAGGTATTGTATTCTTTTATTCATCGTCATGATTTTGTTGAAATTGTTGTTGGAATAAACATGCTAATTGCATATCATATCATATATATATATATATATATATATATATATATATATATATATATATATAGCACTGATGAAGGCCCAAGGAAGTAGCTGAAACTATTCACTGCACCTGTCTGTGAAAAAAAAATGTACATTTACAACAAGAGAACATGAATATTGTATACATGAATACATGAATAACAGGAATATTGGTCTCAGATCTACTTTAAAACACTGTCTGCACATTATAGTCCATTCACTTTACAGGTTCTTTCTAGTGGAATATTTAATAATAATAATGGGTTTGATTCATATAGCACTTTTCAAGGCACCCAAAGAGCTTCACATTCGTGATCCATTATTCATTCACTCTCACATGCTCCCTCTGGTGGTGGTAAACTATACATATGTAGTCACAGCCATTTCGCACCGACGGCCCCTCTGACCACCACCGAACATTCATACTCATTCATACACCAGTGTGAGTGACACTTCAGGCAAGGAGGGTAAAGTGTCTTGCCCAAGGACACAACAGACTGACTAGGACAGAGCGGGAATCAAACCGCCAACCCTTTAGTTAATGGACAACCTGCTCTACCAACTGAGCCATGGCTGCATTAGTAAACCCATACATGTATGCATGTACATAAACCACCATATATGTGGAATAACACATGAGCTAACCAACATTTTTGTCATTTGTTTGATTCATCTTATGAAAGTTTGTACACTTTAGCACATTTAATTATAATACACTGTAAAGCAGTCTAATATCCTTTGCCTCACCTTTGAGGAACAGGGATAAAAAATAAAAAAAAAAAAACTACTAAAAACTATATCTGAAAAAAACTGTTGTATATACAGTTTACAATAAAAACAAGTATTTAAAGTAAAAAAAAAAAAAGAAAAAAAAAGAAAGAAAAACAACTTATACTTCCCTGGATCTCAAGAGGATATGAGTCAGACTAAATGTGTTCACACATAATAAACACCATGTTCTGTAGGTGTTGGATGCAGTGTTGTCCATGTTGCTGTGTAGTGTGTGTGTGTGTGTGTGTGTGAGATGTTCTCTTTGACTGCACGTAAAATAATATTGAAGCAACTGTCAGATTGTGTCAGATGAGTGACAGCTTTTGTAAATGTACGTTCAACTGTTACTGGTTGTGTAAAACTATAACAGAGAAAAGCAGCACACGCAGCATCTTTTAATTAACTCCATTCATTGTGCAAACACCAGAGGTCTGGGAGAACATACCATCCAGCAGAAATATGGCATCATTAGTCCACTGGCAATAAATCAGCAGCAGTAAAAAAAAAAAAAAAAAAAAAAAAACAGATCTCCTGCCTATTTGGTCTTCTCTGACTTCAAAGGTCTGCTCATCATTCGGTTGTTTACTGATGTCTGACCTTCTGTCCTATCAATTACAGGATGTTAGCGTCAAAAGTGCTGTCTTTTACTGCAGTGTGTGTGTATGTGTGTGTGTCTGAGCTAGTCATAACAACACCACTAATTGAGAGAGGCTAGAAATGAGTCGCTTGCACAGGTCCACCCTGAGGGGTAAACAGTCAAATTCCACATCCACATACACATACATGCACAAACTCATATCAAACTTAATTGATTTTCTAAACACTTCCATACTTTCCGGTCACTGCCAAATGAAAACTCACTCAAATAAGTTGGAGGCTAATGTTAGATGAGGTAAAAATGACTTGTTTCCACTCATATAAGGTGTTTTGGAGTCACAGATGGAGTTTCAACATGAGTTTCACAGTGAAGGATTGAAGGATTGCAATCCCTTGATTGTTTTTTTTTTTGTTTGTTTGTTTTTAACTTAGATTTTATTAGTACTTTTAGCAGGGGGATTTCTAAAGTAAAATTTATCCAGCCTAAGAGACAAGAGTCTGGGCCTCAAAGATTTACTGCTTATTGCTTTTTCCAGGGCTTTTGGGTCTCAAAAATTGATGATTCATTTCACGGCTTCAATAAATCAAGCTACAGACGCACTTTATTTTACATGAGTGATTATAGTTCAATATTTCCAGAATAAAACTCAATAAATCACACACAGAATCTCACAAGCGGTTTTCATGGGTTTTATTTGTATTAAATATTAACAATAATAACAATAATACAATAACAGTGGACAAAATTCTTTTCATAAAATGTTTTATCGTGTGAACAAACGACTGTGAATATGACAAAAATCTTTGACAGAATCTGAAGAGAAAAGACATTCGGTAAACACTACGAGGTTTTTATTTTATTTTATTTTTTTCCCCCCCATAAATACGTCTGCAAACTGCTGTCAAATATAATCAGAGAGTGGAAACATTTGTATGAAGATGAGTTGTGTTTAGTTGTTTTCATTCTTTTCTGTCACATACGGTCTTACTCTGGTCACAGTGTGTGTCAGACACTAAAACTAAGAAGAGCAGCATTTAAAGAGCATTTCCACGTCTCTGAAAATGATCTCAAGCCTAACGGGAGTGGTTCTCAAATCTGGTCCTCGTGGCCCAGTGTCCTGCATGTTTTAGATACTTCTTCTGTTTTTTAAAAAATAATTTATTTCATAAAAGCTAATTAAAAATAGAAAATAAAATGAAAAATAAATATTTTTTAAATGTAAAAATTAAAAAAAAAAATTATAATAATAAAAAAAAATAATTTAAAAATAAAAGATAAAAGTTAAAAATATATATTTTTTAATTTAAAAATGTAAAAAAATAAAACAAATTTTAAAAAGTAAAAAAAAAATAAAAAAAAATTAAATAATAAATAAATATATATAACAATATCTCTCTCTTCCATCATCGTTATCAGCTGATCAATAATTCAAGTAGTTGTGATAGAAGAGGGGAATAATAAAAAAAAATGCTGGACACTGGGCCACGAGGACCGGATTTGAGAACCAATGCCTTACGGGAACAGGAATGTTCTATGTTCTAGTGCAAACGCAGGATTGAAACATGGGGGGAAACGCTGCATCCACTCTGGGAGTTAGTCGACAGGATTTATAGTCAGGGTTCCATTTTCCGTTTGTGTAAATACTGTTCAAATGCTTTGGTCGCAGCATTTGACGTCACTCATCTCAACCAGATTACAGCCTTTTCTTTACGTTTAAACTCTTGGATTATAACTGTTAATAATAATTACACTGGTCAACACCGAATTTATTGTTGTTTAAGTTTATTTTTTTAGCTGATTTAGGATCATTTGTGCTGAATCCAAAAATCACATTGGTTTTGTTCAATCAGAGCAACTTTATTTGTTTGTTGAAGTTATTGTTATGCATAATTATTTTATTTGTTTCATTAATAAGTAAGGTTAAGTTTAATTGACTAAAAAAGGAATTTACAAACTGTTATAAAGGAATGTGATCATAATGGAAAAATTGTTTGACCGTTTGCCGAGTTGTTTAAAAATGCATTGCTTCCCTTTTTTGGTTATAGAAAATTTAAATTTTATTTTAATAACACTTTATAATACCTACACACAATTCACTATGTATTAACCATTTATTACATATTTGTTAATGTTGGTTTATTATGTATTAACCACTTGGTATTTATTTGTTAATGGTTTATTCATACACAATTTATCATAAACAAAGTGTTTGTGCTTCTTTTCTATTAACAAACCATTTGTAGCCGTGTAAACAAATGCTTTATGATACATTGTGTATAAGCAATACATGAATAAACATGAACAAATAGGTAACAAATGGTTAATACTTAGCGGAATGTGTGCAGATATTATTTCTTATGTCTTGCAATGAACAAATTCTGTAGTGCGAATTGTGCCAACTTATGATGACATGTAATTATATATAAATAAAACAAGTGAATGAAGTCACTTGTTAAATGGAGGTTCAAGCCCTGAATTTTGCACAATGATGACCTTAACGTTCAATGTTTACATGTACTTACCTTTATCAGTGTCTATTCAATTTATAGAAACTGAAGTTTGTAACATTTAATTCATACGTTCTGTTAGAAAACCTTCTTTGGATAAGAAATATTAACAAACAGCAACTGATAATGTCACAAAAATGTTATTAATTTAGTCAGAAGATTGGATTTTTTTTTTTTTTTTTTTTTAAATCACATGAGCATAAAAACCTGACCTTATTGAGAAAAATGGATTCAGCAGTGCAGAATGGTACTAATTCAGCTGAAAAAAAAACCCAAAAACATTTTTTTTGTCACCCAGTGTCATAAGCAACATGAACACAAACTGTTCATGTTCCTAAACAAATAACATTGATTCCTTTCATCATTTATATACAATAATACGCTTCAATTTAATCAACACAGCAAGAAAAAGAAAAGAAAAAAATTAACAAATAATATAAAAATACTCAATAAAATCATAGTAATAACATAATAATTATTCCTATTATCTCCATCATGACTAGGATCTTGATTACTGTGTTTGTTAGTACCAAGATACAGTTTCTATGGCAATAAAAACAAATAAGGCAGATAACAATAAATATATTCCCATTAAATTAAATTCAGTGTCTGAATCTGCTAAAAGCAACAATTAAAAAAAACACAGTATAATATCACAGAGCCTCGTTTTTCCAGTGTTGTTCATGTCCTCAGCACTACACGTGAACACATTTTTTTTTTTTCTCTCGACATTTTACATTCACACAATTGAAATAAGCACAGCTGATGAAAAAGTAAATAAATAAATAAATAAATCTGAGTGGGCAGTGGAGGAGTACTAAACCTAGCACCTGCAGCAAACCGAACAGGGAGAATTTAATTCGCATTACAGCTATAGTTCTCAGTCCAGATCCTTGGGAGCAACATTACTGCTGGCAGTCTGCGCCACCAGGTAGTTAATTGCATTCACCAGGTGTAAAATTACTCCCTGATTAGACAGCCAGAATGAAAACGGGCAGTCGTGCAGGTTCCAATGCCCAGGACTAAGAGCCTCTGCAACACAGTGTGGGATAGATACAGTGTGTGACAATAGAATGTGTGGATAAGTAGGCTAAGTAGGGGGAGACGGAGGAAGATGCAGAGGGAAAAGAAGATAATGGACAGAGAGGGAGGGAAACAAAAGGAGATATCGAGTTTGCAAGCAACAGAGAGGATGTTAAGGGACAGAACACGGGGAGGGAATTAGGAGGGATGCGGAGATTGGATAGATGGGAAAAAAACAAGAGCAGTGAGAAAGGGGGAATAAAGAGAGAGGAAATGCTGTGTATGTGGAGCAGATCGGAGGGAGAGTGGAAGTCGAGGAGTTGATTTTTTTGGTTTCTAGCCTCATGAGGAGCTGCACGAACTCACGTAATTTGTACAACTTCCCTCTGACCTCAGCGCCGTTTAGAGACCGGCGCTGAGGTCAGCGTCTTCTCCCAAGTCGTGCATTTTCTGTAGAGGCTATAGGAGCCGTGCACTTTTGGCCTCTTTTACTCAGCACTAGGACAAACTTACACCTCCAAGCTTGACATTTATAAGAGCTGTTTACTCCAAAAGCACGGTCCACGGAACAAAAACGCATTCCATGGGAGAATGGCTACGTTTACAGGATGTTTTGTAATTCCAAATGATTCATTCTGAATAAAATCATTCCAGAATTAATGCTATTTCCTTTGTGTTTACATGAACATTTTAATTCTGAATGAATGGAAATGGATGTATTCCACTCTAGTTAATTGGGCTTTAAGAGCTGGAGGTACAGAGGGTTCTGATTGGACAGAACGGACGCTTAACATCTGGATGTCTACCAGGAGAAAATGATTGTGTCCACTTCCCGTTTTGATTTCATTTCAACTAGCAGCATGGAAGGACAGATACTACATGTGATTTTTGCATTTATTTTTGTGATAATTATGAAGCAGCAGCTCGACTGAATTGACCGTAGGATTTAATAAACTAATGCCAGCAGTGCGAAATATGTGCGTCCTCACGACGAGACCAGGAGCACGTGCAGAATGACAGGAATAATGTTAAAGCTAAAGGAAGCGTTTACATGTCACAGGAATTATCTAATTCGGAATTAAGATCAGAATAAACCAGGAATAGAGTTTAATTCGGAATTATCATTTTCAACTGGAATTAGGTGTTTCCTTAAAGTGGAATTAACCTTTATTCTGAATTAAACAGGAATAAAAACGTTCAGGTAAACAGGGCCAATATTAGGCAGGCCATTATGTAATTGACTTGTTCATAGATGTTTTCCTCACTGATTAAATTGAGACACGATTTATCCTCACAGTCTGAAAAATGTTCTTGGATTCAGCAGGGCATGGTAGATAAAGTATATGTAAATTTTAATTCAAAAAAATCTTGTCATACTCTTGAAAACAACACCATTGTCAGCCTTATTATATACCAAATGCAATCTCGTTAGTTGAGTTTTTTTTTTTTTTTTTATCAAGATAACTGACACATCTGAGGTTGGGAAGATGAAAGAAGGCTAACATGTAAGGACTGGGTATCAGTGGAAAACAAGGATCTGATGCTTTTTACAAACATATGAGTTATCCAACTGTTTTTACTTTCTGGTTTTCTTATTTACTGACTGTAAAAAAAAAAAAAAAAAAAAAAAAAAAAAAAGCAGTTCATTAATTCAGTGGTCCCCAACCCCCAGGCCACGGACTGGTACCGGTCCATGGATCAATTAATACCGGGCTTCCAAATGCCTGATAAATAATTCATTATTTCTGTTGTATTCATTATCTGAATCTGAACAATCTTTTATTTTGAAAAATGACCGGATTCTTTCGGTTACATCTCTGTCACGTGAGCGTCAAAAATGTAACCCACAAGTTAGCAACATGAGTAAAAAAACAGATGTTTTTGGAAACTTTCTTTTCGAAGGGAAAAAGACCCACTGAAGAGACAAAAGAAAAGTGTTTAACAGTGTTATGTTCCAGCGCACCTTTTTTTCCCTTCTGTTTTTATGATTAATAATTTATTTCATTAGATAATTATTGTTATATTTATTCATATTTTTGCCGTTATCATATTTTTGTGCAATATCCTACATTTAGTTTTTTTTTCGAGTTGATGAATGGCCTCCACCGTAGCTAGTATAAATTGGACAGGCATTCGCTTCTGCAAGTAGAGCTTTGGAAGTGACGGGTCCATGTTCCCCGCCTCGCCTCGAGCTGGGGACGCCGGTTTCAGGAGCGCGCACGCAAGGCCGCGCGCTCGACGGGAGTTTTCCGCTGTAAGATGCCGGTTGGCTACACTAGCCTCTTTTGCTAGGTTTTTGTTCTGTTTTGTTTCTTCTTCGATGAGTCTGGACGTCCTGTTTTCGGTTTATTTCTTTTGACAGGGTTTATTTGGAGTTTTTTTTTGTTTTTTTTTTTAATAGTTCAGGGGTTTGCTTCTACGACCCTGTACAGCAGAGGCGTCAAACATGCGGCCCGGGGGCTAATTCCTGCCCCCCCAAAGAGTCCAGTCTGGCCCGTGGGATGAGTTTGTGAAAAACAAAAATGACACTGAAGACAAGTGGGTCAGATCAGGAAAATGCCATCAAAATAATGTATGAATACTGTTTGTCTTAATAAATATACAAACGTTTATGCCATTTCATTGTATTTACACTAAAATAATAATAATAAAAATTAGTAACCTGAACAAATAAGAACATTTTTGAAATGTCTGAAGGCCAAGTTTACCAATATTTGAGCTGTTATTAAATGCTTTGTTCCCAATGTGATCTGAAAATTGCCATTTACATGTGTAAATGATAAAATGAGACATGATATTGTTAAAACTGCAAATAGTTTACTTAAGAAATTTAGGTTTGTTCATATTATCCACATTGTTTTAAAGAATGTAAACATTTTCATCACATAACTATGCTTTTTTCACTCTAACATATATATATATATTATATTATGTTATTATTTCACTGGTCTGGCCCTCTGCAGATCAAATTTTGCTTAATGTTGCCCTTGAACTGAAATGAGTTCGACACCCCTGCTGTACAGGGTTGGCCTGATCCACATACTGTCGTTCTGTTTATTTGACCAGCTCACCTGGGTTAGACTTTTCTTTGAACTTTTGGGATTCCTTTTTGTTCTGGGCACGGGAAAGGGGGTTAATTTAGAGAGAATTAATTTGCTTAAAAAAAGAGGGGTTTTTTTTTGGCAAATTTGAACCCTTTTGTCTCTTGTGCTCTCTAAAATAAGTTGCAACCTAATGATCATAACAAACAGACAATACCAGGAGTTTAAATTTATCGCAACAGGTGATTCCCACAGACCAAGCCCACTCTGCATAATATGCCATGACCAATATAACAATATAAAAAATTTACACCCCCGGTAAAATTGTCAAACGTTGACCGGTCTGCAGTTCTAAAAAGTTTGGGGACCACTGCATTACTTGATCTATTTTACATGTGAAACCCGTTGTCAGTCATATACTGGAAATTAATACATTGATTCGGTGTGTGAAAATGCCACAGATGTGAAAGTATCTGTGTTATTTAAAATACAATCCTCGATCCTAAAAACAAGAAAACCTGATAATGACACAGTGACTGACATTCAACAAAGCTCGAGTAGTCCCTGTTCAAATACCCAGCCCTTAAAAGGAGTCAAAGTGCTTCATTCCAAAACCTGATGCTTTTTTTCTATTTTCATGCCTGAAAATAACATCTCCTTTTCTTTTATTGTGTGGAGTTTTTTTTTTTTTTTCTATGTTGAGGGCTCAGCCTTAAAGAGCGCAAGTAATGCATATGTTATTTTATCATCTGAAGTGGCAAAATTGTCCAAATGGTAGCGATCTCTTTGTGAAATGAAACTCCTCATTTCTACTTTTGTACTGTACTAGTTACACATCGATTTTTGCACATACAGTAATGTGGGTAATATTGCGACATTGTGTTTCTACAAAAAGTTATTTTGTGAGCAGATGGACAGAGGTTTACTTCTGAAAACAGGTCCGTCTCTTAGACAGACTGCTGAGATTCAATTGATTCTCTTCTTGAAACACTGAGGCGAGAGGTGATTCTGAAATATTATCAAAAGGTGTTAAAAGTCAGCTTTTGTCGCGGTAGAAAATGCTCACCTGTATTTTAGCGTAAAGTTTAAAAAGCATGCAGTAGAAGGATCGGGGGAGGGGGGTCTTATAATGGACTAGAAGCAGATGAGGAATTGATTTGGCAATGTGAGAATATAATCCTTACTAGCACAAATGACGGTCAGTCCCATAGTTCCTTAAGCAGCACATTTATATACTGTATATATATATATATTTCTTAAATAATAAAATAAAGTAATAAAAATAAATCTTTAAAAATTGACACAGACAGATACCTACCCCCATACCCTCACCCGATTTTGCCACCCTGTTAATTGTGCAGGTTTCCGAGCAGATGAAGTCTCTGCATGATTTTAGTTTTTCCATGTGTGCCTGTGAGGTTGTAAGTCTGCATGCACTTTGGGTGTCTGTGGGCGTAAGCACATCTAAACTGTCAGCATGACAAACCGTGGGAGTTCAGATAGACGGGTGAGTGCCTTTTTTTGCGCACATGGTCTGGTGTATGTGTGCGCACTGGAGTGTATTTTGGAAAAAGCAAATGTTTGAACCCAAAATCCTGCAAAATGAGAAGTCTAAACAGCAAAGAAAGACAAGCATGATTGTATACGCGTGCGGGTGACTTTTCGTGGGAAACTAGACAGTATTACATGAGCAACTTGTACCAAATGAGCAGCAGTTTGCTTTTTTTTTTTCTCTCCCCTAAATAAGTCACACATGAGTTTATCGCATAAGTCGATGATATGGTTGCTTATGTTGGGGATGGTGTTAACGCCCTCAACTGTCTCTCTGCGTCAGAGCTTGGAGTTCGGCAGTGTGTAGGGAATGTTGAAGGAAGACATTTTTACGGCTGTAACTATGCAGAGATAGAGGACCTCGGGGTGGTTGTCCTAATCGGCCTGTAAACGTGGAGGATGAGGAGGAGGAAGAGGAAGCTGAGGAGGGAGTAGGAGGTGGAGGGGAAGTCTGGCCAGATGAAGAAACACTCGGAGAGGGACTCCCTCTGCTCGCAAGACTGTGGAGGCTTGAGGAATTGCTGGCACCGATGGCACGGGGGATATGGCTAAGAGGAAGGTGCTCTCCTCCTCCTCCTCCTCCTCCTGCTCTCCTCACTGCACCTGCCAGACTCCCTCCTCCTCCTGGCGTTAAGGACTCAGAAGACGAGGACACCACCTCCGGCTGCCTGGGAGAAAGGGCTGGAATTGCCGAACCGGAGCTTGATCCTTGATTTGTAGCCTGAAGGGGAAGTTGAAGCTCGGTTAGAGCAGGCAGGGTGGTGTGGACTGAAGAAATGGCAGAGGATGAGGTGGAGGAGCCCGGGGCCACGCTGGGAATAGGGTTAGTACGGGCAGAGGATTGTGCCAGAACCCCCTGGCAGTGGCGCTCCTCCCTGGCAGTGTGTCTTTCAGAAGCCTGGGGCCGGCTGTGCAGGGGTGGATGGTGGTGAGATAGATGCTGGTTAGCGAGGTCCCCTCCGAGTGCTGGCCCCGGACCCCGTGACACCCTTCGCTCCCTTGGAAACAGGCTGCTGCTGCTGCTGCTGCCTTGTCCTGACCAACGGCCTGGATGGTTGACCTGAAATAGGCACAAGAGAGAAGAGACAGGAAAAGACAAATGTTAAAAAGGCTTTCATCTGTCACACAGTGTAACTCGTACCTGCTGTTTTCCAGCAAGAGCTTAGCGAATGTGTCTCGAGGGGACAAGAAAAGCAAATAGGGGGGAGACAGACAGGCAGGGACAAATAGAGAGACAGACAACTTAAGAGAAAGTGCTGCTGTGTGTTCAGTATAGGTTGTTAATTGTGTGACATTTGGAGAACAATCTCTCCGGGCTCCTGCAGCTTGTTTTAATTGTTTCCAAACCAACCGGAACCCTGATCACTAAAGAACAGACACACACATGCTAACACATAAAGAGTGAAACAGGACAAGTTTGCACACGCATGTATGAAGATATGCTCTGAAGGTATGCATAAATCCCCAAACACAAAGCGATGAGATCTGTGTTGCACACTCACACACACACACACACACACACACACACACACACACACACACACACACACACACACACACACACACACAGACCGAATGGGGAAGATGGCACATAAAGCTAGATGGCAGAAACAGGAGCCACCTGTTCCCTTTCACACTCCACTACACCGCCTTATGCAACATATCTCATGACTGTCCCCTTTCCCTCTCACTCTCTAATGCTTCCTCACACAAGCATACACCAAAATTACCCTGGGACCAAGTGTGCAATGTTCACTAAAGCAACACAATTTGATCAAACACTTAACCCTCTGGGAGGATAAGCTGATTTCCTGATACAATGACTGTGTGCATTTTTTTTTCTGTCCGTCTTTATGTGGTGAAGAAGTATGAGATGGAGCAGCGTTTGTCTGGATAAGTGGATATGCGTGCATGTGTGTGATATTTCCATGTGTGCATTTATCAGATGAAGGTTTTTGTGCATGAATGTGATCATGGTTTTACATGATTGTGTGTGCAAATTGATATTAAAAGTAATGTAATTATAGCGTTAAGGCTGTCAACAAGCATTTGGTGCAAGAGGTAGAAATGTAATTAGCCATAACAGAGCTAAATGAATAAGTACAGTATAACAGAGAAAATGCTAATTTGATGAAACGCTGTCTTTTTATGAAGTAACCCCGTCAGGCTGAGATCAAATTACAGAAGGGAACGAAGAGAGAGAAGGAGCAGAGATGACAAAATAAACAGGATGGAGAGGGTACGATGTGCAAATTTTAATTAGGCTGTAAAGAAATGTCACTTTCTGTTCATTTAAAACAAAACTGTTGGAATAATGAATTGGAGAGGTTTCATTATTGGATGTTTGTAACTAGTATTATCAATGTAAAATGGTAAATTTTATTTAAATTTTAACATCGGGTTATAATACAAATAAATGATGCTCTCACCTTATAATGTATATATTAGTTGTTCATATATATATATATATATATATATATATATATGTGTGTGTGTGTAATAAAGTGTATCAGTTTTTACTTCTTCCTATTACCTATCTATATTTTCTTCACTGGTTACATACTCAAGATGCAGATTTCAATCAGTCAATGTCTCTTCTTTTTCATTGTTCATACATACAAGCCATTGTTGCCATATGACTGGTATCCCATAAGGCACTGAGGTTTTAAAATTGACAAGATGTCTGGTTTGACAGCAGCTGTACTTTTCCCAATATTCACCTTTTTAAAAAAAAGTGTATTTTTTTCTTTCTTTCTTTGGTAACAGAACTTTTTTGCCTTTTTATTTTCCTACATTTCTAACTCACACTGCGGTCAAACTCACAGAATTATGCTTGACATCAGTAATGTTAAATTTACATAGTGTATAGCTGACATAATTAGCACAACGGCAAACCATTTAATGCAATAAGAATAATGCTAATGCAATAAAGCTACACTACGCTAACAGACTGGGTACTCTAAAGAACGAGTAAGCTCTACACTCCAAAGGCCTAGACCTTATTTATACATAAGGTTAATGCACCTATATGGAGATATGGAGTGTTTCTACTTTAAAAAATGAAATTAAAACATCATCAGATTGTTTAGAGAGAAGAGCTCTTATGTTATACTAAAGATGAATTATGGATATGTGGTCTTAATTAATTCACACCCATTTTCTCATTGAAAAACAATATAAATGGCATTTAGATTAGATTTTGCATAAAAAATTTTATGAAATACCTGTAAATTCTGTTTAAGTAATCAACCGCTAATAGTGTTCAAATTGGCTCTGGACCAACGTAATTACTTGAAGCGGTTTCCACTGTATTGCAATAAGAAAACTGGATTAAATTGAATAGTTATTGTAGAGGGAAATAATTTTTTTCATAATTTTCTCCTGTTTTTAAAGATTGTTCTTTTGTTTACATCTAGACAAGAGTTCCCTTAGCCTGGGGTGTAACAATAGATGTGAAATATTTACTCATAATAAGTAAATTAAAGATTTTTTAAAAATTCACAAACATTTTTAAATTGAACCTACCTTTATTTCCTACTATAAACTCAATTTGGTATGAATTCAACCAATACTTTTTCCAATAGATCTGGCTCAAATGTCACACAGATGTCTATCTCCCGGCCGTACACCTGTTTATCAAGAGAAATTGTGATTTAGCTCTACAGCGCCCCCTACAAATCCCCCTTTACTAAAATGACTGTAGTTCAGACATACTAACACCGATTTGGCTGAAATTTCACTCAGTTGTCAGTTTCACAGTTCCACACCCATTCAACGCACAACACTTTAAATAAGTCACTTGATAACGCCCCCTACATACTGATATACAAGTGTGCATTTCTGGCAGAATATCGCATCCTGCCCACGGTACGATGTCATCTTGGTGTCGATGGCGGTCGCACGGGAAGGTGATTGAAAGGCCTTTGAGACTTGCAGTTTTAATTCCTTATTAAGTTTATTGTTTATTGATTCACTGTTCAGACTAAACTGTGACAGCTCTGTCCTTGTTTGGATGATTTCAAATAAATCTTTGGTGCAGCTAATGACAAAATGTAGGTGATTGTGTTTTTTGACTGTGGCTGTTTTCTGCCTGAAAACAGAGCTAACAAAGCTTGTATGTAAACAGTAATCTTCGTGGCTGAAGCCGCACATGAACATTGTAAAACAGCAGTGTTATTTTGACAGACTGTCAGTTTTTATTTAAGGATACAACTTGACGATACTATAACACGGATGTGTGTAAACATGGAGTTTACACTGTATTCAGTGAGTGATATAGCCTGTGAGAATGTATTTATATGTTGGAAAATTCACACTAGCTATAACTCCTCTATTTATGTTCTATTACGTTTATGAATGGGTGATCTGTCTAGAGACCAGAAGAGTTTTTTTTCCATCACAGACTAAATATTTGTGCTTTACTGTTGAGCATTTAAACATGGAGATTGAGATGATTTTGCAGCCAGAATCTAGTGTCATCCAAAGCATCTGCAGGTCCTGGCACTTGCACACTGGCTCCATTTTTCAGCCCCAGAGGTTGTAGCTTGTTTAAATCTTGATTAGACTTTCACAACCAGGGTGACATATTTAGTGTATGAGTTGACACACATAATACATGGTGACAGGAAAGTAATACTTTCGATTGCATGTGGCACATCTAGTATTTCAGCAGACATGCTCTATTTAATAAAGTAATCTCATGCAATAAAAATAAAGTAGTAATAATTATAATGTGTGGATGAAAAATGTTATTAGTGTAATGTCTTGTGAAAGTTCCCAGCCCCTGAACACCACCACACTTTTAATATCTCACCGTGAGGGGCTATTTCTAGCTTCTTTTTTTGGGATTTTTCCATTTCAAAGTATGAAAGGACTCTGTGAGGATTTAGATGCTACTGTGCTTGGCTCTAATTTTGTCTGAGAAAAGTATGAAGTAGAAGTCGGTGTAAATATGATGAGTAAACAAGGTCCCGAAGAGGACAAATGAACAGGATCAAACTTGCTTTGTTGTTGATACCAGTCTTTTTGACGTGAAAATACACAGATTTGCTTTGAAGTTGAAGTATAAGTGAAAGATACAGATTCAGCTTCAATAGTTAAGGAATCCTTTTCAGTAGCAACAGGACACTCCTATTGCTCATACTGTAGTGTTGCTGCCTACATATGTTAATACAAAATGATGCTTTTACTTGTACAACTTTATTAAACACATACTAACAGTTTGCATCATGTTCGTCGGATGTCGTCCTAGAAGATGTAATTAAAGCTAAATAATCTGCAGCTGGAAATCACAATCCTAATGCCCTCTCATGTCCAAATATGAGAAAAACAGAAAGAACAGTGCTCAGCCAAAACATCAAACAGTGTGTCGTTGTCTTCGCGGTTTACTTAAAGAGCTCAGGGAAACTGTCTGTGTGTTCTAATGGGCTCTAATGGGTGAATAAACACTACAAGACTTCGTGTAGATTCCTTGATCTAATTAAGGGGAGTGAATTTTTTTATTCAAGCCAAATTTTTTTTCTCCTACATTAGGGCGCTGTGAGAAAACACATTGCAGAAGGAGCCGCTATGGTAGCGTGGGTGTGTGTGGGGTGTCTTAATTAGGGCTAAATCGCTAAACTCGTAAAAAAAAAAGTAGTGTTGTTACACCCTCAGATATTTGAGGAAAACAACAGAAGGTAGGGCGAAAACAACACGATACAATTTGGCAGGACCAGCAAGTTTGAGAGAAATAATTATTAGGGAAACTACAAAGGAATGGTTGAGGAGGCATATGCTCCGTATCAAAGAGAGACTCCTGATCCAACAGGAATGAAAATACTTAAAAGTTATATGCTAATACAATAAAGCACATGCAGAGGAAAAAAGAAACTGGGGCAAATCTGGAGTGTTTTACAGCGCGTGTGAGTAGGACAGACAGAGGGAGGGGAAAAAGGGTCAAGCACAATGTCAGTAATAAAAGAAGACAGTGAACAAATAGACGAAAAGAGGTGACAACAGAGAGGAAGGAGAATGAAAAACTACTGAGGTGGTGATTAAAACAGATAAAGAAAAATGAGAACAGCACAACAACAGACAGCGGGGCTTCGAGAGAGAAAGCAAGCCGGCCTGATTTACAAACTCAGGTGTCCTTCCTCAAGTACGAGCTCTGCGGCAAGCAGGCTGCCTCTATGCCAGCAACAGAACGTGTGTGTGCAAACACTCTGGAGAATCTCTCTTACACACACACATAGAGTCCTATAAATACAAACACACACACACACACACCTAGACCTAGGTAAATCAGAGTGATTTAAGGCCCCCCACTCTCCTGCAGCCTTAGTTTTTATTAGGCAGTGAAGAACACCGCAAAGTGGTAATGGCCAATTTTGCATAAAAGAGGTCCTAAAAATCCTAAAACATCCCCATCCAACATTTACCATTACCTGTCCTGGTCATTTGTTTACTGGGGAAAATAAGAGTGGGTGGGAGATTTATTCCACGGCATTCTTTCCCCTCCCATTCAAACAAACTAAAACTAAGTAATTATAGAAACCAAAAACAGGATGTGCCTGACACGTCTTACTGTACCCGCCATCAATCAACACACCACAGCTCAGCATCCTTTCACCCAAACACATGCTTCTAATGATGCTGCTGTAATTCAATGGACCCTAAAGTTTCAAACTCTGAACAATGACATAAGAGAAGTAAAAGTTTGTAAATGTGATCCTTTATATATGACTCGCACAAACTCACAGAATAAAGTGTGAAATATCAGAATGTTCCGTCTGGATCCAGGGCACCTACACAGACATCATTCTGAAACCTGTTTTGACGACTTACCACATAAATTTGAGTTTATATCTACGAGACAAGGGAGCAAACAATCAAATCTGTTCCTGTCTGTCTTTTACCTTAAACCACTATCTTATTCATACAGATGGTGTTTGCATATTATTTTACCTGTGTGATTGAAATGAAGAGTTTGCCAAGTCCACAATACAGGACTCAACATGCTGGCTTGACTCAGTCTTAAGGTGTAGATTCAAAGTAAAACAAAGATGTTGGGCTTCTGGTGCAAGTTTTAGAACAAAAGCTAAATATCTTCACCATAATGGGGGGATGGGACTAAACAATGCAGTGCCTTGTTTTATGAAAATGGAGTGACAGAAAAAAGCTAAATAACAGACAAGTCTGACTAAAAAAACTCCCTAAATGTTTTAGTTACTGGTATGTTTTCTCCTTTGTCTGTCCTGTGAAATCATCATTAAATATTTATAGGCGCCGTATGCGTACACTTCAGTCTCCCACATCAACTAAAGGCAATTTGCTGGATAAATCTGGAGCACACAATCAAACAAGAGGTGAAACAATGCCTGAGCCCAGTGTCTCAAGGCCATAACATACATTTGCTTTAAACCTGCTGGTTTTCATCAATACACAAGCCTCTGAGGAAGCCAAGTCTCTTGTACAGCCTGTAGCAGCATCCTTTGCTTTCCATCTCTGTCTTCATCTATGAAATTCTCTCGCCTTTGTTGAAGTTTTTTTTTTTCCTATCTGCATCTCCTCCAACATTTCCCCAAACATATCTTCAAATTTCCCAATGCATTCTCTTGCTCTCCACCTCACCTGCTTTGCTCATCAAATTATTTTTTTTTTATGTTAAATTGAATCTCCAAACTACAGGAATTGCCATAAAATGTAAGAAATTGCTGTAAATCTACTTCAGATGCAGAAAGAATTTCAGGAAAACAAGGACAGGACAGAACAGGACAAAACATGTAAACAAGTTTAGGGGTCGAAATTAATACTCTGGACTGAACAGGAAGTGTGGGGAAAGGACAAAAAACAAGACATGAGTGCAATGCTAATGTCAATTGTACCTACATACGCTTTCCATGTAAAAGTGGTACGTGTTGCTAGGAGACGCTGGGGAGAAACTGCAAATGCAAAAATGAGTTGAGATCAAGTGGACAACACCTATTACACTTGAGTTTTTGTGTACACTGAATTATAAATGTGCTTTAACACTGTATCTTATAGTCTTCATGCATCAGCTGATCATTTACATCATAGCTTTGTTAGCTTAGCTCTGTTATTAGACAGAAAACAGCCATAGCAAAAAGTAAAACATTCCTTTTTTTTTTGCTGCACTAAAGTTCTGCTAAGATTCATCCAAACAAGGACAGAACTGTCAGATTGTCAACTGTGAATGAACACATGACAAACTTGGAAAAGATAATAGCAACATAATAAGTGAATATATTCATAAGCTTCATAAACAAACATCTGTGTAGAAGAAACTTTGTATTTTCAGCCTCAAACTTCATTCTTTTCACTTAGAGCTGTGTCCAGTGGTCAAAACCATGACTATGTTTTTTCCTTCCTTTTTTTTTTTAGTAGTTCTCATCACTGCTGGTCTCTTTCTGACACTTTGGTTAAAGGCCTTTTTGCCTTTGTTTTCCTTACTATGGGGAGACTGGCAGAGTGACTCAATACTCCCTCTAGTGGTCACATAAATCTGCCGGACAAAACTTTCAGGACATATCTCTGTAATCCAATACCTTAGCATCTTTGGAATAACTTCAGAGCTTTTTACTAGAAATGAAATTAGAATTTTAGGCATTTTTTTAACCCTTCACTGCATACTGGTCACTCCAGTGGACAGTTGTTCTCTTGTATATTCATGGTTTTTATTGTTTTAGTTCCATATCCATCACTTCATACCATTACTGTAACTGGTCTGTTCTTAATACCTGATCTGCACTAACATGTTTACATGTAATTCAATTGCTTGTTGTTATCAGACTATAATTAACAGAATTCGTAAACAAAAACTGCATTGAAAATGCATTTGATTTCATAGTGTTCAAATATTGCTTTTTAAATACATGTTTCTGCGTAGTGTGTGCTTTCTTTTAACAAGATTGTTCATTATTTCACTAATCAATGAGTATATTGTTTCTGTTGCTATGTTGTTCTTTATCCTAAATGACAATGTTGTAATGTTCTTTTATGAAATATTTGACAGCTAATCATATTAATCCACATTTAATCAATATTAGTCAATATTAAATCAACAATCAATCGTCAATCAATAGTTTATATAAATTACTTAAGGCTCAATATAAATCAATCTTAGTCAACATATTTTCAATGCAAGCCGCTGGTGATCGCTACGCTATAACCATAAATATGCACAAGGCTTAAATTTGACTCGGGGGTCGTAAGAGACTTTTCCTGTCAACAACATCTGATAGGTTTTTCACCCTTACTTGCATTGAATTGGAAAGTGAAAATGATAATTAATCATTATCAAAGTGGGGAATGAAGGGTATACACACACACACACACATATATATATATATATATATATATATATATATATATATATATAGATAGATAGATATAAATATATGTGTGAGGATGTGTTAAACATACTATGTGTGACAGAGCATGAGTCAGAAGAACAGTGGGTTTCCAGCTGGAGATAAGTTTGGACTAAAGATAAGTGCAGTGACTGTTCTGTCCTTGTGACTCTAACAACAACCAGATGACATCAAGGAACTGGTTCGAGCAGCTTTAGCGTGGTTAACTGGTATCTGAAAATGGACTATAAAAGACACATACATGTCAAAATAAACTGAGCCTTTTCCTACTCAACTTCTGGTGGTGACATCCTTGATCCATGACGAAAATCCACAACACTTCAAAGGTTAAACACGTGTTGTCCAGCTGAGTGGACATTTTTGTAACTCCATTAAAAAAAATAGGTTCATTAAAACAATTTCAATCACCTAAAGAGGAATAAAAACACTTGGGAGAAAAAAAATCTAGACCAAGGTTCTCATAATTCATGCATCAAAGTGTTAATATTTGAAAATAGAAAAACCCTATAATAAATATTTAGAGGTAACAAAGGTGACCGGCAAACAGGTTCAAATATAATTCCTGATAAAATGTACCCTGGTCTTATGAAAGTCGTTACAAAGTCTGCACTCTCCTCCGTGTCCTTTGGTCTCCTTGTCTCTCACTGTGACCTCCCTTCTTCTCTCATCTCTCACCTTCTTCCGCACTCTGTCCTTTCTTGTGCAGCTCCTTCTGTCTTTCTTCATTATGTAACTTGGTGCTTAAGAATGCCAGTGGCAGGCAGGGCTGAATAGTCTCTGACAGCCAGAGGATTGATGGTACTCTACTGCAGTCTGGGGACCACACATTGAAAAAGAGGGGGAGAGGAAAGGAAGGGTCTTTTTTTTTTTTTTTCTTCTTTTTTTTTTTTTTGGAGGGGTGACAGTTGATGTAGGGAGTTGAACTGAGATGATGAAGAAAGATAGAGAATCTGAGCAGACCAAAGTGGAGCTTACGTTTCTGTAGCTGTCATTCAAGCCCACATTGCAGCAAACTGCCAACCAGCTGGCTGCGTGTTACATCCTGGACCTTCCTGCTCGAGGCACACAGTGAGAGGCAGGATACTAATGTGATGCATGGCACATCTGAGAGGCTTACAATGGTGCCACAGTACTAAGGCAAAATTATCTATATTAGGCCCCTGTTACAACAGAGACCACACACGGTGCTCGGCTACAGCCCACAGGTATAACAAGGCTGTGTGTGTGTGTGGGTCTGTAATTTGATAAATATTTAGAAAATAAAATATGTGAGATAGAGCGGCTACACTGCATGTCAATGTGGCTGAAGGGCTGAATATATTTCAATGTCTGAGTCATCTCTGGCCTATTTGACTACAAAGAAAATGGGAAACGAAAACAAACGTATTTAAAAGTCACAGCCTTTGGGAATGAAGTAATATAAACAGTAAATAAGTTACAAACTCAAGCCCCAAACACACACTTTAGAACTGCAGGATAACCAAACTACTTCTGATTCTTTCACTAGAACCATCCAGTCAAGTCCACACTTGTGTGATTTTTACACAGTGGCTTTTATGCATCATCAATAGAAGGAGTTGAAGCACTATGGTTAATATTTAACCCCATGCAGCGCCTCTTTTTGGATCCTTTTAAAGTTATTTTAGTTTGATCATTATTTGTATTTGTATTAGGCTTGAATTTGACTGCATTGCAAGCAGGATTCTCTCACTACGTTTTGCTTTTTTTGTTAAACCCAGAAGGTGATAAAATTGGCATGGAGTTCTGGGTTTTGTCAGCAAATCATTGGACACTCTTTCTCCATTCCTCCAATTTTTCACATATTGTTTTCTTCTGCATCTGCTGCCTTCCAACCTGGAGAATGTAATTTTTTTTTTCTAGCTTTGCACCAACTTTCTGGGTCCAAACAAGTTTCTTTTTAGCTAAAACTTTCACAAAATGGTACAAAATGAGGAACACAAACTGCTCAACCATGGTATGAATTAATATATTTAAGGTATATTTAAACACATGGAAGTTGCATTTAAGATTCACATGAACCGTTGTTACTAACTTGATGCCTGTGTGATATTTCCGACCTGCAGAAAAACAGGATGTTGGTGCTGCACACTGACACAGTTTTGTGATTGTGCATCAACAGCTGAAATTCAAAGCACTTCCCACATGCAGCGAAGCATTATTCCATGTTATGCAAGAAAGGAGAGTAGTAACGGTGTGACATATATCAGTGACCCTGTAAATTACTATATGACATCCTCACCAAATATTCTGCCATTGATGTAAAATGCTCTTTGGATAATTTCAGTAGTAACTTCTCATATTAATTCATGGCTGTTGCTTACCTAGAGGGTAAGCAGGGACAGGGACATAAAGGGACATTAGTAGGGTATTGACATTGTCACTATTTGATTGCCTCATATTTTTTGTTGATAGATTGAGCGCATCTCATTAGCGAGTGATTGACAGTTGACTACGCCTTGACGAGGAACAGCAGGAAGTCCTTCACTCATAAAACATCTTAGTGATTGGCATCTCACCTGCTGATTCAACTAGTTCTTTGACATCCAGTTTGACCTCCACCGACAACGGGAATTACTGAACTAGGTGTGATCAGTGAATCTAAGTGAGTACTTATGATTGTAGACACTGAGAAGTATACAGCTCTAAGACTTCAACTTCCTCCCAGAGTGAGAAAGGCAGGCTGGCAAGAGCTGCAGCCAGTGCCATGCTGTGGCCAGGAGGCCTAATGAGGTTTCTTGAGCATTTCTGATGGGTATGGATGCTGGGAGTATGGCATTGCTCATCAACCAAAATCCCCAACAGGTCTGTGTGTGCACGCTCACATACATGTGTATGTATGTGCGTGAGTGTAATCATGTCGAAACTCATCGACCACCAGCCTGTGCCAATATGCTTTGTGAACATTGCCCAGAACCACAAGCAAGGGGAGTGAAAGGAAAGTGAGTGAACAAATGGAGCTGACGGAAAAGGGGGGAAAAAAAAGACAATGGCGACTATAGAGGGAAAAGGAGAGAGAGGATGAAAAGGTGAGGACATAAGTGGGATGGAGAGGGTCAAAGAAATAAGAGGGGGTGTGGGTGGGGGGAGTGACACACAGGTAATAGTGTGGTAAAACAACAAATGAAGAAAGGAGAGGGTAGAGGACAGCAGGAGGGGAGGTAATTAGATGGGTGAGAGAAGAATGAAACAAAAGTGAGAGTAAAAGGTGATGGGATAGATCTGAAGTTACCCAAGATGAAAGAAAGAGATAATTGGGAAACGAAAAGAGGGGATACTGATAGAGCAGAGAAAAGCAAAGCTATGGTAAGATAGGCACCATCAAAAACAATAGTGGAGAGGGAGGAACACTGAGGTACATTAACCACTGCTGTTAAAACCCATGAGTCAGGAGCATCTGTCTTCAAGGTCCCACAGTAAGGACTATTTTCTACTGAAATCATGCTAAAATATCTTTTGTTGAGATTTATATTTCACTGGGTTGAGATGAGTCAGAGTTGATCATACAAATTACATGGGTGGTGTTTTGGTTTAATGGTGTAATGTGCAATCTAATAAAAAGTTAATTAGCCACAGCACAAATATGTACCCATTAGGAGTTACATCACCATCCTGCAAATAAAATAGTTTTTTTTCATTTGTCAATATCAAAAATTCCAAACATTTTAAAGTACTAAGTGTCTTGTGATAGAACAGTATAGTATATATATCATAGCGCATATTACACTATTAATACCCTGATAAATATTTTTCTCTTAATTGATTTTAATATTATGCACTGAAAAGTAAGAGCAAGGCCCAAAAAGTATTTAACCGTGCTGACTTTGTCTAATGCATTTAACTTGTCACAAAGTCATACAGGTTAGGTGCGCCGCAAACACTGCATGGAGGTGTGAATGTGTCTGCGTTACCCTGTGACAGACTGGCACCAGGTCCAGGCAGAACTCACCTCTAACCCAGTGTGTGCTGGGATAACATCCAGGCAACCCTGACCTGTGCACAATAGGGCATTTTGATAATTAAAACATAGATGTTTACCCATTTAGCTGCAAATACTGGCAATATATCGACTTTTCGTGCACTTAAAAGAAAATCCAATTTTTTCTAGTTTTTGGTTGATATTACTGTACGTGGCTAAGGTTTATCTGCATCCAGCAGATAGTGGATCCACAGAGTCATATAAGACTGACTACCCCATCATTGTGTTCTTCAACTACATCTAGATTAATTTCTGCACCTGCCTGCTCCCCCCAGGTACTAACATGCTGCCTGCTGGTGCTGTCTCATTATTACAGAGGCTGCTGAGCATCACTTTCAGCCTAATGCATTGTGCAAGGCTATTAAACACTGAAAAACAATGTGCACACGAGCAGTCCTCTCAAGTTTGTGCATCAATTCATCAATACTAGATTATAATTCAAACAACATTCAGACGGGTAACAGACTTCTAAATTCTTGGTTTATATGAGTATACGGCACGTTAAGCAGGAACAATGAAAGATAAAAAGGTGATTTTATTATTATTATTATTTTTTGCATGCTAGATTTTGACCAAAAAGTTCAAATACTGATTTGAGCAAAAAAAATAAAAAATTCTTAAATTGCATGTCTGTGCTGTTATAGAAATACAAAAAACAGTACTATAGAATGAGAGGTGATAATTTAGATTCAGTGACACTAAGCCCACCCCCCACACCTTCACGATCACTCTCCAAAATGTAATCATTTGCTCCGTGTGCGAGTATAATCTCCTAAAAATTTCATCTAAATCCTTCTGTATCTTTTTGCGTTGTCTTGTTAACAGACAGATAAACAAATGTACAAAGTTGTCATTATTTTCTTATTTTTTGCTGCTTTTTTTTTTTAATCCCATCTTAATTTTTCTATATTTGACCTTGAAATTATATAATGACCAGCAAACTGTATTCAGAAGAAGAAGAAACTTTATTTGTCATTTTGGATGATATGGAGACAAATAAAGTCAAATCTTATTGGACTTTTTGACCAAATCCGTCAGCCTCAACTCTGCTGTGACCCCTCTATAACGCCCACTATTTTGAATGATAACTGTAGATTTAATTTGGAACTACAGTAGATACAAAAATCCTCATTATCCAACTACAGTAAGATACACTGTGATTTGTACCTAGTTGTCCAAATGCAGAAGAGGTTTACCCACACAAGCAGGAATCCTAACCACACCTACTGCAGAGTTGGGCTCATGTCAGTGCCCACTCCTTTGGCGTGACATTCCCTGTCTAACTGGGGAACTGGCAGTAAACCTAAGATTATTCCACCTTAATCAGACTATCACTGTTGGTTTCTCCAACTTCCACCAGCTTCACCCTCCAGGCTGAGGGGGTGGGAAAGCTGCACTGTTCCCCTCCACTTTCAGGCCTCCGCTGTAACCCTTAAATTACCTATTTGCAATCCCATACTGCACTTTTTAGTCAGAAATCGAAGCTTCCCAACTCTGGCTACATAACACCTCTCCAACTGATACCAATCTCTGACCATAAAGTTATCTTGTTTTAGCTCCCTGTCAAATCCTGATGGAAAAAATCCTCAAAATATTATTTTATCTCGACACACTGTCAACATTCAACAATGTACCAGCCCTCCGGCCTCATATACCAAAAAATCTCAAGGACTGCAGGTTTATAGCCTAAAAATTTCTTCTGAATCGAGTACTTGATTATATCCTCTTTGGATTCTTAGCAAAACTTAAACAGCAAGGTAGCTCAAAGCTACTTTATTTACAATTTAATTCATGCCATTCACATGCACAACACCTATTACCTCCAGCTGCCCCTATTAAACCTGTTGAATAAGATTCAGTATATTACCTGAAATGGATTTTCCAATTGCCAAAACTCCAAACATAAATACACACCAGTCTTAAAAGACTTCAAATTCAAACTCTGCCTTCAGATACCACATAAAAACCAATAAATGCAAAAACACTACAGTCTACAACCAAAATGCTGTTAGCACAATTTAATAATGGAGATAATTGACATTTTACTCTCAGAACGTGTCTGGTTTGGATCCCACTGAGACTCTAATCAGCATCATAGACTGATGAAACTACAGCTATTTTGACAATGGATAATCAGTTTCAGTGATTGCTAGATACAGTGATGATTCAAAAATTGCAGCAACGGTTGCATTCTTTCTTTTTTTGCTGTAGCAATATGGTTGACAGAGAAATAGTTTACATTCTGTGATTGACACATTAACAATTTTCTTTGAATGATTGACTCAATTCAATATACTAACCAGTCTCATTAACATCCTTTGGAAAAAAGACATGATCGTATCAGGAACTATTTCTTTCATTTGTCTTTCCTCATCTTCTTCCAATTTCTTCCAATTTTTTTGCCCTTTTCCTCGATATTCGGGTCTTTTATAAATCCAAAACAAACTGACACATGGCTATTTCATCTAGAATGTGAACACGTCTGACCGGCTGCACTGTTCTGAACTGTTCTAGTGATTTATGTGATAACTGTGTTGTGTGGTTGTGACGGCTCCAGTTAATGATACAGTGCTTTGAGTGCTTTGTAAATCAACACATGGTGCATCGAGACATAAATGACTGTTTACACACACAAAAAAAATTTAGAAGTCTGATTCATGTGTGAAGCAGAGAAACTGTGTCAAAGTTCTTAATGTTTTGTATGAACTTTGTGCCTCTTGTCTCAATAAGTGGAGTCCTGTGCATACTTGGTATTTTTAACCCGTAAATTCAATCAAAAACTGAGCCTGAAACGGTTGCTTAGCAGCTCTAACACACATTCAGAGTGGCTACTGTAATGTACCAACATAATTATTGTCATTAAATATTAATTTGCTGAAATAAATGTAATTTCTCCAGCTCTGCTGAAATTTCTATGTTGAACTATTTTAGAAAAATATCAGTGGTGTGTTAAATCAGGCCTATTTTTATACTGTTAAGGCAGTGGTGTGTGTGTGTGTGCGTGCGTGCGTGGGGGACGACAGCACACGCGGGTGCGTTCATAACTATTATTGCAAATCACATTATAAATCTCTCTGCACATAATTTCCCCCCTGCTGATGGATTGAAGTCTGTGAAGGAGGTGGGGGTACGTATTGTCCGACACATCGCCCCTACCCCCTTGTTCACAAAATTGTGTTCGGGAGCAGCAGGAAGTGAGTGATAAGGTGGGTGGATCTCACTTTCAGTTTCCCACAGCTTTATCTACAGAGCTATATAAGCCACCACAAGAAAACCTGCTTTAAAGAATAGAAGCCCTTGATTGCAGAAGTCAAGCAGAGTTATTATATTATAATGCACAACGAAGGTGTTTCCAGATTTGAGAAACATGGTAGAAAAATAAAGGGAAAAGTGGTGCACTCAAATATCACAGTCTTTTGATATGGATTACTAAAACATGGAATCACTTTCAAACAAATGCATTATAAATGTCTGGAAACATTACATAACACAGATTATCTGAAATAGGCCAGGTTTTCAGACTTCACTTGGTTTCAGAGGAAGCATCCATCAAGAGTACACACGCACACACACACACACACACACACACACACACACACACACACACACACACACACACACGTCTAAAAGACCGTAACACAGCATCGGGTCTTGACAGTGTGCATTTAATAGCACAGATAGACAGACTGACAGTCAGAAAAAAAGCAATAAAAATTGCAGTTATGACAGTGTGCTAAGGACTGTCAGACAGATAGATGTGGGAGAGCTTGAGCTTGGGAACTGTAGCAGTCATTGTAGTTTGTCTAAGTATAAACATCCTTGCACAGATGCGTACATTCAAATACTGTATAAACGATTTGGTGTGTGTTTGGGTCTGATAGAGCAAGAGGAGGAGGAGGGGGGGGTGTTACCTGATGGTGAGCACCGACAGAGCATGACGATGATAGAAGCCAGAATAGTGTCTGTGTAAATCAAAGCCTCCATTAGCAGCTGCACATTCACATACACCGACTGATTGCCAACACTATTACACACACTTGCAATTACAGGTTCATAGTGTTGCATGTACAAACTCCATTATAAACACAGACTCACTACCACAGACTCACGAACACACACGGCTACCACCCTGTCAGTTGGTGCTGCAGATAAGCTGCTTTCACCATTTCTCATCATGTTCTGTTCGACAGCCCAGGAGAGCTAAACCAATACAAGAAAGGTAGGAGGAGAGAGGAAGGAGGGAGGATGAGGAGAAATGAGGAGAGTAGAAAGAAAGGATAAGAAGAGAAATGGAGGAGAAACGGAAAGAAGAAAAGACACTGCAAAGACAAAAGCAGAGGAAAGGCCATTTGTCATCAGATGTGGTGAGGCCTAATGATAATGCAGTTGCAGCTCCCACCTGTGTCATCACAGTAAAAACCACTGACTGTCCCGCTGCTCCCACACTGAACCCGACAACACAAAGATAGGAGGCAGGCGCAGGTAGAGATTTCTGCCAAAATACTCCACATGCGTGACCTCAGCCAATGTGGTGGGAGTAAAACAACTGTATTGGTAACTAATACTTTTTATATAATTTATTAAGTAGGCATATTTAACTCTACAAATTATATTTACAGCCGAAACCTCTTAGAGCAGGGGTCTCAAACTCATTTTCTTCAGGGGCCACATTCAGCCTGATTTGATCTACAAAGGGCCGGACCAGGAAAATGAAAACATAATAACCTTATATTGACAATAATGACAACTACACATTATTGTCATTGTTTTACTGCAAAAAAACCCAAGACAAAATATTAAATTATGAAAATGGTTTTTAGAAATTATCCAAACACAAAACAAGTTATATTTCATTAGACAAATAAGGGCAATTTTAACAAATTCCTGCCTCAATGTAGCATTAGTCTGTGTTTTATTATGGATCAGTTGTACAAGGACACTAAACTCTTAATAACGGAAGCAGAAAATGGTTAAAATTATGTCAAATTTTCTTGAGACATTTCAAGTTGTTCACATTTGTTCAGGTTATTCACATTTTATTGTTACAGGATAGTTTGTAAATGTAAGTATTTTCATAATTTAATATTATTTTGGCAGTCTAGCAATGACAAAAATGTGAAGTTGTCGTCATTTATAGGCAAAAAAAATTAAAAACCGAGTAGAAAATATGGAGTAATTTAATAAGATTATTATGCTCTTCATCCCATGGGCCGCACTGGAACCATTGGCGGGCCGCATTTGGCCCCCGGGCCGCATGCGGGAGACCCCTGCCTTAGAGTCTTCTCATTGCCTTTTCATTAATTTAACATCACAATCAAAGTTTACAATCAGTTAGAGTATTACGAAATATTTCAGCATAAGATTACTTTTACAAAGTCACTTGTCAGAGAGTCCAGTCTGAGTCTGGTCGTTGAGTGTATGGCCACAGAGCACTCAGGGGGAAATCTGTTATCTAAAATGTTATCTGTCTTTAGCTCCTGAAGGATGGTTGGTCAGATTCCTGAAAAGTTGTAGGGTGTCGGTTATCTTGGAGGCTCCCATTGTTTGTTCCTATTGCTTCACTGTGATCACTTCTTACAGTCACCTTTAAACTCCAAAAAGTACATTTATGCATTAACATTTATATCTCTGATATTATTGTAATTTTCCAACACACCACATTTTTCTGCCAAACACTTCCTTTTAATCAGACTCCTGACGTTTCAACATAAGGGACCTTTTTTTTTGTGTTTGTTTAAAAGTAATGGAATGACATTGAACTGCTGAAGTGATTCTTTTTTCTCCTTCCTTTATTCCTTCTTTTCTTCTTTCCGGTTGGACAAAAGAGGTGGTTCATCCTGGGTGAAGTTATCTGGGTGAAGATGCTCCATTATGCATCAGTCAGAATGTCTGGCACTGCTTTTAAAGCAAATAAGATTAGCTGATTTGATTGGGAATGACTGGTGCCAACCTACCTACAATTTATTCTTCCTAATAGAACCCATTTCACATCTGCACCCTGTTGATTCTCGGCTGCATCATCACCTTGGGTCATGAAATTACAAAGTACCTGTTTGTCACAGATAAGTGGGTCTGCCCTGTATGCTAGTGTTGTGCAGTGATGCATAGGGCTTGATTTAAAAAAAAAAAAAAAAGAAAAGAAAAGAAAAGAAAGCATCATTAGTTTGAGGTGGATAATGTAGTTAGCTCTAGTGTAGTTAGATCAAGGGTGTCAAACTCCAGTCCTAGAGGGCCGGTGTCCTGCATGTTTTAAATGTTTCCCTCTTCCATCACACCTGGAAACCATTACATCATTATCGGTCTTCTGCAGAGATGATGACGAGTTGATTATTAACTGTTAAGTGTCAGCGCTGATGCATTCTGAATGGATGATTTAGTTTAAATATTCAGAAAAATTCAACCGGTTTCCTTTTATTTTTCTTTATTTTTCCCTGAGTTTTGTTCATGGAACCAGTGTCAAAAGGCAACTCTTTTTATTTTTTAAGGGAAAATTAAAAAATTTCAATACAAGTTTTCTTTTTTAGTAAGTGTTTTTGCAAACGTTTCTACATTAATTGTAATTTTGTAAATATTTATCAGTTTTGTTCATTTTTTTTCTCACTAATTTAGTTTTTTTATTGTATTATTTTTCATTGATTTTGTCCCATTTATGTCTTATTTTGTTCGTATTACCAATTATGTTGTTAGCTTATTATTCATTTTTGTTTATTTTTTGCTTATTTTATTCTTTCTTTTTAACTTTTTTACTGACTGCTAAAGTTTCAGGAGTTAAAGGGTTAAGTGACTCATGTGGAAGAGGGAAATATCTAAAACATACAGGACACCGGCCCTCTAGGACTGGAGTTTGACACCAGTGAGTTAGATGATTTATAGAAACAGTTTATACATTCACAGATCAGGTTTATAGATTATCCTCGTCTTACAGACTGTCATAGAACTAACTTTATCTGGATATTAACGCATAATGTATCAATGTGAATAATTATCTAACAATTATCAAACCATACCACTCAGGATTTTAGTCTTTAAAAATGAGTTGATTAAAGTACAGCGAGTCCTTTTAGTCAGTTCCAACATTTGTCAAATACTGCATTAGAGAGTCCTTGGTTTTAATTAAGAAATCTTACATCAGTCTGTTTTTCACATGAGAAATAAGTAACTGTTGAGTTCTTGGTGTATTTTTGACATCAAAGCCTAATATTGATGCATCCCACATAACTGAGATATGCCAGCAATAATCCTGACTTTTTTTTTTTTGTTTTTTTTTTTATGTGCTTGAAAAAAAAAAAAAAAACTAAAATAAAAAAAACAACAACAAAAAGCCAACCCAAAAACAAACAAACGAAAACATGCCCACTGGAAACATTTAACTAGTTCAACACATTTACACAGTCTACATACAGCTTTAAATACATAAGTGAATGGTTGTCAAAAAGGATTTCGTTTATCATTTCTGTTTCATTATGGGCACGGACCAAAAATGTTTGAAAAGATTACAGAACGTTCAATGCTACATAATTTTTTAGACAGTTCATCACATTATCTATGTAAATGAAAACTGCAAAGATACAAAACTCATCAGTTTCAGCCCAATGTGAGAAGCCCAAAGTCTGCAGATCTTCACTGACTGTTACTGGTTTACATAAGTCTTGAGAGAAAGGCGTCTAAATTCAACCTACTGAACATAAACTACAGACAAGAATGCTGCGACAACCCTATAAAACCAAGATGTACGGTAGATCCACTGAACACTTTATTTGCCAGTTAAAGAAAAATACCACCGCACAGTTAGATGCATTGTGTCCAGAGCAAGCCAAGACAGAGTCACAACCGAAAATGCATGACAAAGATGCTGTTACACCTTTAGGAGCAAGAAAAAAAAAAAAAAAAAAGTATGATTAATCATTTTAAACAAAGGCTCGTGGTACAATCATATGTCTATAAACGCAAGCTAGGATAAGCTTGACAGAAAGGCACTGCACAGCTCCTGGAAACAGTCCAGAACGGCATAATTTTTCCAAATGAGGTACATTTTCCAAATGAGGTTGGACAAGGAAAATGAGTTTGCAAAAGTTATTTTGTTCTAATTATGTTTTAATGAACTATTTTTGTTCTGAATAATTGAATCTTTTCTCATATAAAAGCCACAGAGATCATTAGCCTACATTCTACATTGGTATTGTCATTGTTTCTGCACCGTGTCCCATTTTTAGCCTTGTTATCGGCAGATACATTAAAAGGCAGTATTTAAATCACTGCCCAATGTCTAGCAGTTAGGGTGGCCACAGAACAACCAACCTCATGGCAAAAAAAATTATCTACAGAAAGCCACAGTGCAGCAGCTGGAAATATAAATCTGAGCAAAACAAGAAATGTAATTTTTAAATAACTGGAGAACATAAATTATGTTCCATTTATCCAGATGTGAAAATGGCAAGGAAATTATATGGCTGCTTCTGTGCTGGTGCAAAAGGAGGCATTATCTGACTTTTAAAGAGTAAAACAATGGTGATCTGGAAGTTAAAAATGAAGAAAGTTCATCTGCAGCATGTATTGTATTGTATTTTAATACGACCAAGTACTGCTGGTAATTTTTTATGTACTTTTTTCATCCATTATTGTACATTATAAAGCATTGATATGAAGACTTTAAATGCAAAATACTTGTAAAAACTCTACATGTAAAAGTCGAAAAGTTTTTCATGACCAAGGTATGACACCATGCCGTAACCAAGGGGTTTTCAAATCAGCAGTCTTAGTAAACATTTGGAAAAAAACAGCAGCAGAGATAAAGAATGAGGAATGAGGAAAGAGGACAAGGGACGACACAAAGAAAAGACAATGTATTACAGGAAAGAGAATAGACACATATGAATGCAGCAGAACTAGTGGAAAAGAAAGAATGAGAGAAGAATGGAAAGACAAAGATGGAAAGAAAAGATCCATTGTGTGATTAATTACCCGTATTGTTTCTGACAAAATACCAAAAGAAAAACAAGCGTTAGAACTGAGGGAAATCGCAGCACTTTGCCTCAGATGCACAAAACCATTGGTGGAAATAGATATATACAGAGAGAATCCAACAGAGCCACTAAAGTTTATGTAAGCTTACGCAGTAATGTTTCTGAAGGTTCATTAAATTCCCCTGAAGTTCTAAGGACAGGGACAGAATAAAAGAACAATTACAGTGAACATTTTAACGGAGGTCGGCCGCCTCTTCTTTTATGATGTTATTAAATACACCGTGCGCGGACGCTTTTACTTTGCAATGTCTGAGTTTGTTATCGCTCATGAAAACAAATTAGACTCACATTTTATTTTTGATGAAACTGCCCTGCAGTTTACAAAAAGGCTTTGAAAATGTGCTCTGCGAAGGCAAAAATAGCCCCCAGTGGAGGAAGACAATTTCCCACACTCACAACCCCAGTCGGAAAGAAAAGCACACACCCCTAGCGCCTACACACTGTACAAGTAACCTTCTCTAGTATCACATTAACAATGAAGAGTAGCCTTTCTACAATAAAAACATTATCTCTAAAGTCTTTTAAAGTTTTGTAATTAAGGGTAGATTTGAATGGATGTGATTAAATGATTAAGATAAATAGAACGCCCACAATGTGATGGAGGTCAATCAGCTCTTACTCATAAACATGTTAAAATAAAATCCAAAACTAAAGGTTTGCGAAAGTTTAACACTTTGCCCTCTTGTTTTATTTACATGAATGTAATTTTAACACAAATGGAAAGAGGACAAAAATAAATCAATAAAATTAAATAAAACATTTGTTGATTGATTAACATTTAGGCCCAAATGTTCCTCAGATGGAAGAATCATTTTACTGTACTGTAGGAATCTTCATCCATTCAATATTGTTCCAAATGCATATTAGCTCACCCGCATGGCATTTAACCCTTAAACACCTTTATATAATATGATACTATTTTTGTGGAAAATCCAGTGCTTTCCCATATTTAATTCTAAAAGATCAGAGTACATTCAGAGTGACAAATTTGTGACTCATTAAGTGACCGTACAATCATACAACTACAGCCATTGTCATTAGTTAAACTATATGTACTTTACTAGTGAATCACCTGTTTCCACATTCATTACAGAACATCTGAATGTCCATTTGTGTTACAGTATATCTGATGCCATTGAAAAGATGAGAAAAAGCATTTTGTTGGATCTATTAAAATGCACTGGTTACATGTTAGTTTAATAAATGGGTTGCTTCTGTGAAACTGGGTTAATTTTGGTACCTGGCACTTTACCAGCTTTTTAGACCCAATAATAAAAGAGAAATTTAGACAAATTTCTCCCCAGGAATGAGTCTATTGAATTGATGATGAAAAAAGAGAGAGAAAAGAAAATACAATTACATCAGTACTTAAATAAATAAATACTGGATGTAAATAGCTCAAAGATAAATAAATTACCATTTAAAAAGTTATTATTAATATTAGAATTTAAAGAAGCAGAGTTAAATATGGTAAAAAGTTGATGAGCTAAAAAGTGATATATAAAAGATTCCATATCCTAAAAACACACTCACTCTCCCCCCACTTCCCCTTCTATTTAAAGTATTACACAGCCTGATTCACGCATCACGCATGTTCACCTTTTTCTTTTTTTTCTCTTTTGTACAAACACATTTAATAATAAAACATTTTACCCAAATAAATAAATGCATATGTTCAGTGTCTTATGTTATTTGTCCCAGTTTTGTTTAATTGGACTCTTTTTATGTATTTTGGGGACTTGCAGTAATATCTGATCCGCTTTTAGATCATATTTATGCAGAAAAAAAGAGGTTTGTATAGTGTAAACAAAAGTGTGAGGATGTGTGTGTGTGTGTGTGTGTGTGTGTGTGTGTGTGTGTGTGTGTGTGTGTGTGTGTGTGTGAATGATTGTGTAAGTGGGCAAAGTTGCCTTGCTCAGAGGCGTAAACATGAGAAACCCTGACAATTTCAGATTTCACATCGTGACTGAATATTCATTTGTAATATTTGTCACTGAAATATTCCATCTTTGTGTTGTGTGCTTGTGCAGCCGTGTGTGTGTGTGTGTGTGTGTGTGTGTGTGTGTGTGTATATGCATGTGTCTTACTATTTTGCCTTTAGGCCTTCCGGAATGTGCAGATTCCAAAAGACTCGCTCATCAATATTCATGTGAGTTTATGCTTTCATTAATGTTGCAGCAAATTGTCTCAGATCAAACTCACAGCTTGTATATACGTCCACACTGCTGAATCTCACAGAGAGAAGGAAAGTGAGTGAGAAACAGAGGGAGCTATCAGAGAGAGAGAGAGAGAGAGAGAGAGAGAGAGAGAGAAAAAGAGGGGGCGAGCACTGCTACAGATGGTCCTGTGTTTCAACAAGATGAAACAGAAAGTGCGAAAAAAAAAAGACAAAAAAGTGGAGAGGAGCGGAAAAAAAACGTGAAGAGGGGAAATGTGGAGAGGTGAGAATGAAGAGGACGATAAGCGAGGAGAGGAGAAGCGAAGGGGGAGGGGGGAGAACAGGAGGAACAGGAGGAACAGGGAGGGGCAAGGAGGAGAAATGAGGAGAGGAGAGAAGAGAAGCGAGAGGAAAAACAGAAACAAAATGAGGAGATGAGAGGAGCGAGAGGAGAGACGAGGACAGGAGAAATGAGAAACGAGAGGAGACAAAAAAATTAGAAGAGGAGAAATGAGAGGAGAAGTGAAAATGAGAAACAAGAGGAGAGTGAAGAGGAGAAACAAGGAAAAATTAGGAGAAATAAAAGGAGAAATGAGGAGTGGAGGAACGAGGAGAGGAAAAAGGAAGAGATGAGAAGAGGAGAAAAGTGAGGAGAGGAGAAGTGAGGAAGAGAAACATGAGGGGAGAGGAGAGAAGAGGAGAAACAAGGAGGAGCAAGGAGGAGAAACAAGACGATGAGAAATGAGGAGATGAGAGAAGCAAGAGGAGACATGACAAAAAATGAGAAGGAGAAAGGACAGAAGCAAAGAGGAGAATCCAAAGAGGAGAGAAGAGAAGAGGAGGAACAAGGAGATGAGAGGAAAAATGAGGAGAGGAGAAACGTGAAGAGGAAAAATGGAGATGAGAGGAGAAACGGGAACAGGAGAGGAGAGGAGAGGAGAGGAGAGGAGAGGAGAGGAGAGGAGAGGAGAGGAGAGGAGAGGAGAGGAGAGGAGAGGAGAGGAGAGGAGAGGAGTTCTAAAGGTGTCTGTCCTAGTTTGGTTTGACTAATGAACCCAAAGTGTCCTGAATCTGTCCTGAAACACCAGAGGCCCAGTTAGACCACCCAGCACAGAGAGTGCATGTCTGTGTTTCCTCTGGCGTGGGTGCAAGTGTGTGGGGCATCTTGATGTGTATCAGAGTGGGTGTTTTACTGCATGTGTGCTTCATTTAATATGCTCTCTACTATACATTCAAGACTTGTGTATGTGATCTCAGTGCCCTGCATGTGTGCAAAGAACCACTGTCCCTTTTAGTCACTTGGCTTCATACCAGCGTGGCTTTGAAATCAACACATACACTTAAGTACACACGTGCACATACTGCTAAATCATTCGACATCACATTGTTATGTGTGACCTACAAGCCAAGCAAAGGGTAAAATTATGCTCAGGGTGACGCTTGGTTGGAAAGCACCCACATGCACGCAGCTCAAGTAAAGAGCAAAGACTCTTGTTCTATAATAGCCATAAAATCATCACAGCTGGAAGCATCTAAGTCAAGTCTCATAACAGTATTTGTGTCTGTGCTCTCTATCCTTTAAATAAACATTCCCCAGCGCCTTGACATGTTTCTGCATGTGTGTGTTCGTTCTTCCTAATCTCTATCCTCTTGGCACTGCATGCGTGATTCGCCATGTTCAAACGGGATAACTATGAGTTAATGAGAATCATGTAATTGGCTTTCATGTGTTAGATGTTGATATGTAAAGTAATGCTTGAAACTTTATCAATCATTTACAATTGATTGGAATTGAAGTCCTAATACGTAATCAAGGAAAGAAACGCAAAGAATACAAATACATCAAATTTATCAATTTGTTTGTTATGTAAAATTATCCAGACTTAAGGTTAGGTTGTTGTAAAAGGTTATTTCTGGAAGGTTTAATTTAGAGCAGGCATCTCTAATTCATTTCTTTCAGGGGCCACATTGAGCCCAATTTAATCTCCAGTAAAATAATAGCATATTAATCTAGAAAAAAATTACAATTACAATTTTTTGCATTTGTTTTAGTGCAAACAAACCGTATTACCTTATGAGCTTGCTTTAAAAAAAAACAACTATCCAACAAAAAAGGTGTGAATAAAATAATAACAATATTATGCTTCTATTTATCATTTACACATGTGCATTATGGATCAGATCTACTACAAAGAGACTTAACTGTTAAAATTGTGCTTAATTTTCTTTAGAAATTTCAGTTTGTTCATATTCCTGTTGTTAATATTTATAGGTGTAATTTACATTATTTTCACATCAAAATGAGAAGAAAATATGGAGTAATTCTTTTAATATGTTATGCTGCTATAATTTGACTGTAGACCATATTGGTCTGAATGTGGAACCTGAACTAAAATCAGTTCCACAGCTTTGACTATATATAATTTTTGCACTTTGCAAATTCATCCTGAGGGCCACATTGGAACCTTTGCCGGGCTGCATTTGGCCCCCGGGCCGCATGTTTGAGACCCATGAGTTAGAGAGATTGTGAACACCCTGCCCCCTTCACTGAATCTGACCATGACAACACAGGTTTGTGGTCGTGTACAGGACTGGGTATCAAAGCCAATTCTCTCAATCAATTCATTATCGATTCATAAGGTTGTAACTCATTTAATCATGATTTTGATTTGACCCGGTATTGACTGGATTCAGTACAAATTGACTGTTTCAGATTAATTTAATGATAGAAAAATACAATGCATCAATACTGTTATCAATATTAACATTAGAAAGGAAATAAATATGAGTTTTTGAGTAGAGCAGCACAATATATTGTTTGATCATCGACATCACAATGTACAGTACGTGTGCGCAATAGTCACATGACTGGTACTGCAATTATTTTTTATTTATTTGTATACATATTTATTTGTTCATATTTTTATTAACTAATTTTATTTATTTTTATATATGTATTTCTTATTTTTGTATTTGTCTTTTTATTTATTTCTAGTTTAGTAATTTTCAAATTATTTTTTTTAATTAGTAATTTTATTTAATTATTTGAGTTACAAGAAGCATGACACTGAAATATATGTTCTGTGTCGACCGCCAATCTGTTTGACTGTTTGCATCGGCACCACACAGCTGTTACATACTTCTTTTTTCATACTTTCATACATACTTATATACTTTTTTCATATCACAATATATATCGCATGGTAAAAAAAAAAAAAAAAAAAAAAAAAAAATCGCATGTCAGTTTTTTGTAATATCATGCAGCCCTGATTTTTAGCAGCAAATGTATGAATCTGTTCATAAATATTAAACAGGACAGAAACACTGCCATGTTTCAACAGTGGCTCAGAACAGACTTCATCATTTTAATTCGGTTTCATGGCTCGGTGGCTTCTACCGATATCCAGTTTTCCCTTCCCTTCCTCTGCGGCCCCTCGCAAGCAAAATAGAGACCCTAGAGTTTCCCCCAGGGGTCTGCGAGACAGGGGGGTCAGTGGTACCCAGGTCAGGTACTCGCATCAATCACATTCACTATCACTTGATAAATAAAATCAATCCAAAATCAATCTAGTGTATTTTTTATTTTTTTTACCCAGCTGTATTAGTGGTTGAAGGCTTAAACATCAGACACATCTTGGCATATGACTTGTTGGTGCTCAGAAGGATGGAAAGGATCACAAATAATCAATTTTGCCCAACATTGCTTGGGAGAGATTATTGTAATCACTGTGTGTGTGTGTGTGTGTCTGCAGAGATATATCATGCTATAACTCAATGAACACCATGAAATTACACGGCATACAAATATAGCAAATGTGCATCAGATGTAATGATCCGTTTGAGTAAAGGTCAAAGGTCAAGGTCACAATTAACTAAAAAGTCAAAAATCACATTATCAGTTGTAACTCAAGAACGGAGGGTCACAGAACTTTCAGATCGGTACCAAACGATGCGGAATTAAAATTGTGTTATCACCTACAACCAATAATTTTTGAGATCTCTGGAGGTCAAAGGTGACATGTCGCAAAATTAACTTCTGTAACACTGTTTTGTGTGTGTCAAGCATAGACATATCACACTATAACTTAATCAATACTGGATATATTATCATAATATTACACGCACTGACACATATGCATATAACGAAATTATCAATACTGCAAAAGGTCAAAGGTCAAAGTTGCATTTAGCAGAAAGGTCAAAATCACATTATTGACTAAAATTCAACAACAGGTTGTCATAGAAACTTGAGATTGGCACAAAATAAGGGTGAGATTAAGCATTCTTCTTTTCAGAGTTGGATTCCTCGAGTTTAGTGTCGACACTGTGACTCTCCCTGGGAGAGCTCAGCCAACAAGTTTCACACAGAGAGCAGGTAGCGAAATAGTCTAAAATCCTGCTGTCATCTCAAGAGTGACATTGAGGAAATGACATTGACATTTACATGGCTCATGTGAATGTGAAAATCAACTCGCAAGAAAACATTCAACAACAATAATGGTCTATATGTCCTCCCCTAAAAGAGTAATGATGTGGATAGTTTGCTAAATGCCATGTGGATGCAGCAGAATGCTATTGGAAGAATACTCTGTTCTGCTCTGCGAATAGAGCAGTTTTTGTTTTTTTTTTTGGCTTAAAGGGGAAGCGTTATATTTGGCATGAACCAAAGACCTTATTCTGTCTGTGACGGTGGTGCCAAGTATCCATGATTTGGACGAGTTACTGCGTCTGGACCAGGAATCAGAACAGTTCTGAACGACTGCAGAAAAGTGAACAGGTTTCAATCTGTGAACTGCAACTTTAAAAAAAAAATAATAAATGGATCACGCAACAAAAGAACAACCATAAACAGGAAAGTCATTCTACCAAAGAATACACAGGAAATTAATGTTTTGGAACAGCTGAGTCAAAGTTCTGAGCTTTCTATCGTAATAGTGGGAAAATATGCAAATGAGAGGAATGTGTTCACTTTACTATATTGAGTTTTTTAATTAGTGTAAAACTTGGTTAGATCATATTTAAGCAGGAAAAGAAATAAAAAAATAAAATATGCACAGTCACAATTGTTGCTCAGAAACAAAAACATTTGCATCTCATCAGATAAGCAAAAAGGGGAAAAAAAAATCAAAGCAGTAAAACAGAAAATCTTGATAAAACGTCCATTTACCCTTATGTGTGGTGTGTATGATGAGAAATATTTCAACATTAACTGTGTACAAAACTAAAAAAAAAAAAAGAATATACCAGGAGAGAAACCAATGTGAGTTTTAAAAAAACAAAATAAGCTGCTTATGTTACATGTGGATAAATGTAAAAAAAAAAATTAAATAACCTTAATGATGTGTAGCATCAGTGGGAGACCAGCATGTTGCAAAGATGCAAATTGAAGCTTTTCGGTATTTTAACTAAACCCCGCATCTCCATCTAATGTCAGAAAGAAGCACAGTATTGATTTTTGTGCTGTGTCTTACTGTAATTACAAGGCAAGCAGTGTTTAGTGGAAATACTTAGCATTTTCCTTTCAGCTGAAAGGCTAGAGGGCTAAAACTGCCCCCCCACCCAATAAAAAGGCAATTTGTCTTCCCATATGTGCAAAGTGCTGTATTATTTTTTCCCCCATACAGATTAAATATGTTTGGCATCTCATACATTGCATTGTTGAAATGTGACAAGTTCTTTCCGGCGACTGACACACACCTGTTAGGATCCATTTTCTCTGGGTTTTAGATTCGGCTGCAGATTCTTATGAATTCTGATGTGTAAGAAGCTTTTTGCTCTTCTCTTTACGTCCTTCTTATGTAACTCCCGTGGCCTTTCCCCTGAGTCTCGCAAACGAAGCTCAAACTAATTGCTTCTTTAATAGGTTCTAACGTGGTTTATTGTGCGCCTCTCTGTCCTCATGTGTATTGGCTTGTCCAACTGTGCACATGTAGAACTGAAGAGTTATGTGATTACTGTGGAAGATCTTACATTAGAGGCTGTTAGAGATGAAGGGTTTTGTTTTTTTTTCCCTTATTTCTGGTTTTCATTGTATTACAAGGTTCTAAAGCAAACTTAAAGATAACACAAATACACACAACATGTAGTAACATTCAGAATATTCCACATACATGTCAGGTTATTTGCATTTTTTTTGTAATAAATTAGTCTTTTTATTTATTTATTCCCTTTTTTACACTAAAACAAAGAAGAAAATTTGCATTTTTCATTATTTATTGTCCAATATGATTACAGTATGATCCATTTTAGATTGAATTGAGGTCAAATGATTTTAATTTCCTTAATTATTAATATCTTCTGTGTAAATTTTGCATTCCACAAATTCATCCCAGGGGCCAGATTGGACCCTATGACGGGCCGATTTTGGCCCCCGGGCCGCATGTTTGACACCTCTGTTTTAAAGCAACACTGTAATATCTGCAAAGTTTATTTCACTGCTGGTTGGATAGTTAAGAGAGAAAAGTTTTTGTTTTCTTTCAAATTTTTTTTCAAATGTTCTAAAAATCTAACTCTTGGGGGACGTCTGTGTGCTGAAGTGGGACAAAGACGATAATAATATGATTTTTTTTTCATTTTTTTATTATTCCTACAACTCTTGAGGGCAATATAAACTCTGTTATTTGCAATAATGGACGTGCCTACATTTTCGCAAGAGCAACGGTAATAATGAGAAACATCCAAACTTTCATAGCATCAGCATGTGGAAAATATCAAGAATTAATGTAAAAAAAAAAAAGAAAAAAGTAAATCACAAATGCAACAAGACAATGAAATGTGTCATCGTGTCACCTTAAAATAGAGTAATATTATAAATAAAATAAAACCAAGTTTGAGGATAAAATTTTAAAAGGAAAAAAGGGAGCGTGTTTTCAAGTTGTATGCAGAGCAGTTCAGAGCTCTGATGTGGGCTCTTCTTCAAAGACAGACGGCCTTTTCATCTCACACTCACTCGTACGCACACACACATACAGCGCCTATAAAAAGTCATCCCTTCAGACTTCTTCTTGCAGTATTGTTTACTAAATTAAATCACAGTACGTACATATAATTAACATTTTTGCATTCATAACAGCCTAATGGAAAATGGAAAACAAATCTATATAAACTGTATACAAGGCAACATTTTTCTTCTTTTTTTTTTTTTTTTTACCAGAAATGTTTCACACTGTAAATGTGTTCATGAATTGTATGTCGAGTACAAGTGGTTTTCAGGTTGCGGACACTGCACCTCTTAGCTTCTAGAAGATGAAGGCGGAGTACACCCTCAGTGTGGTGCTACTTCACTGCAGGACTCACATATAATACTTACCAGTGAATTAGAGTGGACAATCAACCTATTCAAACGTACACTTATGGAGGAAACCAGAGCACCCAGACATGACCAGAGGTGGAAAGTAACTAAGTAAAAGTACTTCATTACTGTACTTAAGTCGTTTTTTTTTTTTTAGGTATCTGTACTTTACTTCAGTATTTATTTTTCTGACAACTTTTTACTTTTACTCCCTACATTTTTGCATAAATATCTGTACTTTATATTCTTTACATTTTCAAAATAGACTCATTACTTTTTCAAACAAAACAGAAAATTAGTTACTTCAGAGGGAAAATCAGTTGAGGAAAGAAATCGTGACTTTATATATTATAGTTAGATGACTGTTTACTCACAATTTTGCCTTTTTACTTTTTATCTCTTAGTTTTGACTTTTTATCTCACATTTTTTAGTTTAATTTTGACTTTTTTTTTTTAATCTCTTGATGACTTGATTTTTTTTTTTTTTCGTTTTTCCTAAATTTCCTGCCCATACCCACAAAACTGAGTAACTGTGACCTGATTCTCAATTTCAACACACTAACTCACTTTTAAAGGGTTTAATTTTGATACTTTTGAAACTTTTCAGATTTTTCCTGCTTAAATACATATTATTGCGTTCATGGCAAAAAAAAATAAAAAAATTTGTTTTACTTTTTACTTTTGTACTTTATTACAATTGAGAAATTGTACTTTTTTGTTTTCACTTAAGTAGAGGAGTTGAATCAGTACTTCTACTTTTACCAGAGTATTTTTTCACATAAGTAGCTGCACTTCTACTTAAGTACAAAATGGGAGTACTTTGACCACCTCTGAACATAACCCACTCAAACCCAACATAGAAAGATCCTTGGATGCCTTAACCCCACATGGGTGACGCTAACGTCCGTCTGACATCAGATGGATCGGCTTTTTCTGGGTCCCTCGTTCCCCTTGTTGTTTTCTGTGAATGCGTGTGCAGCCAGTGGAGGTGACAAACCACTTTCAAAGGCAGCATGTGTCGGTAAGTCGGGGTGACCCATCAGATTCCAAAAGGAGCGTGGAAAAGTGGTTTTCAGTGGAATGACACCTTTAAAGCCGTGTCCGACTTTCATTACTTATTTCTTTTCAAATTTCTACCACCCCAGTGCTAGCCTAATTATCACTCATCCATTCATCGTTCTGTGCTTACACACCTGAATCACTTTCCTCACCCTGAAGACGAGCTTCACAAACACAGTCCGCTTGTTGACATCGAAGTCCAAAAGTGACTTAAGCCTTCTTGCAAATTGTGTCGCAAAGTGCATTGTGGGAATGGCGACCAAGTGAAAGTGGGTTCTCACAGATTCTGGAAGAAAATGAGCCCGATTGCTACAACATTAACATAATGTGTGTAGACCGGAGACGCCTCGGCCTTTGATCGATGACACATACAGTCAGATGGATAATGTGAATGTTTTCCACACACAACATGAGTTTGGTCAAGGTGCTCCATTAAAAATAGCAAATGTACATCGGTTCTTTCCGCTGTTGTTGTCCCTGACCATGGTACTGATGATGATCTGCTGGAGTTGGTCCCTGAACACCTTCAATGACAGCTCACTGTACCTATTGAATGTGCTAATAATAAAAATAATAAAAATAATGCATCAGATTTCTATGGTGCTTTTCAAGGCCAGTCCTCCCACCACTGAACGTTCTCGTACACCAGTGTGAGTCACACTGGAGACAAAGAGGGTGAAGTGTTTTGCCCAAGGACACAACTGACTAGAACCGAGTAGAATTTGAACTGCCAACCCTTCAGTTATTGGATGATCTGCTGCACATCCTGAGCCTCAATGACAAAAAAATATATATATATTTTTTGCAATTTTAATGAAAATATTTTCTATAATAACGATCAGTCTAGTAATCAGCTATGTTGAGTTAAATCATTCTCTGTCAGAATATATTTTTAAATATGTTTTTCCATAAATGGTTATGTGCATTAACTCTTTTTTTTAATAACTTGTGGCTAACAAGGAGATAAAATTTAAGAAATCATGAATAATTACGTGACAGCAGTATTCAGAACAAAACTTCAGTCACCTAAAATACCATTGTATTGGCAAAAATTCATCAACTAATACTTTATATATAATTAAGTAAACATATTTAACTCAATTATATTTAGGCCTATGCGATTGGTTAAGATATAGCTCTTCGAGTCTTCTCATTAATTTAATATCACAATCATAGTTTACAATCAGTTGCAGACAAAATATTTCAGCAAGATTAATGTTACATAGTCATGAGTCCTAAAGTCCAGTCTAACTGGTCGTTGAATGTACATGGCCTGAGTAGCTACATAACACTGGGGGGGGGGGGGGCTCAGACACACAGTATATAACACCCTCCTGTCGACCCCTCCTTCTTCAGATGTTATCTGTCCATTGGTCAGCTGCTGAAGGATCGTTGGGCGTCGGCCTCCTGGAAGTTTCCATTGTTTGTTCCTATTCTAATCTACCTTAACCCCCCACCGGGCCTAGGGCCATCCCAAACTGCATTTTGATCACAGGCTTTAAACTCCCAAGAATGTTAAATTTTATATGAAACATTACTTTAACATTCATATCTTTGGTCCCAATGTAATTCTCCCAACACACCATCAATACAGATTCAATATCATCTACCTTCAACCGTTATTCAGCTGTCATGAAGTCTACACAAAAAACAGCGCCTTCCAGCGTGCACTGCAGGAAGTATTTTTTCTGAGCTTTCAGGTTAAATGCCCAGGAGAATTTGACAAGTAGTTTATTCTTGCACTAAAGGGACTCTACTTTCTTTTCCACTGGCGCCCATGGCAACTCTATGCTTTTCTGTCTTTGTCCCAATTCTTCAGTTCCTTCTAAATATATGTCCTAAATTCTCTTCCTTCCTGACAAAGCGTGTGTCCTAAATTACCAACATAGCTCTTGTTTTACTTCTAACAAATGTGTTTTTTGTGGGTGAGTTCGTTAACGTGCCTGGCAGGTGCACCCTCTTTGCAGTATCATGTATTTTGAGCTTTAGAAAAGAGGAAAAAATAAATAAATAAAACTAAAAGGATAGAATAAATGTAAAAGCCTTCGGGTGACATTAGAGCTGAAGTTTTTTCAACTTAAATCTGATGTCATTATGAACTGTTGTAGCATCTAAGTACATATATATATATATATATATATATATATATATATATATATATATACATATATAATTTTTTTAGACAGAGGTAGAGGAAGTATTTAGGTCTTAAGTGCAAGTAGAAATACAATGTCTGCCGTACTGGTTTTAAAAGAAAGTGGAGCATGCATACTTATAGACTGGCTTTATGTATTTATGGAATATTGTATTTTTGTGTTCATCACTACTAATACACCTGCCGGTAATGAAACATAATTTGTCAATGTGTTGTGTTGGTTTAAAAGATAATATGTGTATTGGATTAGCTGTACAGCACTGCATTAAATTTAGCATATTAGCATATCAGAACATGTAAATTTAAGTGTTGAAAAATGTAGTGAAGTAAAAAGAACAATATTTCACAACTGATAAGTATAAAATGGTGTAAAATTGAAATACTTCCGTTAACTACAGTCGTGAGCAGAAAGAATTCTGCGGTTTTAATGACCTCTTAATTCTTGTGAAAGCACTAGGGTGTACTTGATTTTTGACAAACGGCTGCTGCATTTTTGTATCAATTTTGTTGAATAAATAATGACATAGTGGAACTGCTGTGTGTTTTAACTTGAGGTTAGGTTTAAATACTTTTACACTCTGGTACGGAACAGATTTTTCTTGTGATAAGTCATTAAATCTTAGATTTCCAAGGTGTTCTTTCTTTTTCTCATGCTTATATGTGAACTAAATACAGCTGTGGACAAAATGATTAGACTATCAAACGTCAACAAAAACAATAGTTATGCAGTCAATTAACTCCTGTGTGTATCATGCGACTAAAACAGACAGAAAAGAAAACAGGAAATGCCTAAAAGCACTGTTTTTGTAAGTATAATGACGGCTATTGCTGTAAGAACTGAAGTGATTTTAGTTCTTTTCAAGAAAACTATGGAAAATGTCTAAATATCAACTGTGAAATTTAACTCTTATGAGCTATTTTTACTGTTATTATTATATTTGTCAAAACAAATGTGCCCTTAGTTGTATCAGGCATTAAAATGAACAAGAAATTGACGAAAACAAGGGTGATTTATTAATTTTTCTTCATTGTGCGCAAGGGTATGCTTAAGTAAATGCACTTAAATTAAGTTGCTTCTTCTAAGTTACTTGTGCTCTGACATTAAAGGTGGCTCCACAATCCATTTTATTCAGCTCCGATCCTGGGTCGTTCAGGTAGCATAAGGGTATTAACACACAATAATATTTTCTAATTTGCCAAGATGGGATAATGCATAAACCATTTTTCAGTTTGCATGTAGGTGGACTGAGTATGCAGCATATTGTCATATTTATTTATACCAAGAGCAAAAGAGCCAGACTTATACAGTAGCTAATCTTTTAATTTAAAGGTTTAAGGGTGAAGTGTTTATGTGGGTGCCAGTCAGCTGTTTGTACAAAATAATGTATCCACTCTTAATGCTGTGATCAGAAACTTGATGTATAAATTCATAGGCAGACTGGAGAATAAAATTATAAATGCAGTTGTGGAGAGATCTGGACTGTAGAGGCACTAGAGACTATGCTTATATGTACTGTAAAGTTGACTTTTGCTGTACGAGTGTGGTTGTTTTATTATTATATTTTTACATAGACCATGGAGTCTAAAATCAAGATTTATTGATTAACTAATTGCAAAAATTTGATGTTTGTTTTTGTCTCCTTTTCCAAAATACTTGACCTGACACTAATGCTCTATAAATGTACTAAGGTCTGAAAAGCATGATTGATGTCAGGAAATAATAGTTTTCAGTAGCCAGTCCCTGCTTTTCATTCTCCGCTACATTATTCCCCATTTGACACCAACAGAAAATTGTCAGACTGTAATTATTTTATTTTAGAAGTTGAGTAGGTGTGTCCAGAGGATTCATCCTGAACTTTGTGACCTATTTAGAAATTAAATTAGTTATCTCCAAGATGTGTGTATCTACCTTTAATGATAAAAAATAGGAATCTACCATATATAGAATTTTTAATTGGTTGTCACTAATTAACACTGAGTGTGATAATAATAGTATACGTACTGTAATAAACCTCTTAAAAAACATTTTTTTCCTTCTTTTTTTTTTTAAACAAATTTTCTAATAAAACATCAGTGATGATTTGACCTTTTGAATATTTTGTTCATCCAGTGAGTAAGAATTAGAAACTCATTAAAGCCATTGAAGCATGTTCAAGAGAAAATTGAATAAAGTGAAACACTACAGAAACCTGTACATATAAACTAAAAAGCAGTTGTCTTGAACAAACCAAAGGCATAATGATCAATGTGAGATTGATATCTAACATTCTGGGTACTAGAAGAACTCATACAGGTTGTATTTGTGATTATCTAATAAATGTATGGGTAAATTAAGCTTATGTTACAGCGGCGAACTGGCTGAAAACAAGACAACCTTAAAGTCAAGTTGGTAAGGTTGGACTGTTTTTGAAGTAGATGGGAAATAGGTTTTTATACTGCTTGTTTATACAATTGTTGTTTATACTGTAAGTGTGTTTCTTTTTTTTACCTTTAAAAGTCCAACCAGGGATGAGAGTTGTAAATTAGCTAAATGCCTTTTTCAGAACATTAGAACATTTTATGTCCACTATGTTTACCTGCATTGTCCCTGATAATATAATGGTTATCTTAAAAATATATATTAGACAGAGGTGAATTCATTTAAATTACATGTCTCTTTTCTCTCTCTTTTGCATCCACCACAGATTTTGAAGAAAAAAATCTAGCATTTGTGTTACTGTTGTGCTACATGTTGTGGCTTTATTATAGTACATCCATCAAATGAGTAATGACAAAAAAAAAAAAAGTAGAACACCATCTGTAACTACACAACCCTTGTGAGAACTAGGAAAACAGATAAATCAAGTTTTTTTTTTTCTTGATTTAGTGACTCCTCAAACTCCCTTCTAGCTTCTGCGTGCACGTGCATTTGTTCAAAATTTAAAATGACCATTAAAAAAATGGTAGATGTGTAAAAAAAAAAAAAAAAAAGGAGAAAAGGTGGAGCTAATATCTTACTAGACTTCCTGGACGACTAGTGTCAGTTGCTCCAGTGATACATAGTTAATCTATCCGCCCACCTTAAATCTCCCCCTCAAGCTGAGATAGAGTTCAAAAGCAGCAAGACTGAATTACTAACAGACTTTCTGTTGCATTTTTTTTTTTTAAGTTACACAAAGCAGCTTGACATAAATATTTTACAAAGAGCACCCGCCTGTCTCAAAATGAGTTTATGATTCTGACACGAAGATGTTCGCAAATACATACTTTATATGCAAAAAAAGAAAGAAAGAAACAGGATGACGTTAATAAGTGTTACACCTACAACACCAATATGTAATTCTATAGACTCTGTTCACTCGATCATACATGTGACATTTACATACACCCTGGAAACACTTTAAATTCATGTCAGGTTAGATGGATATTCTGTCATAAAGACTTCTAGATCTTGAAATACGTGCATGAAATATGTCTGTGCATATGCAATCAAATAAAAGGTCTACTGGTGCAGTCTGCTGCCATTCGTAAAGTGATGTATATAATCCCCAGTTTAAAAAAAAAAGATATCTCTGGTATATCTCTTGTCTTGCTCTTGCACTCAGTTTCACTATTCTTTCTGTTTCCATATTTCTTCTCCCCCGTGTGTGTCACAGCCTTTCACTTACATGTCACAGTCTTTCAAGTCTTTTGCTTCTAAGACATTTAACTCTATATGAAGTAAAAGTGTGGGTGACTGGTTGAGTGTGTGGGTGAGTCAGTGGTTAACTGAACCCGCAGTTAGGTCGACAGTCTGGTGGATTTGAAGTGAGGAGAAATTTGGATTGTGGGCACGCCTAGAAACTGACACCATAAAGTAGGGACGGCCATTTTAATGACTGTGAAACTGAATCATCAGTCAAGGCAATTTAAGTGGATTCTTTGATGAGTCATGACATCATTAAAACATACCCTCCACCCAAACCTAAATAATAATCATAACAAGTGGTGCCAGGCACAACAAACCGCACCCCTTGCATGTATTGTAGCTAATTTTGGCACGGATCCAGCTGATGTCATTATGTCTATGCGTGTGGTGATGTCAGCATATCAATTGTCTCTATATATGTGCCAAGTTTGACGTAAATTGAAATAAAATTCATGTTTTTTGGGTATTCGAAATTTCTCCAATTATAAGTAAATAGGGGGAAAAAAAAAGATTTTAAAAATTCTGAAATATTTGCACTGCGACCTATTGTTTCCAAAATGTAATGGAAAATATTCTGGGCCACTGGCAATCTATAAAATGGGGCGGGGTAATAAAAAAAAAAAGAGCAGCCAAAGAGTATAACTTTAAAATCTACTTGTCTTGTAAAGGTTCATACTATCTTCCAAAGGTGACTATTATAGTTACATTATTTTAACAGACAGATACAGTGTTTGTTTACCTGCTTTTCAGATACTTCCTGGAGCATCACATGATGTTTTTGTGATCTGTTTTATAGACTGTTGCAGGAGGATTGGAAAATCTACCCCAACCCCAACAATGGGTCTTACAAACATCTACCATTACGACTAATTGATTATTCATATTATTATTCACGCTGTTATAAATACAACACGGGGTAATGTCTTGAACTTCAAGCATTCACATAGAATGTACAGATTATAATATAATCCCCTCATCTCTCCCATTTTCTGAACCTGCTTTATCCCCACTGGGGTCACGGGGGTCGCTGGGGGCCTATTCAAGCTACAACAGGTGAAGGTGTATGAGTCTCCAGTTAATCTCAAGGCTGAACATACATAGACAAGCAATCACTCTCACATTCACACCTATGGGAAATATAGATTAACCAATTCATTTATCAGTGCATGTGTTTGTATGGTACCACAGTGTCGCCCCATTATATCTATCTATCTATCTATCTATCTATCTATCTATCTATCTATCTATCTATCTATCTATCTATCTATCTATCTATCTATCTATCTATCTATCTATCTATCTATCTATCATGTATAAAACACAGAGTATAACATAATCCTGCTGATAAAAAATGATTATTCTTCTTTGTAATAAATGGAAGTAAATTTAAAATCAATTTTAGGATATTATAACACCTTTCCATCTTAAAGGGAAACGTCTAAAACGGATGTGACATTTTCTTGGAGTTTGTTGCTACTACAAAAGCTCCAACAGAGCAGGTCAGTTGGGTCCCATCACTGCAATGGGAATACCCTGTGGTTCACACTCACAATCGTTCTGCGTGACAAAAGAAGATGCCATTTGTTTCATTGTGTGTGAGAACCTGCCAAAAAAAAAAAAAACAACAAAAAAAAAAAACAGGCAGATATGTGAGAAAACACAGCAGGCTCTTCAACAGTGACAGTTCAGGGATGACTAACCTGTCGGTGCCTTACATCCACACCTCGATCCCTCCTCTCCCCTAGACTCTGTTTATAAATGCCCGCCTGCCTCTTATCCTCTCTCCTGCTTTCACTCTAATCCATCCATCATTCCCTTTTGCCTACCTAGCTCATTTCCACTCTCTCTCTCTCATCCATCCATCACCCTTGCTAGCCTGCCCAGGTCATTACCCACTGTGATGATGGTTTTGTTGCTCTAATTAGCCTAATTATAGTTGTCAGTTATAACCTGGCCCTCTGCAGGGACCTTGTGATCCTGCTGTGACTCTATCTGACCTTGGCTACCAAGTGTGTGCGTGTGATACCTCTGTACCCATGGCTGACCTCAACACCAATTAACTCTCACTTTCCCTTCCCCTCACACACCCAATATTCTTTTTTCTCCCTCATTTTTTATATAGTTTCTCAACTCTATTCAATATATAAATTAATAACGAGATAAAAATCATGTAAGAAAAGAACCACATTTCATCTTTTTGCTTTGATGTGAGACAGTAAAAGACAGGAGTGTGATAGAGCACCAGATTTTGGTGACTTTTTTTTTTTTTTTTTTTTTTTTTTTTAGAAAAGTTAAAGCTGGTGATATTTAAATAATAATGATCAATGACGACATTTTCAAAAGAAAAATTCCAATCACTTTATACAATTAGGTTGAATTAAAGACAAATTAATGTGGTAGAGACAGTATGCATATATGGATAGAAATTATTCCCACTTGGGTAAAATATGATAATGTTCAAGGATAATTAATATGATGTAATGACAGAGATCTTGTTTACTACACACACCCATATTTATGTCAAATCTTGTTCACTGATAATAAGACACTATTATGAAGAATTGATAAAGCCCCGAACATCCCAGCCTTAAGAAAAGGCTACATGCATTTAAAAGGGAATTAATAATGACAAATATGTCTTTCTTATTAAGATCTAGAAGAGTGAATGGTTTCAGATAATAGAAAACAAATGAACCGCCTACACAGCAGAGGAAGATGATGTTTCCTTCTGGAGACTTACAAGGACAATTGATGCCATTTACATTTCTTTGGTGCCATATTGTTTTGTGTTATAGAAATATAAAATTCTAAAAAATAAATAAACATTTTTAAAAATTATGTATATACACCATAACAGTAATTCTGATGGCTTGTTGAGCCGCATTTTGTCACAACGCATTTTGGAATAAATTTTGTCGCATTTCTATTTCCAAAATATATTTAAAATATTTTAGTGTTTTCTTATATATTTTAAATTGTCCATGTTTAATATGTCCAATTACCAGCCAAGCAATAAACCACTTGCAATGTTTCCCAAACAGCTCCTTGAATTTTAATGCTACGCCACCAAAGTGCACTACTGCTGTAAAATGTAAAAACGAATTACATGATGCGGCAAAATGTATTATAAAATGCCATGGGGCAGCTTATTACAAAATGTGGCTTTATTACAAAATGAAATTAAAAAGTTATTACATTTTGGATGTTTATTACAATATGCACCGTTATTCCAAAATGTGGCTCAACATGGCAGCTATGCATCAGGACATCTGAAATGTGCCATACAGAAAAAATGTAATTTAAAAATAAAAATCAAACTACACAGTTACTAACAAGGCCATGCAAACTGCTGTGGAAAGCACTGAGCTGAAAGTTTTGATATTAAATTAGTTGAAGATATGCAAAGACTGGGACTATATAAAAAGACTATATAAAATGTGTGTATTCTGCTTCAACAGATGAGCAGAAAGAATTCAATCAAAGTCAACAACTAATATGTCAAAAAAAAATAAAACCTTTAAAGTACAATATATATTTCTTTTTACTATACCATGCGCATTTTAGTCATATAACTAAATGTGTAACTCCATATATAATAATGATAGAGGTTATTGCAAAACTAAACTATGCAATAATACACATCTTGTATTACCTCCACAACAAAAATATGCACTTAGAAAAGACCATTATTTGCATTTAGCAGGATGTTTGTAAAAGCAGCAGTCTTGCAATTCATAGACCATGACTTTATTTTTTTTTTTATGTCTGTAAGTGATGGTGTAACGGTTTATAAAATAACACCAGTTCTCTTACATATTCGATCTCAACGAAGGCATTTCCTTTTAACGTACCAAGCATCTCCTTTCACTTATTCCTCTAATTCTGTGTCTAATCACTTTGCCTTTTATTTTCTTTTACCTTACCTAAAAACTGCCTGCACCAAGCATCTCCATTCATTCGTGCTTTCTGCTGTCCCTTCTTTACACACACTTTCACTGGCCTCTCTTCCAGGCATCTTTCTGCTTTAATGAAACAGATGTCCCTTCATTAATAAAGACCAGGTCTACCACATTACTCTGTGTGTGTGTGTGTGTGTGTGTGTGTGTGTGTGTGTTATGTTATCAACCAGAACACACTGCACTTCATCACTAACCCATTCCCCTTCTTTTTAGCCGAAGGCAAACACATATGTGCTCACACACAGCTAGCTAAACATAACAAAGCCACGTCATCAGCTGAATATTTTAGCTTTTTTTTTTTTTTTAATCATTTTAACCAAAAATATGAACAGATACTGAATGTCACCAAAACTTTTTCAACCGCACCAAATTAGAAACTGGTAAATTACTCCTTTATAATTAGTAAAATATGTTATTTTGTGTAATGAAATACGTGAAAATATTGCAGCTGCTTAACTTAACTACAGTGACCAGAAGTGGAACAAATAAGCAAATAAACTGAATACCTGAGGATGCAGCACAGCATGAATCTCTCATGCCTGTGAAAGTATACTGTAGCTAAAGGAAGTGCTTGGTTAGTTTCAAGGAGAGTTTAAGTAGCTTCCTGTTGTGCTCTAAGGATAATCTCATGTCTTTCCCCTTGAGATTCCCACATGCTGAGAGATACCAGCTGCTCTTCCTCCTTCACATTCACCAACACAAACTCTACCCAAATACAGACCAGAAAATACACACACATGTCCCCACACACACACACACACACACACACACACACACATCACCATAACTATGACAAGCTACTTTTACAAATACAACCGTACAGATGCATACCTTTCAAAAACAGCAGATGAATGTATTATTTGACTTAATGCCATGACTCAATGAATTTTGAATTAATTTATTCATTCAATCCACTGATATGGTTTCAGTGAAGGTAAAATAGTACAGTTAATCAGATTATTACGTAAATGTTTATAACTGCACGCAAGTCTAGGGCTATGATTAGATTTGTTGTTTTAGAAAGGTTGTACATGCAGTAATCTGTACATATACATTTCTCAGTTTCGGCATTAAGGTACAGCCATGCTATACATAAAATATTTACCATGTTAAAATAAATGCTTAAAGAGACCTAAATGTCACGTATTAAATGGAAAATGGACTGCACTTATATAGCGCTTTTCCACCTTCATGGTGCTCAAAGCGCTTTACATTCGTCTTATATTCACCCACACACGGCAGTAGGTTTTTAAGGTTCTGTCAGTCCTACTGGGAGCCCAAGTCAGGGTTCAGTGTCTTGCCCAAGGACACTTCGACATGTGGACAGCCAGAGCCGACCCTTCAATCATTGGACGACTCGCTCTACCAACTGAGCCACAGCCACCCTATATTAAGTCGTCTACCTTTGAGGCTTTTGTTCAGACGGGATGAAATTCACTGCATTGATTTTCAGTTCTGTTACACCACCTTTCATTCAACATATCAAATGCCTCTTATTGTTCGAGCTGCTTTTTTACCATGAGAAGTCACACTCGATACCTAGATATTTGCCAGTAGAAGCCATTCAGTTCAGATTATCTGCAAAATTTAAAAGCTGAAGGTAGAATAAGACTTGTGCATATACTGAATATACACACACAAGATGAACGGACAACAACACAATATCACTTCACTAAATACCTGACAAAATATTGCAACTTTAGCAAAAAATTATGTTTTGTGGGTTTCCAGGGATGCCTTGGAAAGACAACGATGATGGACGTGCATACTGATTGCTATATCTTCCTGATTATATGCTCGTAAAAATGCTAAACTTGGAAGCGGGACAAAGGGTGGTTAGCATAATCTAAGCATAACAAGGGTCAATTCACTCTCATTTTAATACTGGATAAACACAGCCTGCATCTCCCTCTGATTCAGCCTGATTCTCACAATTGAATGCCCCCATCTAAAACTCACTGGGTTTGTTTATCATCTAAAAGCTGACTATTATTGTATTAATGTGTTTCACATTGTTCTGTTGTCTTTTTTGGGGGAGTTTCTTACAGTCAGCTGCTGCACCATTTTGTCATCAGCAAAAGCAAAAGAAAACATGTCACATCATGAGTGAGGGTATAATACGAACTTTTGAAGATAAATTGAGTGTTACGGCCTCGTGCTCAGTGGCAGATACAATAGAGCAGAGAGAGTCATCAGATGTAGATTCACACGGCTCCAAACTGATTACGCTAACAATTAGCCATGCCTTGTCTTCATTAGATCATTTGCCCGGCATTGTTCTGTGTCTTGACTGGCCAATTTAAAAAAACATTAAAAAAATCAGACTCAATTGGGCAATTTCCTCCGATAGAGTAATGAGCATAAAGGACACTGTTATCTGCCAAAGCTCATTGGTGAATACACTCATTAAGCTAATGAATATTAAAGAAAAAAAAAATTTAAAGAACTGGCTGTATGTACACTAGCAGTGTTGTCCTGTGCTGTAATAAAGATAGCAGTTATGAAATGTTGGAAAATGTAGCTACATACAGCAGCCACATCCTGACCTTTACTTTGCACTTCTGTGGCAGTGTGATGTTCATTACAAACAGAGCATCATCATTTAAAATGGTGTTAAAACACACAGTACAACAGCTGAGCTACACTGTAAAGGAAAAAAAAAAAAAAGAAAAGGATATATCACAGAACGATGACAATAATGCCCAGTACTAATGAAGCAAAGGAATCATTATTTTTGACAAATGCTGGAGGTTTTAACTTAAACTAATACTGAATAAGCAGTGCAAAAACTGTTAAGTGCAGTTGAACAGCAGATTTAGATTTATATATGGCGACAAATTAGAAATTTAAATGAAATATGACATCAAACTCTGCCAACAGGCCAATATAATCACAGCTATGCAAATAACCCACCATCAGTCAAAATGGCCAACCTGTGGCTTCATTCAGGAAAATGGTAGGGCATGCAAATCACTGCTAGAAAAAAATGTTTGTTGTTATGGATCATCAGGAAATCACACAGGAAACCAAGCCATAAAAGTTAATTATGAACGAAGAGTAAGTGATGGATGCAGATTATTCAGTAGATCAAACTTATCCAATTATCAAAATACGATTTTCACATGGCATTGGACGAGAGAGGCAATGTAACTGTCGCCTTAGCACCTGAAATTACAACATTTATTTATTTTACGGTTACAGTGAGGAATCACCCACATAAATCAATGATTAAGTCAATGAATACTGAAAATTGTTTGTCTCAGGACCCTTAAGTGGCTGTCACATGATAATCCATCACTGTCATCCCTTTTTCTCCTCTTTTTATTTATTCTCCACAAGTGATTAGACTGTACAGAGGTAATTTAACTTCCATCTATAGGAAGAGAGAAGAAGGGGAGGGCGGCAGAGGAGTGCAGATGAGAGTAAGAGAGGAGACTTGGCAAGAATAAGAGAGCCACTTGAGAGCACTGAGACCTACATAGAATTAAATTGCTTTGAAACGCACCCATGAGGTCACATTTACCATAACGAAAGTAAATCAAATGTTCAGCTGTCTTGATTGGAGAGAGAAACTGGCTAAGCAATGAATGGTTAGATAAATGATGGATAGATGGCAGATGGCACATACAAACCTGGGCCAGTTGTGAGCTTATCCCTGCCTAGAGGGCAAATAGACCATTACGTAGTCCACAGCCTGCCAGACTAGATCAATCAATTACCAGAAAATAATAGAAAGCTAAAATTAAACACCAAGATCCTTAAAGGAAATTTATACCTTGATCCATTATGGCACTCGAAAATGATCTGATATATAGAGTATAAAATATAATGAAATTTTTAAAAACACTGGCAGATTGCATTTCCAGGCCCAGGTTTATAATGCGACTCAATACCGTCACCAACACGCGTACCTGTTTCACTCGTCCGTCATACCATGCTGCTTACTGCATCCCAAAAAATGGAGGTAGACATGTATGGATGGGGGGAAAAAAACATGAGAAGACACAAGAAGAGATGGTTTAGTGAGATGAGTTACATGGAACATGAACATGATATAAACAGAGATGAAAACAAACATGTGGATAAATGGATGGGAAATGCCCCCGAGGAACATGAGACAGAAATAGAGTGAAAATGACATGGGTAAATGTGGAAAGACACCCACTTTCAAAGTAATACTGTATGAAATAATGTACACTAAATGTTCAAAAAATACTGTTTAAATGATGATGATGGTTATGATGATAGAAGTTTATTTTTTTAAATATCTTTTTATTGATTTTTTTCCCCTTAGCACACATCAATTCACACACAGTGTATAAAAGGGTCTTATCAAGAGGAGATACTCAAATGTTTACATAATGTATGTGGAAAGCGGCGATGATCTTGAACTGGCCGCTATAATAACTTACAAATAGCCCTAATCCCTACCCACCCACTAAGAACTCAAAAGAAAAACAAAAGACATACAGACAAAACTAAATACATGAAATGAAATAAGTATAATTAAATAGTTTACAGGGGGGGAAAAAAAAGGGGGGGGGGCATCTAGTTACTTTCCGGGCGAATAACGGTTTTGTTTAGATACTTTAGGAAAGGTAGAAGTTTATTTTGAACAAAACAGAAAAAGAGACAAAATAAAAACAGCTATAAATGTAATAACATGTTTAAAAAGGAGTGAGAAGAAGTCAAAACATATCTAATCCCACCACTTGTCCTGTACTAGTTTTTAAACATTCACTTCCCTAGGTGGCTACTAATACTGTAACTACAAAACACTTTAATAATATTAATAATAATACATATGTACATTTGAAAAATGACAATAAACATACTGGTCAGAAAGGACCACATGATGCACATAAATAAAAAAAAAAAGTGAATATGAAATAAACACACCCTTACACCTTGTGTCTGTTAACTCTCCATTTCATCCCTGTATCTTCTTTATATTTAGTTTTAAATGTCATTATGTTTGGACATTGTTCTAGCTCCTCACCCACACTGTTCCACAGTCTGACCGCACAGAATGAAATGCTAAATCTTTTCCTGTTTGTGCAGATTTTATTAAGTTTGAAGTTGTTGTTTCCCTCTTAAATGATAACCCTGCAGGTTTTGTATATTTTGTGGTAGACAGTTATTTTTACTTAGTTTTGATAATGTATAGTAACCTAAATATCTCTTAAGTATGGAAGATGGGAGGGAGTAATTCTATCAAGGAGAGCTAAATGTAAAAAAACAAAACACATATTTGTATAGAACAATATGAATCCCTGGAGGAAAAAAATGCAGGATTTTTTTAAGTCAGATTTAGCATTGATTAGAGTTATGATCTAACCTTCTATAGTCGCACAGAAAATCACCAAAATAACAAGTACGCTTGGAGCTAAAGCTTTGTATAATGCAATGGAAATCTGACCCTATATGTACTTTAACCTGTTTTGATGTGCACAACAAGAGCATGTAACATGAAAAGACTACATATGACAGTGCAAGAGCCATTAGAGAGCTTCAGGATAGCTTGTCTGTGCTTGCATAATGGAAAAAAACAAAAATAAACTGCAGTGAAATCGACTTTTGCTTCAAACCCATTTCTCATCGCTGTCCTCAAACACACCATGCACAGAGACACATCCCCTCAGAGAAACATGCATGCATACAATATTAACTCAACACTCGCATAGAATAAGCTGTACTTCATATATGCTAAAAGATACGACAGGAGAGTGAGAGAGACTGTATGAGAGAGCAGAGCCATGAAAGGCAACAGTACTTGGAGCGAATGCCAAGACAGTAGGAGGTCTGGAAAAGGGACAGCGGAGAATGGAGGCAGATGAGAGGAGGATCAAAGACCAGTATGACAGGATAAGAAGTGGAAATGCCAGTTCAATTTTCCGTAAATGGCCTCATACCCTATGTATAGGTGATGAGACATAGCCAGTGTTTTAGAGTGGGATTCTAAAGCCAGACAAAACTGTGCTCAGCAACATGGTGATGAGGCATTCTGGAACAAAAATGGAAATGTCTCAGATTATAAATATACACTATTGCTCATAACGTTGGGAGAAAATATATGTTACCTCTTCTTGTGAAATGATTGACACTGTTATTTATTCTTGATAGATAAAGTGCATCTGGGAGTCAGTATGTGATCACTGTGTAAGTCAAAGGTGATATTAATGTGTATAAATAGGAAATAAAAAAAGAGGACTGTGTATAAAAATAAAATTATTCCAACTTCATTGACCATGGTGTAATCTATTATATCGGTGAAAATTTCATGGATAGAAATTTACCCATGACAAGGACTAGTTCAAAAAGATTTTTTTTAGTTAAATGGTCAAACACGTCGAAATCATGGTATTTGCTCAGTTGAAAGGTAATGAGTATTTTTTATTAAAGGACAATGTGATTCAATGTAAACACATCAAAGCAGGATCAGTGGCTAGAAATTGTTCATTACAACACTGTTCTGAAGAAGTTGACATAGATCCAAGAGAATCAAAGAGAAAATTTTTGACAACAACTGGAAAAATTGGGACATCTATATGAGACATGATACTGACAGACTGCATGCCTAATTGGATGTGTATATTTGCATGAACTGCAGATAGCTGGTTATTTTCTGTGTTTTCTGTTTTGTTTTTGTATTTACAGCTGTGGTGAAATCTCAACAGTGATGCCATCAAAATAAAATGCAGAGACACACTTACTTTTACCATTTGAAACCATACCACTGCAAACAACTGGGTTTTTAAGCTTTAACATTGTCTGGTTATCGAAAATGTTTAAGGTCCTGTCAGCAACAAAGGTGTTTGTTTTGTCCACCTGGCATAGTTTGTGTTGTTTTTCTATTTTGCCATTGAGGAAATAGAGTAAACAAAGTTAGACATTAAACAAGTTCATGGTGAAGCACATGTCAAACCATATGGTAATGATGCTTTTGCACAATGCTTTGCTGAAGCAATACCAGGAAACACAATGTTAGAGATCTTTAATGTTAGTACGAAAAATGTGAAAGTTCACTATTAGACTGTGCAGTGAGAGGACAGATGGATGCCAACACAACCATGGCCTTATGGAAGAAAAGGGTCAGCTATGGAGCCGTCACACTATAAACTACGGCAGATATAAACAGTACTGTCTCATTACACATACTTGAGTACGTACCTTAAAAACACCTATGCCTGCACCCCAGTCTGTCTGTGTGAAGTGGATTTTAATCACTGATATTTCTTAGAATTAGAGCAGATTGCTCACAGATGTTCAATACAATCTTTAAAAAGGGATTCTTTCACCTTTAAAGGCAATAAATGTTTGACTCTTGAGAGGAGCAAAACAACCTGCTGATGAAAAAACGGAGTAAAAATAAGTAATGAGTGAGAAAGTGAGACACGAGGGAACGAGAAGGAAGGATGCCTCTTGACACCCGAGTATAAATGTTAATCTGGTTTTGACCTTTTACAACATATCTAAAGGGGCTGAGAGCCAGCAAGTGAGTACAAATACACACACACACACACACACACACACACACACACACACAAACGGACACAGCAGTCAAACTCCACAGGCTCTAGTTTCAGACCTGGTGCAAGTGCGGCGCAGCTGGTCTGCGCAGCATCAACGGGGTGTGTCCAGATGACTTTTGCAAGTTTGTCCCGCTGCGCAAACTCATGCAAGTCCAACTCTCCGTTCCTCCCACTGGAACAATCCCTCCTCCTTTACATCTCCTTTCCTCTCACTGGTGTAAATGGGAATGAGGGAGGAGAAAGGGCGTGCGATGTATTTAACACAACTGATTCACCACTAGCTCCTCTCCTCACTCTATGCGCATCCAGACGCACACTGCGACACTGGCTGACTGGGTCCTTTTGGGTTTTGTTTGTTTTTTTTAAACAGGGTTTTGAATTTACTTAGGAGTCTTTATGGTTCTAAAGTTTTGTTGTTTTAGTTTTGGGTTTGTAGATGATTGGTGGTTCTAATTTGAGGTCTAATTTCATAAACCCATAACACACACACTTCCAACAAGTTTCCGTCTCTCTGCCGCCCACACCTGCAGATATAATATAATAGATAATATTTCCTTCTGCTCTAACCGGCACCCCAAGGGTGACAGCAGATGACTTGCCCACTCCACACTGTAAACCTGAATGTTCAGAATAATTAAAAATATGAAGTTTTGAATACACAAAGTTTCAGAAATAGCACTACTAACTCAAATGTTAGCAATTCAGTTGCTGTAACATGCTATTTTTAAGTAGCTTCCAACTAATATATTTTTTATTAAGGGGAACTATTGTGGATATAAGTAAACATAACATATGAGGCACAAGTAGTTAAGTGCTGAGAATGATATTGTACTGTTATTTCTATTGTTTCAAATAAGGATGATTGGAAAAAAATAACCTTAAATCTATACCTAATTAAATTAAGCCTGAAAATAGAACCACTGATTACCTCCAGGGCTCCATAGAATAGTGATTGTTGGGGTTATTATATGTTGCATTGAAATGCGTGTGACACTCTCGAAACCTGTCTGTGAGGTTGTGGTAATGTGTGCGCTCTGCGCGCCAGTCTCCCAAACTACCACTAGACTGGCTGCGCCGTGGTTAGACCTGCCTTCAGCTGGTGAGCTTGGTGCACTGTAAAGTCAGCGAATCTGTCACTGCGCCGAGCTAAATCTGTGGTCACCTCCCACGAGTGTGCCGCCACACCCATCTTGGCACACCGTGATCCGCCAAAATGACTGAACTGCTCTGCGCTGGCCGGAAACTTGTGCTGCGCTGGGTCCACCAGCTTGTGCACCCTGCGCTCGGAAACTAGAGCCCCACATCTATAATGACATTAAGCTGCCACTCATATAAATGTATGTGTCCAGAGATAGTGTGCATAAGATAGGAGGAGCAGATGGATCAAAAAAAAAAAAAAAAAAAAAAAAAAAAAAATTGTGGGAAATTTTTTTTTAAAAATACAAAAAAAATCTAAAAAAAACCCCGGTACACTGGTGGAGAAAACAGAGGGGAAGATGTAAAGTTTAGAGGCCAAGAGAGAGAGAAGATCCCTCCTTATTCATTGCTAATAAGATCTGAACAGAGGTCACAAAGATGACACATGTTCCAGCGTGGTTGCATGTGTGCTGCGACTCAGACTGGATCTGCACAACTGGGGCTAAACTTGCCTTGAAACCCACTCACACAGTGGGTGGTTGGCTTTGACCTCTACATTTTTACTGTATTCATCTTTACCCCCTCCTGTCTCAGTGAATTTAAATAATTTACCTCCACTCCATTTTTGAATATGAACTCCCTTCTCTTTATCTCAGTCCTTTCTCTTTGTGCTCCACAGTTTCTACTGCCTGCTTCTATATCACAAAGCTTTTTTTATTTCCTTTTTTTAAGGGTCTACTTTTTACTACAAGGACAAATAACTGTAGGGGAAAATGGTGGGTTCATTGCTGGGTAAAAAACATATCATGGAAATGTTTATTTTGAGCCAGGTACAAATCAAAGAAAGGGGAAGGATGCATATAAAATAAAATGGTAAGCAGGCCTGTTGCAAAAATTTAAAACTATATATCAAATATCAGTGTAACAGAAAGCTGTGTAAAAAGGCAACAGCCAACCACAATTCCTTTATTATTAATTATAATGATACTGTAACAAACATTTAAGCCAATTATTTTTTGCCACTTTGTTTTTTAGACAAATAAGTGCATCAAGCCTGCTTTTATTGTAATTTCAGTTTATAAAAATGATAGGTTTGTTTTCAGAAGATATTTCAGCCAAAACTAAGCAAGGCTGAACTATTGACAAGCTACAACAATGATTTGTATATTATGAAAAAAGTCAGTTTTCCTTATTTTAAGATGTGATTACTTTTGAAGCTTGTCATTTTAACAGTATTATGTTGATCTGATAATTGCTTTATATTCATTGTGTAGAATAAATTGCTGTATTATTTTTTCTAGCTGTGTTGCCCATGGTCTTTCAGTGGTTAGAAATATCTCTGTTGAGTCAATAAAAGCCTTCACAGTGTGAGGGTGTGTGTCAGTGTTTTATTTGTTTGCTTTTTTTTAGCTGGATTATTTCCAAACTCCAAACCCTAAACAGAATCTGTTGTATTTTATCTTGGCTTAACATAGATCAATTAGCTTATATTTAAGGGCCACTGACTTCTTTCTAGTGGGGCGTTTTTTTTCTCCATTGTTTCCTTTTGATTGTTCAGCTCACTCCATTTTGTTTTCTGTCATAACCCAAGTTCCTTTCAAGTCCTTTACACCACCTACAGGCATAAACCTAAAAGAGAACATCCCTTTGTAGCCTCTAAACTTTGGTATCACACACTTCTGAACACTTGCAGCTGAAGATCCACCGTGAGTTGAAGCTAGTGTCGTCTTTGTTGACTTTCTTATCGTTCAACTTTATCGGTCCTCTGGTGTTTTACTCTCAACTACAATCCCTTTTGTAATGTTTTCATACCTTCCTAATATTCCTTGCTTTCTCCCTCTTCCCACCCTCCCAGCCTGTCATTCTTCCTCCTGGCCTTCAACAATCCTTCTTCATGTCTTTTCTCTCTCTCTCTCTCTCTCTCTCTCTCTCTCTCTCTCTCTCTCTCTCTCTCTGTCTACCCCCCCCCATCCTTCTGTCCCCTTCCCACTTGCTCCGGTGTACCGAGTGTCATTGTTCAGATAATTATTTATTAACATGTTTATGTCGCCACCGTCCCTGTCTGTTGGTGCCATCTGTGCCCAGTTAGGTGCCCGCCTCCCTGTGCAGTTCTGCCCTGCCCGTGGGGGGACAGAGCCATACACGGGGGCACAGATCAGAGACTCCCACACAAACACACTTACCATTCCGTTGCTCTCTTTTTGTGGATGCACAAGCTCCCTTCTACACACACACACACCGTCCTTCTGCTGACAGACCCCTCACTAGTTTGTGCTGCCCCTGGGGCTAGGTGGGGTTAGCTGGGATAGAAGGCACACAGCAGTGGCCACCACAGTCCCTTCTGTCCTGTTCTGTCCTGTTTGCTTTGTCCTGTTCTGTCAGCAGTACATATAGAAGAAGGTGGCATTAGCAGGAGGGGTGTTACCTTGATAAAGTTATTTAGAGGACACAAGAAGATGGTACATTTAAAGCATTTTATATGGCTAATTATGCATCAACCTTTGCAAGGCCATGGAAGGTTTTCACGAGGACTTAAAAAAACAAAAACAAAGAGAAACAAAGATCATTTTCATTCATGCTTTGTAAATATAGCATGAAATGTTTTCACGCAAAAAAAATAAAAAAAAATAAAAATTCCAGATTTGGGCCTAGAGCGCTAGCAAAAGCTTTATGGAAAACAATGATGATTTGCAACATGGTAATGCAGCCTGATCCAATCCTGTAAGCATTCAACATTTGACCGAGTGCCATCTTCAGCATGTTGTGATATGAGAAAGGAAGGAGAATGAGGAAGAGGAGGAGGAGGAGGAGGAGGAGGAGGAGGAGGGAGGACAAAAAGGAAGGAAAGGAAACACAGAGAGAGCAAAGGAAACAAAGAGAGGGAGGGGTACGGAAAAATCGGGGGAGGCTGAGAAAGCCTGTGGGACGTCAGGAGGATTGTGATCATGCATCCTGGAACTCAATAAGTAAACAGTACAAATATTCTCCATCCTTTCCCCTCCTTCTTCTCACACACTGTTCCAAATCCCCTGGTGTCCGTTCCTCAACCTGATCTCTATCTCTTGGCTTCTTCACTTGTTGGCAGTCGATCTCTCTCATCTCCTTCACTCCCCACGGCAGCCTTCTTTCATCCCCTGTTTTTTGCTCCATTTTTCTCTGCATTTCTTCAGTTCTCCATTTTCTTTTTACTTATATGCCCCTACCTCCTTCTTTAATAATCTTCATTTGGTCACTGTCTGTTTGTACATATGCATGAGAGCAACTTTCACTCTGTATGAGGAGAAGAGTCAGAGAGAGACTGGCAGAGAAGGTGGTCCTGGTGGCCCCTATCAAGGAGCAGAGTGGTGTGTGGGTACTTCCTCGGGGAGAGTGCCTCATTAGTGTGAATGGTACACAGGAGAGCATGTAGAGACTGTGTGTATATGTGTCTGTTTGAGTGCCTCTGTCTATAATTAGGAGGCGCAGCAAGTAGTGCCGTGGATCAGAGTTAGATAAGTGATCTGGCTGCTCGCCAGGGTTCAAGATAGCTTTGCACACGCACACACGCACGCATGCACTTACTTTCTGGCAGCTAGTACCACCTGCAGATGGCAGGGGCCAGTCAAACATATCCAGTTTTAACTTGACATCATCTAGCTCTAGCTGAAATCCCACAACTGTGGATACACACCTACACACCTGTACTTTCTCACTGGCCTGTCTGAGGTAGTCAACAAGGGGAAAATGGGTTCTTAAAATAGAGGATCAAAAATGTGATACAGTCTCACATGCTTGCACACACACTGATACACTGAAAATAGAGAATCACTGTTACCCTCATTCAACCCCAGAAGGGACAACTCGTACACATGTGCAAAACATACACACACACAGAACATTTCCTCTGGCGAGAACCTCCACCTGGGTAAAGGAATCTTTCATCTCAGCATGACCGCCACTGGGCAGGCTTACATACCCACACACATGAACATGCACACACAATATCGCTCTCTCGCTCTCATTCCACCTGCTACCCCCCTTACCCACCACACACTACACATGCATTCAGTTTAAGTCACACACACACACTAAAGTCAATAACAGCGCACATCTCTCAAACCTGCACCTCTTTATCCTCAATGACTCTTTGATGAGGCTGTAATTTACAAAATTACTACCAAGAGCCACAATTAGCCATTACCATGAAAAAATGGACAGCTGCCTTTTCTTTAACTAATACGCTCATAGTGCCTTTTTGTATCTACAACTGATATGGAGTCAAATGAGAACTTAGAAATGTGTTAATAAGAAAGAATTTTTTTTTTCTGTACTTTGTAAAAAGCTAAAGAGAGAGAGAATTCAAGTGTTGACATATTAGTCAACTTTAAAAAAAAGTTGAAATGTTGAACACTTCATTTTTGTAAATTAGCTTTTTGTCATCCTTTCCAATGTTATATTTACTTTAATTGTAAAAAGTATTTTTCAGTTGTATATTTTATATTTTCAGATTCACTTCTTTTTTTTTAATGATTCAAAACAGATATGCTCAATGTTTATATAGTTAACTTTCAAATCAATCGTTTTTTGGGGGTGTAACATCATAAGTGACAGACTGTAAAAGAAGGGTGAGATGGGGGTTTTAATCATGCTGCCTTAAGGTAATATGGGAAATGGTTCAGTTACTCAAAATACTCTGAAGGACTCTGTACCCCATATTTAAATAACTGCGTTCATTAGGTCTTAATTAGTTCCCATTGGGCAAGCATCCAATCAGTGAATAAATGGAAATAAATTATACTTAAAAGAATCCCATACTTTAATTTCATTAAAAAAAATCCCAAAACCATTGTTTTATTTTAGAATATATTATTACACACATTACATACATGTTACATACATTCCAGGTAGTGCCCCAGATTTGGTCCCATCCATTTTGTGGACATTATAGGAATGGTACCACTCAATCATGTTGAATACCATTTGGTTTCACCTTGCTGAATAAATTGAGTTTAGCTCATTAATGTTGTTTGCCCGACAGCGGGTCCAGAAGTGACTAATAATTTTACAGCATAGCATTACTGTCAGTCCTTGAGGTGTTTAATGAGCAAAAAGAATAACTATCCACAAATCTGGATGTTTTTTTGGGTTTTTTTTTGGCAAAAAATAATTCAACTTCACACACTTGCAGACAAATATAGACACATACACATGGGCATGAAGTGCATAGGTGCCCTTGCACAAATGGAGCAAACAAATGAAGCTGTAATGGCTCTCACTGTCTCTTTGTACTATAACCTTCAAACAGAAGGGTTATTTCCCTGAGTAGTGAATATGTGCACAGAGATTCATACAGTATGCACACAAAACTAGGAAAACTGCAGAAAGAAATCTTCTGAGTTCCACTATGATTAGTAGTTAATACTAGATGTGTTGTCACTGTGTGAGAGGACCAGTCACTACTCCATGTATAATACAATTTGAAGCTTTTGTGTGACTTAAGTAATATAATGTGTGTGAGTGTGTTTGTGTGTAAAGGTGGGGGTTAGATGGAGTCCAGGCTGTCTGGATGGGATCACAGGTCGCATGGGTCAATAAAGGGTGCTACAGAGCTGTCAGGTGGGGTTATAGTTTATAGTGCAATGACAGGCAGGGGTAAAGGTCACACATGAACAAAGAGAGGAAAGGCTGGGACACTGCATTCACATCACAGTGCTCTGAATCCTAAAGCATGCGCCACTTCAGATCAACCCAGTACAGTGCAAGTAGGCAGGGAATAGACAGAGAAAAAGCACACTTGATTTATCTATCCTCCTTTGAGGCACTTTCACTTTGGGAAATTCCTGAAGTCCCCTGGAAACAAGTATTTCAAATGCAGTACCCATATGACAGTGTTCGCAAGGCAAACTTTTCACACCATTTCCAACCTGATCTTATTTTCTCAAGTTTACACCTGTAACTGTGTAACTAAACCTGTAGCAGACATTATTTTGGTTGAGTTTGTTTGCATTTCACGAATTTCCACAAGTGAAAATTTTCCAAGGAAAGAGGGAGGGAAAAAAAATAAGTGCACCAAGACCTTAGTGACCAACTACTATAACTTTTCATAGTTTTTTTGGTTGTTGAAATACCACATATTATCGTCTACATCAAGATTAGTATCCTTTAAAAAGCTTAAAGCATTCTGGTGAAAAATAGAAAAATCCATTTTGAACAGGCTAAAATCTTTGAGGTCTGCTTGATTTGGCATTTTACCCACTTGAATGCCCCATGAGCAAAGAGAAAATACAGACTGAAGTGTAAATTCCCAGTGCTCAATACTTGAAACCATGTCATTTCTCAAGATCATCGACTTATACCAGAAATTATCTGCACCATTGGATTGCAATAGAAGACAAATTAACTGTACCACTAAGTTACGCTTGAAGACAGACCCCCCCCCACCCTTCCTATCTTTCTGTCACCCTACCCTACAGAAAATATTACTGTGGTTTATTCATTGACTTCCAGCAGATAGAGCTGATCTGTTCCATTGACCTAAACTGGAAAAAAGGTAATCTAGTGCCAAGATACATTTGGGTCACCAACACTCTGGGAAGGATACATTAACATACTGCAGGTACTAAAGGCAGCATTCTTGACTACATTTAAGGGCAAGGCAGTGCGGGTGGCATTCCTCGCTCAGAGGCTCTCCATACCAGGACTTGATTTGCACATATACTGGCTCAGTTTCATTCTTTCACAATCATTTTACTTCACATATCCAGCTGTGGATTCTGTTAGACTATCTACTTTTAACCTGTGTGAGTCAAGACACAAGTTCAAGACACAAAAAACAGCCATAATATACGATCAAAAAATGTGTCATAATGTGACACGTGTGCATTTTTGTGTTCGATTTTCAAATGTTTCACTTCTCTATTTTAATTATTGGAGCGTATTTCAAACTCAGTAAAATTCCCAGTTAGTGAGAATGAGAGAGAAGGACTATTTTTGAAGCTTACATGTGAAGTAAAACATTTAGAGAGCCACGCAGACTAATCAAGCCTCAGTATCAGGAGCCCCTGCTCTTCTATGGTACAATAAGGTAGACCACTACAAGACAATCACGTCCAGCCAGGTGATATCAGAACAGAGACACTCACTCAGATGTCTCCTTGATGACAAAATGGCGCTCCCATGCGCCTTGATGCCCTGAAAACAGAAGACATGTTGACATAAAGAGCAGCCGAATAAAAAAAAAAAAAAAAAAAAAAAAAAAGGGTGGGGAGGCTGCAAAGAAGGATTGTTATGACATCAAGTTTACTTTGGTATATTTCCCAGCATTCATAAATCAACCTCCGACACCGCCTGTCCCCTTAATGTGCAATTATCAGTGGTCGAGTGTCATTTTTCATCGCCTGTAGAAAACAGCAAAACAGGTCTTTGCAAACTAAATAAATATATACAATGTCCCTGACGTACAATAGAGTATCTTATAAAGTTCAGTGTTCATTCATTTTGTTGAGTGAAGATTCTATCATGCATGGTGGTACAATTTTTATGTGACGCACATGCTTAGTTCTTTTATTCATTCTTTCAAAAAATTTATTAATTCACTCACAGCTACACTATACGTCTTCTGGTGTCTAACATAAGGCCACGGGGAGCAAGAGCTGACTTGCCTCCTTTCGGTAACACAGATGAACTGTGTAAGGTGCTTTGCGTCAGTGACACCAGTTTTGATTAAAGGAAAAAAAAAGAGCATGTGGGTGACACCACAGCAAAGTACAGGGTTTATAAATACTGGTGGCTTGATCCCACGCAGGGCTGTTCTTCATGTACCCACACAGGGTTATGTTATTGCAGTCCTATAACAGTATGCTTTGAAGCCAGGGAGACAAGGACAAACAATTTAGGCAAACATATAACCATAAAGCTCAACTAATAGTATTTACATGGTTGTTGTTTTTGTTTTTTTCAGCCACTTACTCAGCTGTATTCTCCATATTCATTTTGTCCCACCTAGCAGGGCTTTATTACATTTCCTAATTATTTAAAATTCTTAAAGTCTTGAACAAAGTCCATTCAAATGAGATTAGCATACACCGTATCCTCTTAAATACTCAAAAGACTTAAAGGAAGGGAAAAAAAAGGTGTTGGTATAAGCATGTATTTAAATTGTTTTGTTGTTTTTATCATTCTTCTGTATTTCAAGGAGTGTAATGCACTTTTTGCTGACTGTATATTAGGCTCAGCAGTATTATTGCCTTGTATTATTGGTCTAATGGTCAGCTTTAAGAGTCCATTGTCTATACGTTCATCCCACTGCATTTGTATTCATACCTTCCCTTGCCATCGCATTATTACTGTCACAGTATTTACATAGTCTTGTGCTTAACTGGTCTTATCAATGGCATGAACAGAGTTTATTTCCAATATTAGTCTTGGACCCAAATACATCTTAGACCTGCTGGTTCCATATGAAGCATCCAGAGCCCTGAGGTCAACATGAACAGGTTTACTGTGTGTTCCCAAAATCAGAACCAAACAAAGTGAAGCATCATTCAGTTGTTCTGCTCCTCACCTGTGGAACAAACTACCTGAATACCTGAGGTCTGGGAAAAACTGTCAGTTAATTTAAATCAGGCTTGAAAACATTACTGTTCATTGGAGCTTTTACTTAGATTGTCATTTTTATGTCTATATTTTAATTATCTTTTAATGCATCTTTATCATTTAACTTTTCTCATGTGTTTTATGTAAAGCACCTTGAATTGTCCTGTACATGAAATGTGCTATAGAAATAAATTTGCCTTCCTTTTATTTTAGAGCATTTTTCTATACATTTTGGTTTAATATACATACAGTAGCAGCTTTTAATGCATCATGAATACAACAGCAGAGGGGAATGATGAGGTCTGTATCACAGCTCAAACACTGTTTCTACAGGTTTATTCATACTGTATGTGAAAAGTGAGCAAATGTAAGCACACGCTTTCACTTTAAGGTTAAAACCTGTAACCATACTATTTACTGAATGAAAGTTTGGATCAAGACCTGTGCATTTAGTTGGTCAGTTCCTGATCTTAAGTGATGCAGATAAAAGAAGGGAACTAAGGGTGGGGGTGGGGTGGGGGGCTAGGACAGTCATTTCAAACACAGAAGAGCCAAGCAGATGTGAATGGAGAGGAGAGAGTTAACATGACTTAAAGAGAAACTGTAATGGAAGATGAGCAATGTAAGTGAAGACCTAGAAAGGGTGAAAGGGTAACAGTAATAAAGGAGATGAAGGAAAGGAGGGAGGCAGCGAGGGAGGCGGAGGAATGTGAACCGAATGGAATACAGGTAAAAGGCCAACCATAAAAATGAGAATGTAAGATGGCAGAACACAGGGTAAGCAAAGGATGTTATGAGGCATGAAAGGAAACATGGAAAAGAAGGGAAAGGGTGAGAGTGAAAGAAAGAGAAAGGCAGCAGGTGGATGAGGAGGGAAGGGACAATCCAGGGGTGGAGGACAAAGAAAAATGTGTTCGAGAAGCTGAGAGTGAAGCAATATGGAGATGGAGAGAGACATCAGAGGAAAGAGAATGGGATGGATACATGCAGGATGTAAAAAAGAATGAAGGAGCAATTTTTAGAAGGATACAAAAGATGGTAAAAGGGATGACGAGGGATTAAGAAAAAAACATATTTTTTTTTAGAAGAAAATGAAAAAAATACGGTAGGATAAGAAACCTGACTGACATACAGTAAAATGAAAAATGTAGAACAACTAAGTAGGCCAAAAAGCTGCTGTCTTTTACAGTACACAGCTCAAATCTCTTCCCTTCTTTCACATATGCTTTCTTCTGTTCCTTTACTTCTCTTTTATTGCTTTTTTTTCTTCATTTCTTTCACTCCTTTTCCTTTCTTCTGCTCTTGTCTTTTTTACCCACCCTTAGCAGTAGCAGCATTACTCAGTAAAGACCACAGCTGCACAAAATGATCTACTTTACAGGAATAGGAGTTGGAGACCTACATAGTCACAATCAGCAGTGGACCCTCCATCCTCTTGCCCAAAGTGGCACAGATGTAGAGAGCGCTAATGACGCAGGTTCGTATGATCTATGTCATCATGCATATCCAGGATTCCCCAAAATGAAAACAAGACCTACCATTAGCTTTGCACGTTGAGTGGTTGGAGGCTTTATTTGTCACCAGCACAGTAATAACAGGTGGATATAAGTAAAAAGAGGAACTAAACTGAAACCTCCATGTGCTCCAACCCTTCTGAATTAATACTGAGAAAACAAAAACACACCCAGGAAGAATGAAGGTGAAGAAAAAGCATTGCTGTTGTTCTGCTGTTCTGTTGTACAAGTGTTAGGACATCCGTTTCCACACAGCTTAAAGGTGACATGAATTCACAGAGACATGTCTCCTACCGGCAGATTTTTTTAAAGTGATTAACTCTTAATGGGTTTTTATAGAAGTTAGCTGTCCTTGGTATTATTAACCTCCTGAAACTCAGCAATGCATTTTTTATCCTCAGTAGGGAACAAAAGTTTCATAGTTTTTACTTATATAATACTATCCAATGCAAAGGACATTCAGCAAATAAATAAATACAAATAATTTTCAAAATGCTTCTGAAAAGAACTCTAATCGAGCGCAAAACCTTTCATTTTTCAAGGTCTCAGGAGGTTAAACTCACCTTGTTTGACAGATTAATTACTTAACCCATAAAGAGTGCTAATTTTGTGACAGTTCTATATTTAAACCTATCTTAGGTGATCCATCAAAGTTTATGGTAATAATATCATCTCCACTTAGATTGTTTTTTTTTTCAGTTTAAATGAGGTATTTTTATGTAATTAATTTTCATACATTACATCAAATGCAGAGAAAACTGAAGACAAAAGTAAAATCAATCTATCCATCCATCCATCTACCCAGTGTCCCCATCCACTGACATTGATCAAACTCCATGGATTTTACTGGTGAGTCATTGTTGTAGAAGATGTGTTTTCATAGTAACTACAGAGCCTCTGAATGTCTAAATGGGTCATATCTGATGACTATTAAATGATGACAAACTGTATGGATTAATAGGATTAGTAGATCAACAGGTATTAAACATTTAGATCAGTAGTTAGAGTAGTAAATGGGTCTTTATGGGTTAATAAATATTGCCAGTTGGTGTGAACATGCGAGTAAATGGTTATTTATCTTTATATGTTAGACCTGCAATAATTTGGTGACATGCCCAGGTTGTACCCTATGATCCTCTAGTAAGTGGTTTTGGAAAATTAATAAATGAATGACCAACAGTTGAGATGGGTAGAGTAGATGAGTAGAAAGTTCCAGTATTTATACAGTTACAGCTAGCTAACACATTTGTTTTTTTTATTAAAAGTTATGAAAATACTGCGTATACTAATTCTCTTCCTGTTAGATCAGTCGACTGTGAAAACCCAAGATTAAAATCCAAACATCCAAACCATGTATCTTTTCTGAAGTCTGGGAAAGTCACGCATATGAGAGCAAATTTAATCAAAAGAGGACAAAGAAATGGTGGCAGTTTCATGCGTCTGCTTACAGTTGTTGATATTTATTAGCTACTGCTTCTTCTCTGTGCTCTCTTCCCCAATGACAACAGACAAGTGTCATCATGTCTATGTGCTTTTTTTGTGACTCTTAATTGTTCAACTACTAGTCTATTACAGTAGATCAGCTGTTTGTTCTGTTTGGATGAAATTATATGAGGGTTTTCTTGACTATATGTGAGTTTACAGAAATACGAGAAATATCTATGCAAAGTGTTTTATAGTGACACCTTGTGGTGAAGCTTCACATTGCAACCAACTGATCAAGCCTCACTTAACTCTTCCAGGCTCATTCTTTGGTAACAGTCTTATTTGGAGGTGATTATGAAGTAATGATAAGGAGGAAAACCCTTCACACGCCTACGTACTGACCTCAATTTTTACTGTTGATCATCGTATGCAATGACCGACCTAATCTAAGAGGATGACTCCTTCTTTCATCAGGGTACAATATCCATAATACTTAAATGTTACTCCATTGAAAAATAACAGCACACAAATGAATTAGAAATTATCCAGATCTATCCCTCTCACTTCTCATTCTTCTCATAGCGAAGGGATGAAAAGGAGCGTGGCTATGAAGCAATGGGAGAAAGAGACAGGCAAAAAATAAATAAATAAAGTTGCACAAATCTATAGAGAATAGAAAAAAGACAGAGGGAGAGTGAGGAGGGGAACAAGACTGAGCTAACCATCAAGAGCTTTTGATTCCCCCCATAAAACGTTCCTTTTAAGAATGCCCATGAAATTAGCTTGCTGAAAGAAAGCAATCTCAATCGATTCAATCCCCTCTAAAAAACTTTCAAACAGCCACCATACCTCCAGCTCTTAAGAGTCTCTGCGGGACATAAAATAGCTTCTCGTCTTCTCTCACTAACCCTCTTCTTTTTCTCCCCTCTTAGTGTTACACTTTCTCAGTTTCCCTTTCACTTTACCCGCCATTTCTATAGACAGGATGAGAAAAAAAAATCTTTAAGTTGTAAATTGAAAAATGGGGTTCAGACCACACATTTCAATTTAAGTTTGACTTTTTCACTATGCTGCCACTTGTCAGCCTCAACTGGCTATTTCAGCCCTTCTTTGCAGCTCAAAGGGGACCAAAATATTACATATTGTGACCTCAAGAGATGCCACTCATTTATTTGCACGAATCAAAATAATCTGACAAGCCATACAGGAAAAAAAAATATAATCCATTTATGTGTATTTATGCATCTATTGTAAGTTGCTTTGGATAAAATAGTCTCCAAATGCAATGTAATATAATGTGTACTATAATCAGTACTTCTACAAAAGGACCAGTGACATTATTTTATCAAATGAAATTGTGGAACAACTGCTTATTTTTGATGCTCGCTATGCCAGAAAACCTTTTATGTAATCACTACAACTGTGACAGCTAACCAGATGGACATACATGTATACAAATCTCATACAAATGAGAGTACAGAACTCTAGTACGCTGCTAAAATGATCTAAATACACCCACCCTCTTTTCTGGGCCCTATTGATACTCAGCAAGGGACAAGGTAACCCTGCTGAATTAGGAGAGGAAGTTTGAAAGAAGTTAGCCCTTAAGTTATATTTCTGTGGGACCGAGTGTGGGGGCCAAGAGGTGTCCCTGGGACAGACTGTCCAAAGGAGAGAAAGCAGGCCAGGAGAATCCCTAATGGATTCTTGGAGACCTAAAAATGTGAGAAGGGAGAAGAAAAGGAAATGATGAAAAAGGAGGGGACTACATGAGCACAACTTCAGAAAGCTAACTTCTGCACACACCGACGAAGAAAAACAGGTGGAAGTAAAGGAGAAGGACAACAGAAGGAACAAAAGTAGGAGGACGCTCTAGAAAAGGAAGAGCACGAGGTGTAGGGAGAGAGGATGACTGAGATGGTTGACCTCAGGAAGTGGCAGAAGCAGTAGAAATAGCTGCCCCACTTGTAGACACACTTTCAGTTACAATCTGACTGTCCTCGATGCACTGGGGTAGCTAACCTATATAGGCCTGCTCCACACTGCAGCATGACTGGCAAGCACACATGAACATGCACTCACTCTGTGCCTTTCCCTTTCTCTCCATCTTTCCCTCATTCTCTCTCTTTCTTTCCAACAAGCCGGCTCACACAAATAAGGGGGGTGGGGGGACTAAAATCAGGCCGCACATGCTGTAAGCTACTGCTGAGTTAAGTCACCTGTGCTGCTAGCATAGCTTGCTAGCGGGCAGCCAGCTGCTCCTCTAATTAAGAGCCTATCCACTCAAGGGGCCTGAGCATATGGAGGACTTTATAGCTAGGTACTGGTCTTAGAATAGATAGCAATGCCACACGGTATGAACACAGGCCAGACTTCCTGAAATTGGACACAATGAATTAGCAAAAGAAAGACAAGGTCACTGTTGTCCTCACCAGGTACTCTGACATTAAAGACCTCAGTGGTAGTAAAATACCTACAACATTCTTAAATGTGTATGAGAATTAGTAGCTATAGCCTATTTAACTGGCATGCTGATTCGTCTTACTTCTGTTTACAACCTGAAGAGCAGATGCCACACTTTGTGACATGATTTTTGACTGAATGCATTGCCATCCAGTTTATTGAATCACTTTGCTACAAAGCTAATATGAATAAGTGAACAAACAACGATTTTATTATAACCCTACAGCAAATCCAGGTAATCATCTTTGTAAAATCAGTCTAAATTAAGTTATTTCGATGGTTCATATGGTAAGGGAATAAAACGGTAAATCTCTGCAAAAGCACTTTATATTTAATCAAATAAATGCATGCTCTGTTTATAGTAACCCCTTATTGTGCACATTATTGAAGCATGCAAACACATGCGTACATTCACATGTACATTAATGAGTGAAATATAGTTTGGGGCTAAAATGCAACCTATTTCTTGGACGTTACTTTGACACATTCAATAGTATTTTTATTAACTTTGTTGTCCCAGGCCAGGACAAATAACACATTCACAAATCAAATATATACTTTCATTGGTAGGCAACAAACAAAGATATAAATCTGCAACAAAAAACCCACACCTTGGCTGTTTCTAGCCTCCAGAACCAACAAACATACAATTATGTGAGATTGTTTCAGGCTACATTATGTAAAAAGCATTAATCAGTAATGCCAAATAGAGCACAGTGCTGTTGTGTCTGTTGTGTGTGTGTGTGTGTATGTGTGAGAGAGAGAGCAAAAGAATATGAATAGGTAACAGAAATAGAAAAAATGCTAAAAGTAGGAATAAAGACACTCAGGGATGGAATTTGTCGATGCATTTGACAAAGTGCTTTTTCTGCCTCTATGTGCATAAAACATACAGATTTGTCTGTTAAAAGAAAACAAAAAGCATTACATTTACCAGATCAGTATAGAGAATATGATATGATGGTAAATCCATTATGGTAAACTGAAGATTAGGACCTTAGTTTTAAAAACAAGTATAAAATCAATCCATTTAGCCTCTCAGGAGTTAGAGATGTCCACATCAAGAAAAGCAGGACAGCAGCAAAGTTGACTCGGTTTTACAAAATCTATTTTTATGGAAAATAAACTGTTTCCTGTGGGCTTAGTAAATGTAGTTCTTGTAACTTTGCACTTTTATTCTGACCTGTGGCTACAGAATAAGGTTTGTTGAATTTGTCAACGTGTGATAGCTTACTTCATAGTTATAGTATGCACCCAGAAAGGAAAATAACTCCACTGAAACGATGCTGAATATCTACTGTTCAGTATTGTTTCACACAGTAACACATAATTGTACTTTGTCCAAAAAGATGAATTGAAGTCAAACAGCCTTTGGTAGTGTGTTTTGGCTCCTGCTCACTGAAACGTTTTGACTCTGCTTAAGATTCTTTGCTCAATTGCCAAACTGTCAATCAATCATTTTCAGCACGGCACTTATTCTAAAACACATGAAAGGAGACAGTGTAATCAGCAGTGAGTGGAACAACCTCCACCATACCCAGTGATAATGTAACTGCCCCTTACTGTAGGTTTGGAGTACATTAAAGCAGCATACTATATGATTTTCATCATTAATTTATTTTTCAAATTTGTAAAACTTAAGTGATAACCTAATTATCACTAATCCATTAGTCTTTCTGTGATTATGCACCTGGTTCACTTGTCACAGTGAACAATTTTGAAGATGACACCATCATAAACACAGTCTGCTTATCTCATCTTGTCATCTGAACCTGCTTTATCCTCACTAGGGTCACGGGGGTAACTGGAGGCTTAATCCAGCTACATCCTGTATGAATCTCCAGTTCATCTCACGGCTGAACATATATAGACAAACAATCACTCTCACATTCACACCTATGGGTGATTTAGATTAACCATTTAACCTATTAGTGCATGTGTTTGGATGGTGGGAGGAAACGAGAGTGCCCGGAGAAAACCCACACAGTCACAGGGAGAACATGCAGACTCCACACAGAAAGGTCTGGTGTGAGAATCTAACCAGGGTCCTTCTTGCTGTGAGGCACGAGTGCTAACCACTGCACTACTGCGGATGACGGCCACCCCTCTCCTATCTCGCACCGCATGTTTGTGGAGAACCTGGGGTTAAATCACTTGGAGACGACCTGATTCTGGGTCGTGGTGTCATACGTAGCAAAGCAGCTCCCTCACTGCGATCTATTGAAAGTCAGCCCTCAAGCCAAGCTTTTGTTGGCCGGGTGCGGTTCGGGGCACCACCGACGTCCCTCCATGGGGGGAGTCCGGTAGTCCCAAGGGTCTAGCGGTGCTTAAATAACAAACCAATAAAAACCTCTGGCCTTTTTGGAATTTTTTTTTTTGCAAAGTGTCATTGTGGAAATCAGAAATCCATGAGGCAGCAACTGATTGGGACTTGTTTTCATCACCACAGTCCCAATGTTATAAGATGTCAATTGACTTACAGCAATCCTTCCATTTCTGATAACCTGTTAGCAGGCACAATTCCAATGCTTGTTGTCACCATATGTGTTTTTCTCTTTCCTCAAAACTTGCTCTCATTTTCAAAAGTGACATCATATCTCTACTCAGCTTAAATACATATTGCAGACATCGCAATTTACCAACCATGAAAATGATGTGTTTACATCTGAATCGGGTGATTCATCGTATCTTCCTGCTTTTTTCAGATAAATAACTACTTGTACTGATGCACTGTGTGAGTGTTCACATTATTTTTTTTTGTTGCCAGATGTGTGATCAAAGTCATACACTGCTTTAAGCACTAACACATAAAAAATGGAAATCTCCATCCTCTCATTTGAACTGTCTTCATGTGATCGCTATGTACTACAACTTCAATGACAATTGTGACAAAAATACCAATAATTTGTAAGTGACGACTCAAATTTCTCACTCAACTAATTACTCAAAGTTATGCCCCTTCTCATGAATAACATAAAAGTGATAACAATGTCAGAATATTAGCATCTTAATCTTGTTTGTGAAACAGCTTAAAGTAAGCTGCGTGCAGAAATACAGTGTTCTGTTTAAGCTCTGCACGTGAAAATTGATTTAAGAGAGCGTTCTGATCCTGTTATGCACAAAGATCCTGTTTATTCCGCAAGTGATATTGCAGAAGCAAAATCAAACATTGTTTGTGTGTGAAAGAAAGTGAGAGTGAGGGGGAGTGTACCAGTACTTGTATTGTGCCTCCATGTGCTCACTTAATGACAAAGCTGAAAAAGAATTTTAAAAGAAAGAAAAAGAGAAACAAAATAAAAAAAAAAATGAAGAAAAAAAAGAAGACTGTGCTCAAACTGTGCTCCTGTTTCTGTTACAGGTAACCATTTTTAGACAGTCATCCATTAAGTCTGCTGTGTTCCCATACTGTCAGCTCCTAGTGAAGCCAAAGAGGCCATGTCAACTGAGGGCGTTAGACAGGCAGGTATGAAGCTGCACAACACCCTCAAAGCACTGTGGGACTTGGAAGGAAGGCGGAGGAGGAGTAGGTAGTGGACTATAATACGAATGTCACTGCAACATAACGTCTTTAAAAAGAGTAAGATGGATTAGAGCTTTGGCTCATTGTGAGGAGATGCTCTTGCAGAGATGAAAAAGAATGAAAGAAAGGGAAGAAGAGCGGAGCATAAAATGCATTGTCACACACAGGATATCAAAGAGGAGGATAAAGAATGAAGCGGATTCCACGGAAGATACTCGCTATAAATGGGTCTCACTTTAAGATGTGTATTCTGACATTAAGTACATTTTCAGTGCAGTGCAATAATTTACAAAACAGTGCATGTTTCATGTATGCCATGAAAATGAGTGGCTCTGTGTGTGTGTGTGTGTGTGTGTGTGTGTGTGTGTGTGTGTGTGTGTGTGTGTGTGTGTGTGTGTGTGTGTGTTTCTCACCTCTGGCCCCATGTGTTCTGTCTGTGTTGTGCGGTCAGTCATTTGGCAGTCTTTCATCTTCAGGGCAGCTTTGGCACTCTCCTACATACAAAACAAACACAAGCCCATCAGTTATATCCAAATTCTTAAAAAAAAAAAAATTAAAAAAAAAAAAAAAAAAAAAGGAAATAAAAGAAGAACATCAAATACATTAAAAGTAGAGCAGCTAAATGCTCTCTCCCAGTGGACTTGTGCCTTGCCTCCACTTGCAATACTTAATATACTCACTTCTATCTCCATGTGTAACCATTAGAAAAAATAATTAAAATGCCCTTTCTCGCCTTCTACTGCTTCTCCTGGAAATCCAAGAGGTCGCAGAACTGGACTGAATCGCTGGACAACTTTGCTACTGACAAATATTGGGGAAAGGATGGGCCACAAAGTGCATCAGTAGAGAATAATTCATAGAAAGTGACAGCAAGTTCTGGCCAGCCCACTAGAAGGTCCTTCTAGGAGATAATTAATAGGTTTCCACTGGCAGATTTACAGACGGCAACGAAGAGGGAAAAGCATTGGCCCTTTTCCTTCAGAATATAGCACTTTTACCTTGACCAGGAGTCTGCGTGCTTCTACGTTGCCTCTATGTGGCTCTGAAAAGTCTTTTGAATGTGAAGAACCTTGCACTGTACCCGCTGGGAGCACTTAATGTTAATGTCGCTAATCATTCTGACAGGCCGAGCCTACAACGCTCACAGATTTAGGAAAAGCGCAGGTTGAAAGTTGCAGTGGCTGTGAAATATTAACTAAATGATTTAACCTTGATTAAAATGAATGAAGGGCATTAAGGACAAAGTGTATGGACGAATTTAGACTGCAAATATATATATATATATATATATATATATATATATATATATAAGAATATGCCAAATAAATCCTGCACTTTGTAACTGTGTTGACAAATTGAGCCAAAGATCTGTTTTCATGAGTCACGCCCATACCTACATGAAAGGCAAGGGAGGTTTTCTGCAGTTAAATGTTGCAGTTGGAGCACAGTCCTCCAGCAAAATACACCGGGAGAGAGGAGAAAACTCATAAAAAGTGACAGCTAGTGATGGCCAGCAAGCAAGCAGGTCCTTCTAGGAGATAATTAATAGGTTCTCACTGGCAGATTTACAGACGGAGGTAGAGTGAGGAGAGTGTTGGCTATGAGCTGCCCTTTCCTTCAAAATGCTCCACTTTAACGTAGCTCCAGCAGGCGATGTTTTCTGTCTCCATATACACAGATATGCACACTATATGGACAAATGTATTTGGTCACATTGAAGTAAGGGGAGTCTTTTCTAACTATAACTATAAAGTGTATATACAAAAACATTACATCATGACTACAGCTTGTAAGATGTGCTGTTCACATTTTACATAAAGGAGTTGGGACTGGATTGCATAACCATTGTTTTTGATTACTACTGATGCTCTAACACAGGGGTGTCAAACTCCAGTCCTCCTGCATGTTTTAGAGATTCCCCCCTTCCATGTGATTCAACCCTTTAACTCCTGAGGTTTTAGCAATCAGTAAAAAAGTAAAAAATAAAATAAAATGAGCAACAACACAAACAAAAATCAATAATAAGCTAACAAAATGATTGGTAACATGAGCAAAGTAAGACACAAATTGCAGAAAATCAATCACATTTAAAAAAAACAACTAAATGTACAAAAATAAACAAAATCAGCAACAAAATGAACAAAAAACTAATACATATTTACAAAATGAAAAAATAATGTGGAAAATTAAAAACAAAAAAACAAAAAAAAAAACCTAGTATTAAAATTTGGTCCAAGCAGTTTTAATTGTGCCTTTAAATATATATATATATATTTATTTTTTGAATTTAAAAAAAAAAAATTTGACACCTTTTCCATCCACAAAACTAAAAGGAAAAATGGTAGAATTTTTCTGAATATTTAAACTAAATCATCCATTCAGAATGTATCAGTGCTGACACTTAAAATGTTAATACTCAGCTCCTCATCAGTTCTGCAGAAGACTGATAATGATGCAATGGGCTCCAGGTGTAATGGAAGAGGAGAACATCTAAAACATGCAGGACACCGGCCCTTGAGGACCACAGTTTGACACCCCTGGTCTAACATTTTTTTCTCCACAATGGGTATTGAGTTTAGTTCAGTAGACAGTTTTAGCCAATGCTGATTGGGTTAAAACCCATCTCCGAGGTATTTTGGAAGCAAAGAGAACAATTCAAACAAAACTAAATAATGCAATGCAATGATATTATCACAAGATACAGCTAAATTATGTATGTGTCATTTGTCCATATCATACCAATGTGGACACACACAACACACTCCCAAAAATCCCAAACTTCAGCATTTTGAAGCAATGAAATAACTACTTTTATACTAAGGGCATATGGTGAAGACATGGGTCAATACACACAGGTTCAGATAGACATTTTTTCCTCATGAACAAACAGGTGGTATATGTGTGGAAATCAAGTGAAGCTGATGTCAGGAGCCAGATCGTCCTTCTCAGAGAGAAGTGCCAAACACATGAATACACACATTCAAGGCTGATCAGCATCTGTGTGTGTTCGTGCATGCACAACAAACAGCATGCCCTAAAGACTGATTGATGGATCCATGTGTGATGTGGAGGGGAGAAAAAAACAACACCCTGTCATTTGGTGCCTTCACCAAGTCACCATATGGGAGAATTACAGAGAGAAATAAAAGTGAAAGTAAAAAGTAAAGAGAGAAACGTAGGACGAAAAAAGCAAAAAATAAATAAAAAACCTAAGAGAAAAGGACAAATAGATGAGACAATAGCAATCAGAATGTGTTCACTCTTAGAGACTTAGATGTTCTTTGTGGTAAATTACATATTTTTCTTCCCAACAATCACAGACCTTGGCAATATCAACTACTGCAACCTTTAAGTCCAGTCTGAAAAAGCCAGAAATTATGTTTGGTGCTTCAGAGGTCATTTTATTCAAATCAATCCCACCGTAATACTCAGAAGAATCAAATCTATAGTTCAACTAATGTATATTTTTAGTTTTAAAAAAAAGAGAGAAAAGCTTGAATTCTTCTAATATTATGAAAAACACAGACAGACCAAAATGAAACAGCCACAGGCAGTGGAAGCCACTGACAAAGAACTTTGGCCTATATTTTCACACTCTATAATCTGATACTAGACATTTTTATCCACCTGCAAAATTGAGAGAGTTGCAGTCAAAACAATGAATATTGTGAAAATCATGACTTTGAGAGTTAGACTTTTCAAGGTCATCTGACATCAACAAAATTGGAACCAAATGAAAGGTGACTTCTAATTAGTGTTTAATTCTACCTTAGTCAATATCTGCCATCATTTCACACATGCAAGACATTTTGTGAATTTATACTTAAATGACATACAAACTTTCAACCATCAGAACATAGAAAATGATAGAGGAAAACTAAAAGACCACTATTGCCTACTCTTTCCCAAACTAAAAATTCTGGTAAAATTATTGTATCATTAAGAATCCTGAAGTCATAAATGAATGACAATTGAAAAAAAGGCCAGAAAGAGCAGTAATTTCTGTCATATCTGAAATGGGGAATGATACAGAAAAACAAAGAATTTCATCACCTTGTACTTTTTCATGCTTCATAACATGGTACTAGTCATTTTTCTCAATCTGCAAAACTGACAGAAATATGGGTGGGAATTGAGCATCATCAAAATCATGACTTAGAGTTTGACCTTTCTCGGTCATCCAAGATCAACAAAATTGGTACCAAATGAAAAATCATATCTGACTTTCCTATAAGTCGATAATTCTAGGTCTATCGATACCCACCTTTGTTTTCAAGATAGAAGCCATTTTCTAAATATGCAAATTAGGGGCTTGACCTCAACTTTGACCTACAGCTCAGCTTTTTGTTGGCCTACTACTGCCAAGAACTAATCAAGTCAACAAGAGGCCCAGGAAAATCATTTGGTCATGGTTTGATATCAATAATGTTTGAAATGTGCATCCAACTATACAAACTGACCAATATGCTTGAGCTCCGGGAAGCAATAAAACCGATTTTAAGCGTGAACAAATATACCTGCAGCTTCAAAAATGTTGGGGAAACACAAAGCACAAAGAGATAGACTATCACACTGTTAGCTTTGGACTTTTTGTGTGATTTTTTTGTGTGAAAAATAAATAAATAAATTATGATTAATAGGTTTCTAAATTATGTTTACTGCTTATCTTCCGTGTTTAATTCTGTTAATTTGTTTTTATCAGGACTTTTGCTTAATCTGGTGATTTCCTGTGTTCATCATCACAGCTTAAAAACAGTCATAACCAATTCCCAGTGTTTCACCTTAAAAAGAAAAAAAGATGAGTCTAACTGCATATTAAACAACTGTAATGACTGGGGATATAACTAAACTAACTGAAGACAGATAAAAAAATATATATATATAAAAAAAACAGTGCTCTTTTTAAATGATTATTTAGTGGTTACCTTGTTGAAAAAACATGTTTAAAAATTAGTTTTCTCTTCCACGTCTGAGAAGGAGAGACAGAGAGTATGAAAAGCTTAGAAGAGAAAGTCAGTGATTACCTGGGAAGAGTTTGGATAAAGACAAAGCCAATAAAGAAATATTAGTTTAACACTTTTATAGTGCCATCTGGTAATCCGGCCTCAGCACAAACCAAAGATCTGAACACAGTGGAGTAAAATTAAGTCTTTTTAATAACCTGCTCAATCTCTGCGCTAAAGGCTTTTGATCATCTTGAGCCTTTATTGTATAAAAATCTATCAGCCTCCAGACATATCAATCAGCCTGAACTATGGTTAAATATTGTCATTTATTTAAAAAAAAAAAAAACTCACATCTTTTTCATTACGTCAAACTGACTCATTCAGAGAGGTTCATTGCTTTTTTGAATGTGTTCCATTTCCCGATGAAATAAAAGGGCACTTTTAAATGACTACACCATTACAGACTATGGCAATGTGGCTGCTATTATTAAAACACAAGTAACTAAAAACACAGCATTTACTCATGTTAAAAGCAGCTTAGGTTATAAATGGGTGCGAATAAATGTTACATCACGCATAGGTAATTACGATAGACGGAAAGACGGAGCAGGAGGTCATCAGGAGGATCGAGGCCTATATTTATTAATTTATTGGTCGATCTACGGTCCTACCCTTATCTATGGACATGAGCTGTGGGTACTGACCAGAAGAACCTGATTGGCAATATAAATGGTGGAAATTAGTTCTGTCCATGGGGTCACTAGGCTTAGAAGTTCTGCCATCTGGGAGGGGCTCAGAGTAATGCTGCCGCTCCTCTACATTAAGAAGGGCCAGCTGAGGTGGTTTGAGCGTCTGGTCAAGATGCCCCTGGACACCTTCCTGATGAGGCGTTTTCGGGCATGTCCAACCAGGGGGAGATGACCCCAAGACACGCTGGAGGGACTACAGCTCTCGGCTGACCAGAGAACACCTCTGTGTCCCCTTGAAGGAGCTTGAGGAGGTGGCTGGAGAGAGAGAGAGAGAGAGAGAGAGAGAGAGAGAGAGACAAAGAGAGAGAAAGAGAGAGAGAGAGACAGAGAGAGAGAGACGTCTGGGCTGAGTCCCCCATGACCCAGACCTTGATAAGCAACAGAAGATGGATGGAGTAGTTATCTATCTAAACAGGGTACTAGTCTCTCTGTACAGTTCCTGTTGTTGTACAAAAAGACAAGCACAGAGTTTGGCAACTCCAAAAACCACCTGTGTTGTGTAAAAATGCTACCTATGTCTGTCGATGTCTGACTAGCAATTTCAGACATCAGTTAACACTTAGCGCCGAATGCAAATGAGCTCAATATTTTGTAGTAACTTCACATTGTGCCCGTACAGCTGCGAATACATCCCACAGAGAAGGAGAAGAAAAGGGAAGAGAGGAAGCGACGGGCTGTCTGACACAGAGTGAGAGAAAGAGAAAGAGAAAGAGAGAGAGAGAGAGAGAGAGAGAGAGAGAGAGAGAGAGAGAGAGAGAGAGAGAGAGAGAGAGAGAGAGAGAGAGAGAGAGAGAGAAGGCTTTTTACAATTGAGCAAATGCAGAGAAGAGAGGAAGAGTGAGAAAAAAAGAGATGTGAGTGCCAGCCAGCGATCAAACAAACAGATGCCAAATGAGACTCAAGTCAGTGGGTTGGACTGGCATCTCTCACAATACTGCCATATCACTGGCACATTACCCTGCTTATGCCTGGCATAATGTCTGCATTACAATGCTTTGATAGAACAGGTGACAAATTACATACTTGTAGATCGCAAATGTTGCAGATTGGAGCATTTTTGCAGAGGATCAAACAATAAAGGCGCCAAACAGGGGCATTTCCATACTGTGCCTACATTTCACGGATATTATTTTGTTATTTATATCCAAATAAAATGGAAACAATTCATCCTTATCGGGCAAGGCAGTTATCATAAATGTAACACTATGTCAGCTCCTTTAATTCTTTTCTTGAACTGAGCTAAACAAGCAGCTTGTGTTCACAGAGAGAGAAAGTACAGGGTCTTCTGGTGCCACGCCATGTGATATTAATAGTGGAACTTCAAACCAATTAACAAAATTAATTTCCTCCATCTTCTTGCGGTCTTTCCCATCACTCTGCCCTCTGCTGTGTATAGCACAAATGCCAGAACCCCATAAGAAAGAAGAAAACTGTTACAGCTGCTTCACAGATTCATTAACAATAGCAAAACTTTCCAGTTTTTTCTAACCTTTAGGAAAAGAAGAAGAAAAAAAAAAAAGATGCTACTTAAAAGGGAATGAAAAGATTTGTGCTTCAAAGCCAATTAGTCTTTAATTCATATCCATTAAAACAAATCATTGAAAAACATTCAAGCTGATTTAATAATTCATTTCAAAGTTTAGAAAAAAGGAAATTAAAAAAAGAAACTGTGAAGGAGATAAAGTAAAATGCATTTCTCACTGTCAAGAGTTTTACTTATTCAACTTGGTTACAAAATTTGGGGGGAAAAAAAAACCTCTGCTTCACTTGTGTCATTTATATTATATCGCATAAATACACACTATATATAAATGCAATAAAAACAACTCAATTATTAATTAACAGGACAAATATTGTCAATACTGCTATGGTAACACCAAGCACTTGTTAACAGCTGGAATTCTTAATGAAGCTCTCATTTATGAGTATTGATTATGACTTTATACTGGTAATTTAGAAAATATGTAGTGACAGTTTACTGAACAAAAAAAAAAGATTATGTGATTCGGTTTATAATGCATAAGCAATATACAGTATTATGAACAGTATTACTGGAGCCAAATGCTTCCAATGAAGGCCATTTCATTTCAATGACATCGGTCTGAGTTAAAAATAGTGGACCTGAATCAGATTCTTCCCTTCATCCTCCTAAATTTACTGTCTCATATAGGAAAAACCTTCTTTCCACTTTAAAGGGACCAAAACAAAAATTGAAAATGTGCCGTGTGAACAGAACGGTAAGATATCAAAGGATCAAGATATACATTGACAACATTTTTATAGGGTTTCTCTTCCTTACAGTTCATGTCTAAGCCTGCTTGTTGCTGTGTTTGCTTTGTGTTTGCATGTTTGCAGTATCCTACCAGTTCACTTTGGAGTTTGAGGATGAGCTCATCTTTCTCCCTCAGTTGTTGCAGCAACACTTCCTCTCTGCCAGGATCCTAAACACAAGAAACAAGACACTATGTTACAGATTACTCAGGACACTGTAGACAGTAGTGATTTATTTAGGGGTTCATGTTCCTGCAAAAGCAATACACTGAATCCAAAAGGACGAATAGGTGTTTCTGTGTGTGTGTGTGTGTGTGTGTGTGTGTGTGTGTGTGTGTGTGTGTATTTGCTGAGGTGGTTTCCATAAATGTTTATGTGTGGTTTATGTGCATTTATGAGCATGTTTGTTGCTGGTGTTGCTCGAGTGTGTGTGTGTAATAAAGTTGTCATGCAGTACATGATGCTCTTCTCACTATGTCCTGTGATAAACTTGTTGTGTCCTATGGCAGTACCCTGGAGCACACAGCACTTTAATATGACCTTGTACTGTCGGGAGACTTTACTGTGGCAAGGAAGGAGGGCAAGAACCAAGACAGAAGACCAAGGGAGGAGAATAATAATACTAATAGAAATAAATGTTTATGGTGCCTTTCAAAACAACTTCAGAGAAAAAGGACAGTATAAACGGTGCCTGAGAGCGAAAATGTGTTCAATATTTACGATGCATTTGTGTTCATGACTGAAGTTTGGGGTTATTAGTTCTTTATCTCATTTGTCCACTGTACAAAAGGCAACAACTCACATTTAATAATTTGCTATGCATTGAAAAAAGTCAAGCACTGTAGAAATACCAGTATATATTAAAATATACAACTCAATTCCAGATGGACTGGTAGGTAAAATGTAGGGGATATAAAAGAGAGACCATAAGACAAGAGGGCTACGCATTGGGAAGGAGAAGGAGGAGGAGCTGGGGGTGGGGGTGAAAAAAATATATAGGAGGCAAAGGAGAGATGAAAAAGATGGAGAAAACTAAATGACAGACAGACAGACAGTCATTACCTCTTCAAGGACATACAAGAGAAAAATGGGGGCAAGATAACAAGAGGGAAACGAGTGGGAAATGTGAGGGAAGGGGAACAGAAAAGAGGAGAGATAGGGAGAAGGAGAGGACGGAGAGGGCCTGAGGCTGAGCATGATGGTCTGAAACCATGGGGAGCCATCGAGCTAAAGGACAGACAGAGAGTCAGAGAAGGACTACGGGGAACCATAAAGCTGCGCCGCCATCCTTTAAATGACCTCTTTGATACACACACAATGCCAGCCCGGCACCTTTCCTACACTCACATCGAAATTAAGAAATGGGGAAATTTAGCCCAGGCACAAGTGTGGAATACTTCAGCTAATAAAACCACAAGTTGAAAAATACCCACAGTCAAAAAGTGAAAATACTGTCATATTGGTTCACACTTGTTGGGCTGGTTTAGTTCAATAGGCTCTAAAAAAAAAAAAAAAGCTCAAGCATCCTATAACGTAACTTATAATCGTGCTTTTTCAAAGAACCTATAGAGGCTGCTAATTGTAGTTTTCTTCTCAAGGGTAATGGTGGAAATAATGTATTCTATCCTGAAAAAATATGGGTAAATTTGCATAATTGGCTGTGGCTCAGTTAGAACAGGTCGTCCTATAACTGAAGGCATGGGTGTAAAAGTGTGTATGGACACTATGGACGTGTCCATACCAATATTTGGATGTTTCTAAAATGTCCATACCAATTTTTTGAATGGGAAATTACATGACATTTGGGAAAGAAAAGGTAACTATTTTCTGGACTATAAGGTGATACTTAAAAACCACAGTGCACCTTATGTATGGATTAATTCTGGTTGTGCTTAGTGACTGGGAATTTTGACTTTTTATCTCGTAATTTTCACTTTTTATCGAATAATTTAGATTTTTTATTAAATTATTTTGACTTTTTATCTCTTTTTATTTGACTTCACTTAATGCCTTTTCTAATCCAATATGCCTTATATTTGAAGAATCTAAAAAATAAACCATTCATTGACAGTGTGCCTTATAGTGACTAAATATTGTCGTCAACGAACATTTATCATGTGACACTGTGTCGGTCTTGTGATGATAATTATAATTAATGCAGTATAGATGACCAATAAAAAACAGACAAAATGTGGCTTAAGACATTTTTAAAAATCCTAAAATGTCCCTTAGTTTTTGTTGACAAAAACAAAATGAGACGTTATTTTAATTCCGTTAGCAGAGTTCTTATTTATTCATATATTGTTGCTATCTCTCGTGAGGAAGTCATCTAATTAATGTCCCCACCAATGTCAACATCATGATTACTACCATGACTGAAGGGTTGGCGGTTTGAATCCTGGCTCCGGGTGTCCGAATGTCAAAGTGTGCTTGGCCAAGACACCAAACCCTCAATTGCTCCCAGTAGTTCTAGCAGCACATTGGACGTCAGGAGCCACCTACTGGTGCATCAGTGTGTGTGTCTATGTAAAGCTCTTTGACTACCTTGAAGGTGGAAAATGTGCTTTATATAACAACTGACAGCAATAATAGGTTATAAGTATTTTACCTGCATCAATTAAAGGTCCTTATAGTACAAACCATCTATATGTAAGAGCTTCACATACATAGGTACAAGAATAAGGAAGACATATTAAAGCCTTTGTTACTGCTTCGATGGTGATCAAACTGATAAGAAAAGAATATAGCTTTCAAAATTACTATTAAAAAGAACATACAGGTACTACTTGGAAAATTACAATATGCTAAAAAACAAAAGTTATTTTATTCAGGTAATTCAACATAAAAGGTGAAACCACTGCATTTTATAGACTCATGAAATGGAAAGTGGAATATCTCAAGCATATATATGTACATATATATATATATATATATATATATATATATATATATATATATATAAATACATCTTTTTTAAATGAGCAAAACACCAACTAAAATAAGGTGTGTAGTAAAATTTGATAGAGCTTACCAGAAGAGGCACAGCATTGAGCATTAAGTCGCCCATCAGGTGGCATTCTGAGCAATTTTTCAAGGCTGAATTGAATAGAAAAGGCTGAAGAAGAAAAGCAGGGCATGCGAATTTATTTCTAATGTGATTGGAATAGCCTCAGTGGGGATAAATCTGATCAAAATCAGTGGAGTGCATCCACTTTATGTGATTTTTGTACAGAGGTTGGGGCCACTCTCTTCTTGCAATCAGCAGCCGGCTGGAGAAGGAATGGAGATGAATTACATTGCCCTTGTTAGCACAAATTATTTAATTTGTTAATTTTTTGGGAGGAGAAATACACAATTCAGAACATGTGAATTTAACTATTAATTTTAACAGCTATTTCATGACACTTCAAATTGTTTGAGAAATAGCAGCATGCAACAATAACAGCATAATGCCAGGCTTTTATCGCTTCACATTTTTACACAGTCTGTACTTCAGCATTGATGTCTCGTCGTGAATTGGGACACAGTAAATGAGTACAAAATTCACCATGCTAATTGTCTTAATTGCTTGCTCATTTAACAGCAGAACAAATATGATGGGAGTACATCCCTCCATCAAGGCTTGGTGACATGTTATTTCATCAGACCTTGGAGTGCTGAAGATCTGGCTCCTTACTGTACTGTATATTCATGACCCTGCATTAAGTGTGTGATCGCCGATATTAAATATATGTATAAATGCACCTATAAAACATCACATATCTTTTAAAAATCTGTCTTTTATCCTACCTTGTGTTAATGTCTGTGAATGTCTGTGAATGTCTGATGGACAGGATATGATTATCGCATGACTATCGCATAAAACTGTAATGACACACTATTTATGCTCACTGGCAGATGACAGTGAGGGAATCTGCTTGAGTGAAAAGCAGGTGAATGAGGGGAGGTGATGAAGAATTTGAGTGTGACATGTGTACAGACAGACTTGGTATCAAACCTTCAAGAGTGGTCAAAGAAAACATGACCTCTGTCAACTGAGAAAATACGCTTGCCATTTGTGTGTGTGTGTGTGTGTGTGTGTGTGTATGCTGTGATTCAGCCTCCACATAAGGACAAATGTCTCCTATACTTTGTATGGAAAGTGTGGTTCTTTAACACTATATATTTCAAGGATGTTGCGTCTGAAGAAAAGTAGAGATAGATATTCTAACAGACCTGGGCAGGAAATACAGCTGACTTGTTGTGTATAAAACAGAAATGAGCTTTTTTTTTTTTTTAAAAATTTTCATTCAATAAGAAACAGAATGAGTCAGAGAGGAGATAGTGACAGACAGACAGATACACTGAAAGCCCATCAGTCTGATTCAAGTTTTGCATCCTGCTTTCCTAGGTTCTTTCCATAATGACTGGTTTGAAATGTAAAAGGCCTGATTATATTCGACAGTCGGTTGTTTAGATTTATCATATCACAGAAACACAAATATAGTGATGAGTGGATGAAAATATAAATGATTCAGACTAACAGATCCCTTCTTTCTCTTTTTCAGTGTGACAACACATTTCAGTTTATGACATTGTGTGCGAAACTGCCCATTCTAGCTATTAGTGTGAGGCTCAGAGAACAGACACAGCCAGTGTTTGGGGAAAAGATTATCTGGAACAAGGAAGCCTCAAGAGGAGACAAAAAATGGAGAGGGAGACCGACAGATGACACTGGCAGTTTTTGCACGACACAAAACTGTTTTGTGTGAACGTGCCTTTTTATCTGTGTGTACTGCAGGCTGCGAAATGCTCGAAATCCCTGCCTGAAGTACGTCCTGGAAGTGAGAAAATCTTGTGTTGATGGTATATTATTTATCACATATGCATCTTGTTAACCCTGTCATAGCATTGCCTCAGTGTAGAGACTGTTCTATAATTATAAATTTGAAGTCATTCTAATTATACATTATTAATTTCTAATTATCCAGCATCTGACACATTGATAAATGTTACACTATAAAAAGAAGTTCCTCATGTCTGCTGAAACAAAGGTGAATGTACACAAGTGTCAATTAATTATGTCTGAAAGTTGCTGTACTCAACTGTTTTTTTTTTTTTTAAACTTAGTCGTGCTCTGAATACACGTCTGATGACAAGTGGAACATGAGATTTTTACTTCAGTCTTCTAAAATACAGTACAACACTTTAACTGGGACAAAATCTGGTAAAATCATGTCATATGCATTGGATCTAAATTAAACTAGGACGCACTGTGACACTGCAGCCTCTCAGGTGGCTACCGTAGATTATTTTTACACCCACTGAGTCGTTTTCTGGAGTGCCAGGACATATTTTCTTCTTCTCGCCCCCAACCTCCATCCTTTTTTCTTCTCTTCTTCCCATGCCTTTACTTCTTCTCTTCTACTCTGCTCCTGAAACTAGTCCCTCTTGGTTTTTTTTAGTCATTCTTACCTCTCGCTCAGCTTCCTACATTCACTTTTCGCTCTATTTTATATCTTATATTATACGATATCTGACTTAATGTCGTTATGAATGTGTGTTTTTTCAGCACCACAACTAAATACTTTTCCCATCATCCCCTTGGTCCTCCATCTACCAGGGTCATGTACAACAATGTCCTATTGTCAGCAGTCAAACTATTCCCTTACATTTAGCTATAACCTCCTCATCTTTATAATGCTCCAACTCCATCTCTGTCAAAAGGCAACCATTTGCCTTTTAGCTTTTCATTCATTCTTTCCTCTGTATAAATACACGCATATTTCTTTTAGTGCCTTTTTCAATCTTCTTCCTAACCTCAATTCCTCCAACTTGCGCTACTTTCTTTCTGCTCTATTCTCCATCAGTGTTGTACAAGAAAAGAGATTCAGTGATTTTTAAGAGAAGTGCTTCTATAGTAATCACAAACTTTCATTTTTTTTGTGCATAGCAGCCTCTGGAATTGTCTCAATAGCCCTTGGATACAAGCAACCAAATATCATGGTGGTTTTTCAATTAAGAATTCGTGATCAATTAAGAATTTGATAGTTTGTTGTATTTGTTAATCTTCCACCACAAGCCTCCAACGTATACATTTGTGTCTTTACAAAGAAAAACTGTAATCCTCCAAATGGAAGCAAAATAACTCCATCCAGCTGAATGAATGGAGCTTACATATTTCTGTTGTTCATTTTTGTACAGTTGATTTATTTGTAAAGCTAGAGCACATTTGGACTTTCTAATCAGAGAAAATTACCATGTTCGTCTAAAACAGGACGACCAATCCGGATCACACATCCTGTCAGATGTCACTGTCTGTTCACTTTTGCAGTCCTCCACAAGAGTCATGCTGTGTCCCATCCTATATTTTTTAATTCCTCCTTATCATCCAGCTGCCACTAACACTCCATGTAGGTCAATAAAGAGGGCACACGCTCATGCAAACTGCACCAAACTGTGTTGCTCACTGTTAAAAACAAAAACCGATGCACGGGTTAAGCCAAATGCACACTCACAGTTCCTTATTCTAGCATGCACACCGCACATCAATATATTGAGCACAGCACATATAGGAGAGAGAAGGCACAAGTCACGTCTGTTTTATTTAGTCTAAAATTTTGTTTTAATAAATCAAATATTCATGTCCAATGTTTAATGACTACTGTAGAAAAAGCCTCCAGCTCTGCTCTCTCCTCACACAGGCTAACAGGAACTCCACTTCCACCTACCTAAATCCCAGAGAAAAGCTGGACAAAAGCTCTCTCTCTGTAAACTTAGACCCTGCACACATACACAAACAAGAGCAGATTTGATCACTCTGACACTCTCTCTCACACACACACACACACACACGGGGGTTTATAAGTCTCATCTTGATCTCACAGCTCTGATGGACTAGGATGAGAGAGGGGGTCTGGTGCCTTTCAAAGCCAGCAAGGTATTTTGTCCCCTTTTCATTCCATTTATCCCATTTCATTTTTTGTCTTAACACCTATCTGTCACTGTATGCTGTTTTTCTTCCTAGAGGATGTCTGTCATTCATTAGAAACTGATGCAGAAACAAAGCAGTTTATTGTTCTCATATGAACTACAACGAGTATCAACAGAAAATTCAGGTCAAGTCAGGTCATTCTATCTGCTATGAAGGTCATTACTCATTGCTCAATGTAAAATGTGTGTTGTAGCAAACTAAAAACCAAACACAAAATGGTCTTTTTCAGGTTACCTTGAATGGAAGGGACTTTTCGCTGCAAGGGCTTATGGGAAGAGACTGGAGACTGCTGGCAGGACTTGTCTCGACGCTCTGCAGGAGGAATAAAGAGAATATCACAAAATGGCTATTACTTTTCTGAATAGGTAGTAATATGCATAGAATAGTTATTTACGAAAACCACTTACAGTACATATTCTCATGTATCCAGGTAATCCCATGATACCCACACATCCATGTTATCATTTTATTTATGTCAACTAATTTTACTGTTCAGCAACACTGGCAAAACACTGTATATGAATGAGATCATATACATTATCTGTAAACAAATGAATGCAACTCCTCACCAGAAAGAGGGGAAAAAAAACAGCATGAGGTATCGTCTAACGACACACTCCACTTTTCACCATGTACCATTTAAATTTTAGTATAGTAAACTGCAGAATACATACAGGCTTGGAGCAATCATGCAAACAAACAAAGTTTTTGTATGTCCAAAAAAAGTGGCTTAAAAAAAGTTTGAGGTAAAACAATTCTCTCGTTTAACTCGTATTTTTTCACCTGGTGTCTTACATAACCTCTGTGCTTTTAGACGCCAGCTGTGATCGGACACATTTTGGCTCTCCATGATACAGGACAGACTACAGGGGATTCCTAAATACGCTCATGGAGCAGAGGCAGGGACTTCACTTATACAACTGAGATCAGTTTCCACATGCAGAGTCACTTGTAAAGGCACCTGTATGCAGTCGCACACAGACACACACTTTAAAAAGAGCAGACAGCTGTCTAAATGTCACCTGTAAGGGCATATCAAACGACAGATGGGAGAGTGGGGGATGATAACATCATGTGTTCAGTGAGGAATGCATAATTTCTGCATAGAAAGAACATGACGGAACACAAAAGGAGGAAATGAGAAGACACATGGCATCAAGGTGAAACAGAACAGGACATGGAAAGTCAAGCATTAGCAAATTATATGGGTTGCCCATCTTTATTTTCTACCATCTCTCACCATTATATATGCAAGACTATACCTATTTTGTTTATTCAACAACACATTAAAGATGGGTTATACAAAAAGATGCTTTCTAAGCTAAAATCTGCATATATCTGTCATATTTTTGGCCACCACTACAGTTTTGAGGGTATCTCTGGGAAACATCAGAATCCAATTCATGCACAGCGTAAACTTGGCTGACCTTTTGAAGCAGCATACCTTCCAATCAGAATTATAGGTATGCTATGGCATCAGGCCCTCAATGTGTCATTGGTGATCAATGCCTTTCCCCATGTAGAGAGACAGACACACACTGAACCAACACAAGTCTGAGCCCCCCCCCCCCTCCTCCCACCTCTCGTTCTTTCTCTCATACACATTTTCTTTAAGGTCACCCCTGTCCCACAGGCCTTAACACATAACTGTCCCTACAATTAGATGTGGTTCAGTAAAAAGCCTTTCAGATTTAAGAATGGGCAAAGCTGCCTAAGAGCTCTGGATTTAATGACTTGCACTACCCAGAAGCAAAATGTCTAAGGATGATGAATGGCCTAAGAAAGCAAAGCAGGTTTTGTGGTTTGATACACCCCTTTAATCACATTCACACATCAGTTAAATCAAGAAATGAAAACCTTCAAATAACTCAAGGTGCATTAATGCCCACTCTCTCATTGACATTTGGCTTTTTATCAGAAAGCAGCACCATTACCAGCTTACTGTCATGTCAGTTACTGAGTCTTTTGGCCAACAGCAGGTGATGCATGAATTGAAATGCCAGTCCGACTGCAATGCAACAGGGCAGAGTTTTTGTTTTTAATAGCAAAGCTACAAAGGAGTAGTTTGTTGTGGATGTGTTGTGATAAGGGTTTAATGAAAAAAATAAATAAATAAAAAAAAATCACCCTTGATATTTCTAAACATGTCCAGCTACCGTACAAGCTAAAAGTTCGACTGAAAGTGAATGGAAGGATGATTTCTTGTCTCTCAATTATGTAATGACAACATTTCAGCCACATGCAATCACTGTCCAGAATTATCCTTGAAACACCATTACACTGCTGAAAAGATGCAGCGGAGGGAGCAAGAATAAACTAGTGCCACAAGTCAAACCGCTGCCCCAGGGGTAGGAGTCACTAGGACGGATAGAGGCGCTGCAGTTACACAAGCTAACAGGGCCTGGCGGTACATGTGTGGATATTGCACAACCATGCCCTCGAACACTGGGAGTATATGCTATAACAAATGGGACCGTCACAGTTTTGCTTGAATCCACAGCTGACATTGACAAATGGGGATCATTCTGTTAGGCAACATTAATACACACATGGACAGTGGCATTTTTAAAAAAGGAACTCCGTGCAACCAGCAGGATCAACTACTGGAAGAGGAATATATCAACGGTGGATGGAGTTGTTACATGTGACTAAATCTACTAATTTGACAAATGTAATGCACATACACCACTCTAAATGAGTTGTGCTACACTATACAGACTGTTGCTCAATAAATCACAGTTCCTTGTGATTTGTGTAAGATACGTCTTTTACTTTTTGTATTTTGTGTGTACAACTGACAAACAAGCGTGTTTATTTGTTTTTGTTTCAGACGGTCCTCTCAGGTCTTCCAGCTGACAACTACATGTCTGATTCGACTACTGTACATTAGCCAGGGTTATTCAGTTTAACATATGCATTTAAGCAGACAAATACTGTTCTCCAAATTGCTTTCTCAGTTCAACTGTGTCACATTATATAAATTAGCCACATACTGTCAGGGAGAAAGTTTAATGTCTGAAAAGCTGCTTTGCCTAGCCTTCTTTAGTCTGGACTTTTAAGTGTGTGGTAATTGACCTCAGCATCGCCATCAATCAGCTGAGTGGAGTGGAGTTTAGTCTTGTTTGTTTAAAAAAAAAAAAAAAAAACTAACTAAAATTCATACTTAACATTACACAAGTTATTTATAGTATTTTTTTTTTTTTTGAAAGAGAAGAAGAAGAAAGAAGTGGCCAAAGCAAAGACTACAAGAACTGGGCTCAATACCAGAAGGTCAAGCAAATAAAATGCAAAGCATACAGACATGCCGAGTCACCCTCCCCACGCTGCATAATGGATTACCTCCACTGATGGAAGGTAACAAAATTTGCAAGTTAATGACACAACATAGCAAGCAAAGAGGGCAAAGTATCTCCTCTTTCATATTCATGTTCTGGTGCTGTGTTCCCCTCTCTAGCACTTTCTGCAATCTCTCTGTCACCACTCTACTTTATGTCTCTCTCCACTAATTATTATTTTATTATTTTCATGTCTCATTTCTTTCTCCCTGCAGTCCTGGGAGGAAAACAGCAAGATGAACAGCGAAGACAAAGGGAAACACCATCCAAATGTCTCGGCGGCCAGTAATTCACAGCTAGCTTTGATCTTAGTTTAGAGGTACTAATGGTGGGGAGTCTGGTCACCCATTTATATGTCTTTTTGTCTATTTGTATTTGTGTGTGCGGGACTGTAAAATATTGCTGTATTTGGTGAGGGTCAGACACCCATGTAGATAACAAGAAAACAACAGGCAGACGGTGCTAATGGATGTTCTTTCAGCTCAACCTCCAAAGGTTACGGTATTACTAACATCCCTCTTTGGTTTGATAATGTATCATGCGCCTTCAAATCAGAGTTACATGGTGCATCAGTGTAAATAAGAACACGTCTATACAAAAACATAAAGAGAACAATATATTAATATTAAACTTTCGAGAAAAAAAAAAAAGGCCTCCGTTATTTTGCACTTCATTCATTTTTTTTGTTATGATATTTGACTGGCAATCAGGTCAATTTGTCAACAACTCCATCCAAATAAAATATGCAATTAAGTTTACAGTCAATTTATGTTCCCAAGAAATATGTAATGTTGTACAGTTTTAAAAGCTACGTGACGATTAAGTACTGTGGCAGTTAAATAGATTGCATGACTACACATGGTGGCTATCAATATGGTTCTATGGTTTTTACAGTTAACCTTGTGCAGCATTTGCAGCGTTCAGTGCTTTACTAAGTGACCATTACAGCTAATCACACCAATAATGGGGCGGATGTTAATTTAACTGGTTTCTCTGCATGCACGCAGAGATGGCCTCACAGTCCAGAGTAAAACTTTTTTTTTCTTCAAGCTAGTTGAAGCACTTAAAAAGCAGCGATACTCCAAAACAGGAGGATTAGTGTGTGTGTGTGTGTGTGTGTGTGTGTGTGTGTGTGTGTGTGTGTGTGTGTGTGTGTGTGTGTGTGTGTGTGTGTGTGTGTGTGAGATATAAAAAGGATATGATTGCATACACTCAAATAAGCCTCCCAGTTGTTCAACTAAAATGTAGAAATTGATTACAAAACAAGACAAAGTGATTACAGATACGATTTAAAAGCGGAAAAGCATCCACTTTCAAATCATTTCCTGGAAGTGAACTAGAGCTTAATAAAAGAGCAAATGCTAAATTCCTTTAAAACACTAACGTTTTGATTCTGAAGAAATTACTGTACATTTTTTGGTAACTCTTAACCCCACTGGACAGAAATCACTTAGCATATTCATGTGTTAATCAGACTGTCAAGTGATGGAATTACAACACATTTCAAATGCAATTTTCATTCTCTTTAACGTGACTTTATTTTGGATAGGTTAAAAAAAAAAAGAGTCCTCAGAGTATGACTGTGTGTGCATGCGTGTATAAGCTCACCTCCTGTAGTGTCCGTCTCAATCTTAAAAGCAGTGTTTTGACAGCAGTGCAGTCTTGTTGCATCAGTCTAAGTGGCAGAGTCTCCAGCCCTGGAGGTAAAGGCTCATCTTCCCTCCCCAATCCAAGGCCTGAGCTCCAGTCAGCAGGCAGCAAGCTAGTCGGACGACTTGGCTCCCTGGAGAAGGGAGTAAAAGGGAAGAAGGGAAAAATATAGGGATTTAATGTTCCAACGAGTCAGGCAGAAAATATAATCATTGACCTGTCTTCAATGCTCCACACTGCTCTCCACAGGCGACCAGTGAGATCTCATTCATGCCTTTGCCTGTGACACTACAGATGATACCCAATACAGTTACATCACCCAGATGTTCATGTAGTCTATCAGTCATGAACATGTGTGCCACCTTAGTGCACTACCCTTATCTAACCAAACCTTAGCAGTATGTGACATGATAATGTGTGACATTACAATGCAACACGGTAGATTTATTAGTTCTAAGAAGCAGTTGTAAAGTGAAAATTATAATCCGGCAAGAAAGGAAAAAAAAAAAAAAAAAAAAAAGACTAAAGACATGGTGACAAAGGTCAGAACGGAGACCAAGACCTGCAAGAGTTATAATATGTAGCAGCTGGTTTATAGAAGCCCCTGAAGGCACCGATTTAATGAGCTCTATTTTCTTTAATAAGTCTTTATATAGAAACTTGCACGACAACAGAGATGATAATTAGATACTAACGTGGACAAAAATAGTGTAGTAAATGGACTTTTATATACAGTCACACACAGAGACTGATATCAGGACTTTTATTTACTGTAATTGGACACAGAAACAAAAAGTTATGTAAAGTTGAAATACAAAGCATCAACCTAGTTCATATTTAACAAGAGATCTGGAGGTAATGAACGTTAACCCTAATGAAGTGGATTTAAAGGCGATTGTCTTGTATGTACCATTTATACGTTACATATTGCTTCTTTTTGTCGTACAGAATTAGCCTTTTGTATATTTCTTCATGGTTTTCTATATTATTAGCATTTTTTTAAAACATATATTTTCAGTATAATTTTGTCTGATCATTTTTATATCAATTTTTCACTATAGGAATCTGCTGCTAATGAGAACAGAGCTACTATTACTATTATTTTTTTCTTTGTTCTTATATGAGTGGTAATACCTTTTTTTCTTAAACACCCATCTGTTCTCAGCTGCATTTGAAAAACTTTATTCATCAGTTTAGATCTGCACTCCTAAAATGTTTACGTTTTTATTCATTTATTTGTTGTTGTTTTCTTTTTCGTGCCTGTAGCTTTTATTGCTCCCTACTGTAATGGTTTTAATATTTTATGTAAAGCGCTTTGAATTGTCTTGCACTTGAAATGTGGTATAGAAATCAACCTGCCTTTTCTATTCTACTCTATTCTGATTCTGATTGACCAACAGTATGAGTCTATAAAACGAAGTCAGCTGAATCTGAATATACTGAATGAGCAGGTCTGAACATCAGTAGAGTTTTTCTACATTGACCAAACTGGTTCATATTGTTAAAGAGTTATGTAAGGAGCAGGAGACATCATTTTCCCACATGGATTGGCCTCTAAAGCTCATTTTTTTAGATGTGATGGCAAAGCTTTTACACAGTGGGACAACTCTCCATCATCAATATAAGATTGCAGTGGAAAATTAATGTAATTTTAAATGGAAAATTATGTGATTCTTATTGTGACGGTAATTAGGCATTTTGTGTGTGTGTGTGTGTGTGTATAAACATATTCACAGGTGCACAACAGTTAGCAGAATTGAATGCGAGTGTATCGACCTCTTAAGTACAATGATGGGATGAATTTTGTTCTACTTACATAGAAAAACAACACACATAAGAAGGCAATATTCTCAAAAAAAGCCCCCCAAATAAGTAATAACTACATTAAAAAGTTCAGTGTGAGCCTTGTTTTTTTTATTTAGTTTCGTTTTTTTTTTTTTATTTCTGTCACACAGAGTATTCTAACAGGTTTGACATATCGATGAAATACTTTTTTCTTTCATTTTTGGAGGATTTATAAATAATATTATACATATCAACCCAGAAAAACAGTTCAACCTGCAGTTTTGTCTTAAACTGACAACATACTTTTATATTAGAAACATTATTTATAATGTACAATTTTAGGAGATCCTCTATTATATGATGAGAACAACAAAGAGATTGACTAACACTGCTTCCACATTTTATAGAATATACAGCTCTGGAAAAAAAGAGACCATTGTAATTCCCTCTGAAATGAACATGTTTGTATGTATTACACAGAGGTGGTAGAAGTACTGCCATTCTGTACTCAAATAGAAATACAGCTACTTATGTGAAAAAATACTCTGGTAAAAGTTAAAAAAAAAAAAAAAAAGGAAAAGGTTGATTTAACCAGGAAAGATCAGAAAAGTTTCAAAAGTATCCAAAAATAAAGCCGATAAAAGTGAGTTACTGTGTAGAAAATGTGTTTTATCGGGTCACGGTTACTCAGTTTTGTGGGTATGGACAGGAAATTTAGGAAAAATGGGGGGGGAAATGTCACAACTGAGATAAAAAGTCATCATTATGAGATTTAAAAAGTCATAAATATGAGATAAAAATGCAGAATTATGATAAAAAGTCAAAATTTCATGAGGATAATAACATTAAGGGGTGAGATTTAAAAAAAATCTAATTATAAGATAGTCAGAAATATGTGATAAATGCATAATTATGAGATCAGATGGCAAAATTGATATAAGAAGTCATAATTGTGATATAGAAATTTTGCTCCGACTTTCCATGTGAAGTGTTAGTGTTTTAGCATTTTAGCATTCTGTCCAGTTTGAAAAAGTAAAGAGAATATTCTGAAAATGTAAGGAGTATAAAGTACAGATATTTATGTAAATGTAAGGAGTAAAAAGTACAGATATTTATGTAAATGTAAGGAGTAAAAAGTACAGATATTTATGTAAATGTAAGGAGTAAAAAGTACAGATATTTATATAAACGTAAGGAGTATAAAGTACAGATATTTATATTAATGTAAGGAGTATAAAGTACAGATATTTATATATATGTAAGGAGTATAAAGTACAGATATTTATATAAACGTAAGGAGTATAAAGTACAGATATTTATATTAATGTAAAGATTATAAAGTACAGATATTTATGTAAATGTAAGGAGTATAAAATACAGATATTTATATTAATGTAAAGAGTATAAAGTACAGATATTTATGTAAAAATGAAGGGAGTAAAAGTAAAAAGTTGCCAGAAAAATAAATAATCAAGCTAAGTACAGATACCTAAAACAAAATCAACTTAAGTACAGTAATGAAGTACTTTTACTTAGTTACTTTCCACCTCTAGTATTACAACCATTCCATTCCTGTGTCTGTTGAATTCCAACACAAGCCTTATTCTATTTAATCAACACCTGAGCCAGATATTATTTAAGGACAAGTAATGCAGCCATTACTATCTTCTTACAATCGGGCAAAAGAAATGCTATTGGTACTACAAAAGTAATTGAAATAACTGTGAAACAAAGTAACTATTGAAAACAACCCGACTTCTGCTTTGACAATGTTCCCAAACTCTGTTATTGATCTTACTGAGGCAAATGCAAACTGTCCTGATAGAAACTACTTTGAAAACATTTGCAGGAACACGCATGGTCACAAACCTTCCAACATTACTGAGCTTTTTGAATATCTTTGCCATTAGCTGCATAAAGTCATTCAACAGCAATGATGGAGTGACAAGATGTGAAAACTGTCACTTAAATTCAGGATTATTCCAACAAATTTTGACTTGTGAATTTTACCCAAGTTACAACATTAGTATTATTTTGTTCAGAAATGAATATGAACTGATTTTCTTTGTATTATTTGAGGTCTCAAAAAACCTACAGTACATTTTTTATTTTTACCATTTATTTTATTATTATTTATTTATTTTTATTTGAATGATTTATTTCAAACATGTGCAAAGTGCAACAATAATTAATACAACAATAATAATAATAATAATAATAATACACAATGACATGTCCGAAAAGGAGTAGGATGAAGCATAATAATAATAATAATAATAATAATAAATGTGTCGTGTTCAGTAAATACCTACTCTAAATAAATATGAATATTATTTGGAATTTATGAGAAATGTTGTCAGTAGTTTAGAAAATGAAACAAAAATGTTCATTTTACTCAAACACACACCTATAAATAGTAAAATCAGAGAAAGTGACCATTTTGTATTTTTTTCAGAGCTCTAGATGATATACATACTGAACACACAAGGTATCTCTGTCATTCTGGATATATATTTTTTATCATATTAAGAGCCTTCTGTTACTTTTTTTTTTTAGCCCAATCTGGTTATTGTTCTTATTGATATGTCTATCTTATGAGTGTACAGTAGATGGGTGGTTAGAGCTGTTCTATTCTTTGTCTTATATTCATTGTATTCTGTTTGTAATCTTTGCTTTATTCAGGGAAAAAAATAAATAAACAGCACAGTCCCACACATACAGACAAAAGAACACACAAATAACCTGCTAATGTGGTCACATTCTCACACTAATGCATGCAGAGATCAAAGAAGCAAACGCAGAAAAGACCGTCTTCTGATCCTGAGTCTTACCGTCATTATCAACTCAAAAGGATACTTCATTGTCAAGAGCTTTGATTCATTATAGCTCATCAAAGCTGTGTGGTCCCCTGTGTGTCCCTTTTTCTCTTGCATTTTGGAGAATTCTTAATTTGGCGTTTTGTAATATTGCACATCCAGCAGTATGGATACCATCCTGTGTATTTTTATTCAAGTACCTGACTACATATTGTGTTTGTCCAAGAGGTTTTATTTTATTTCGGTCATAATACAAAACAAGGCACAAACACAAGGCAGACATTCACACATGATCAATACATTGCTTGACTGTAAAGGTTTAGGGTTGAAGCCGAAGCTTATTTAGCCCATTCCCATTACCTCACAAAAAAGGTACAGTGCAAAAGTCAAACCCAACTGTCCAAATAGAACACAACATTGAAGCCATTTTTTCCTCTCCTTCCCTATCTTCCCTTTTCTCTTTCCTTCTCCCTCTCGTCCTCTCTCCCTCTTCAGTTATTTTTTTTTCCTCTCTCCCTTCTCCTTCCCTCCTCTTCTTCTTTTTCTTACTTTTACTTCCATTATCCTAGTTTCCCTTTTCATTACTTTTACTTCTATTCTCACTTCGCTTCTTCTTTGCCCCATGCACACTTTTCTGTCCATTTTCCTCCTTTTTCTTTATTCTTCTCTTACTTTATGAGGCCACTTAAGAATAGTACTTGAAACAAAAATTATATATATATATATATATATATATATATATACATACATACATACACACACACATGCATATATACACACATACATACGTGAACATATACAAGAAGATAAACAGAAATATATTACAAAACAAACAAACACAAATAGTAAATTGATTAATCAATCAGATTTCATTCAGAGAGTTCCTTCACTTTCTCAGATCATTGCATGTAGAACACTATTAATTGTGAAAACCTTTCCTGTGCAGTGGTGCAGACCTTCTTAGCTGCTTGGCTGCAAAATTTTATTTTAAAAAGTTCATACATCACTGTTAAAGACCTAATTACCAACAAACATCCAAACCTATTTCTCACCAAAGCAGCATCGCTACTGTGGAGCTGGACCCAGACACGCACTAACACAACCAACAGAGGGATGTTCAACCAAAGCACTGTTTAAATTAACTGTCCCATTTGAAACACAGTCCATTAAACAGTAAACAGGCCTCTGGAGTGATGCTTCTTTGGTCTCTGGTCCATAGCCTCTGTTCTTTGTCTCACCTTCAGCATCCACTTAGCAGAGCAGACGACACATACAGTATTGGGAGGAGCTGCCCACAAGAGAAGGGGGCTGCTCAATGTCACCCTATTCCTCACACTGCATTAAAACTCACCAACTACAAGCATTGACCTTATCTATAAAAACCTCAGCTTCACAGTCACTCATTGCCGGGAGCTTACTTTAGTTTCCCTGTCAGTTGAGGAGTTGAAATTTAACTAGAAGCATATTTTAAGCTAGTATGAGGTAAGACTATATCAGCAAAAAAAAAAAAACAGTGTCAAAGCTGCTCTACTGTTTTCTAAAGCCCTATTTGCACAGCACTAATATAACCCAGGAACCTCTGATGATTTGTAATGGTAAATGGGCTGTACTTATATAGAGCATTTTATACACCAGTTTGTGACCAAAGCGCTTTACAATTCCTCATATTCACCCATTCACACACCAGTAGATGGCTGCTGCCGATACACTGGCGCTTAGGGTTCAGTATCTTGCTCAAGGACACTTTGACATGTGGACAGCCAGAGGCGGGATGTGAACCGCCAACCCTTCGGTCATTGGACGACCCACTCTACCAGCTGCCAGTATTTTCTGTGACACATTTACAGTGGATGAGTGAAGAAAAAACATTTTTATTGACATTATGCAACTGACATTAACCCCCAGTTCTGATGTCAGGGCTCAACACTTACAGATAAGTGTTGAAAGGTAGAAAATGTTCCCTCCTGTCGCTGTAATGGATATCGTCCATCTTATTATCTTTTGAGACATCAGTCTTCTGAAGGATTTAAGGTGGCTTTTTCATTGAATAGCCACACTATATTGCAATTTGCACCCAGAATTTAAATCTAAAATCATCAGCCAGCCTTCACAGTTTTCAACTGTGAATAAATGCTCGACGGGGGGTAAAATGCTGCAAATGAGATGTCAATACAGTTGGTATTAATATTACTGCTAATACCTAGTGAATGTGTCTTCTGAAAGAGTAAATCATTTGTACTAAAATTTATTTTCTTTTGTTTTTACTTCAAAAACTACAAGTAGGCTATGGCTGATTCACCAGAGACTAAGGTCATAGATCAGGGTTCCCACCTTTTCCCTAAATATTTACTCAGATTGTTTGTATGTTTATTGCGCAAACATTTGATGTGCTGTGTATGATTATAATTCATAAAAAATAATTATGACAAATGCATCATAGATTACAGATTACAGTGTAGCACTTCATTAACGTGACAAACTGGGAAATTCCCAATTCAGTTTTCTCTTCTGTCTTATTTTCTCTCCTGTACTTCCTCTAAGAATATCAATATCCATGAATCACTTAAAAAACTATTTCATTTGTTTCACTTCAGGGTCTCCTCACAGGTCCACAGTCTAATACTAGTAGCAGTAGCCCAGGGGTGTTAAACGTACAGCCGGTGGCCAAAACCAGGTTGTCAAAAGTCAAGTACAGCCCATGGGCTAAATTTATCAAATGCAAAATTCACAATGAAGGTGTTATTAATTATTTGGTTCAAAATAACGTTAGTTTAGGCATCACATAGAGCCTAATTTGATCTCAAATGGACGTGACCAGCAAAATACCATTAAAATAACCTATAAATAACGGCAAATTATTTTTTGCCCTCTTCGTTTTCTTTTAAAAAGGTAAAATTACATGCAAAATCTTTACACTGACAATCTATCCTTAAGAAAAATACATGCAATTTTAACAATTTAACAGCAGTTATACTAAATATTGTGTACCTTTGTTGATCCACTGGGATCTATAAGTTGGAATACAAATGTGTAAATGATCATAATATTGTTGAAATTGTAGATCCCCCACCCCTTCAAGAAATTCATGCTTGTTCATGATATTAAATTTGTTTAAAAGATAATTTATAAATGAAAATATTTTCATTATGTGATTTTAACCCCCCCACCACCACCATTCTAAAACATTGGAGCTGTAATTATCCATAGGTTATTACTATATATTATTATTATACTGGTCCAGTCCCCTTCATATCATTTTGGGGTGTATGCAGCTCCTTTGCTTTGGTCAATGGATAGAAAAAAAATGGTGATGGTGGGATACACCCTGCCTGAACATGGCTGACATATGAAAACCAACTAGTCATATTTACACCTACAGGCAATTTAGACTAGTAAAGCCATTACGGTGCATGTGTTTAGATAGTAAAAAGAAGCTGGAGAGAACCCTTACAGACACAGGACCTTCTTATCAGTATTCCTAATAAATCAAAATCCATTAAGAGGAGTAAAGGCTTAACAACTTAGACAGTTTGGTGCATTAATAAAAAGAAAGTGCAATTTTAAGATTTTGGGTTACTAAAAGCAGTCCGCCATTAAAACTAATTTTACTTTTAATTTTTAACATTTGCTTTAGGTCAACAGTTTTACATTTAGAAACCTTTCCTACACAGCGACAATTATCTAAGAACATTATGTCCAAGTTGTACTTTTACACTTAACCTTTCCAAGTGTGGGTTTTCTAAATTCCAAATGAAAACTACTGCAGAGTTTAGAGGCAGACATTGTCAGACATCCATTTGTCCACAGATTCTGGAAAAGTGAGAGTACGCAGAGAGATTTGAAATTCAAGAACATCTGTGAGGAAATCATCTATAACACTTGACTCTTTTCCAACCTTGAGCTCAGCAAATTCAACCTTAAAAACGTGGAACGTGTGTCCTTTTTCAACTGCAAACAATTAAAAAGCAATTACAGTCAGCTTTTCACTGAATGAAAATGTGGAGATTACCCTTACTTTGCCCAAAGAGACTTTTTGAATGTCAGAACCAGGGACATAACAAATGCCTGTTGAATCCTCGGCTTTAGGGCAATTCGCTCCAAAAGAGGAAAGCTGCTCACATGAATAGATGTTTCTTTCTCATAAACATACAATTGGTAAAATCTGACTTTCCTTCTACTTGTATTAATTCTAAATTAGTCATAGTCACATTATAACTGGATGCCCAAGCAAGTATCATAGTACACACACACACACACACATATATATATATATATATGTATATATATATATATATGTGTGTGTGTAGGTATGTATGTTTTTTAGCATTTTCATTCCATAACAAAGCATTATTTTATGCCATTAAAATGACAGTTCTATTAGCAGGTTAATTATATATTTGTGAATGAATAATGTTCCATAGAACTATTCTGCCAAGTTGTGATATTTTAATAGAAGTGTACAAAGGGGACTGCATGTCTCACCTTTCTTTATGGCATTTTCAAAAGGTGAACTTAGAAATACCAGCCTGCTGTCTGAGAACCACACAGACAAGCAGCAAGTTCACCGTCTGCATATCAAGAAAAAGAAAGGTGATAGGGACGGCAGTAAAAGAGAGGCGAGCGTAGACAAGGAAATGAGGAGCTCTTTATCATCAAGGGAGCGTGTTCACTGTGACTGATGGCCATTTAGGGGGGATATAAGAGCGAACTCGATGGATTTGTCCCATTCTCTGAGAAATATCACCAAGTAAACAGTGGGAAGAAACATTAAATCAGACAGCAAGTTCTTCAGAAAAAACTGTTCTTTGAGGAAAATGAAACCATATCACTTAAATATCCATCAACATAAACCACTCCTTGGTGAAAAGGTTGCAGCGTGTTGCTCCTTTTGCCCGTGTACTTTCTCTCTCACCATTATCTTCACTTCATCCTTCCACATGTCTGCCTATTCCCAGTGTCACTCTGCTTTTCTGTTGGTTTATTCTCTACTCTCTGACTTGCCTTTGTTCGCCTGCCCTTCCCACATTCACCCCGCCCTGGTACTGTCTTCCATCTCTACAGCTCCCTCCTTGGCCCAATGTTTCTTTTTTTTTTTTTTTTCCTCCTCACTCTGACAACCACAACACTAAACTGATGTGGTATCAAAGCCATAGGTGTCCCCCCGGGGGATTCTGCTGAGCACCTCAGACAAATGTCGAAGAAGCCTGCTGCCTTTTGAGGACAGGTGAGCCCTGTCTGTCAAGCCGCCAAAGGTGCTTTTCCCCCCCCCCCTCTTAAACTGTATTTTTTGTAGCCTTTGTTCCTTCTTGGCATCTCAGGTAAAAGTGAACTTTTCTCCATTTATTTCTCTGTTACTCCACCCTGATATCTAGGCAGGATGAATGAAACCTAAACAGATGACAAATGATCAATCACTACTTCTCTGACAGCTTGTATCAACTGGTGCAGTGCATCGCCCCTTTCTTCCCTCTAAAACTTTTTGTTTGTTTGTTTATTTTGTCGCCTTTTCCAAGTCTGACACTCTTGCCCTTTCTCTACCTATCACCAGGGTTTCAGGTTTGGATTCTTCTTTGTACCTTGGTGGTGCAAATCAAATACAGAGTGACAGGGAAAAAATGAGTGGGAGAAGAGTTCAAATGGTAAAACAAAAATAAACAAAATACAACATTTGCTCTACAACAAAATCTTACTTTTACTAGACTGTTTCATAAGTATAATAATAAAAGCTACTAAAAGTGTTGCACTGAAAATGTTGAAAATGAGATTTAAGAGAATTACGCTTGTATTAGATCATTTTCTACTCTACAAACATTATTTTATCCTTTAAGCGTTTTCATGATCCTTTCCATCAGAGTAAAATGAGCAGGATCATTTGCAGAAAACCTGTTGATGAACCTCTGAAACACTGAACAAAGTGATGGCTTCAGTAACGGCGGCACTAGACCCAACTGTCAAGCTGTCACTGTTGTATGTTTGAAAATGCAAGGGCGTGCTTAAGCAGGTGAGAGCTCACATTTATGACTGCAGTCAATGGGTAGACAGGCACAAGTCTCATCTGCAGGTAATTACCTCACACATTTTGTGCACGAGTACACAGTAACACACACCTGGACGTGCACGGCGCAATTGAAGACAAGTCTGTTCAGTGGTGATAGATGTTATACAGGCAGGGAGGCTGTTCCTCTACTCAGGGTCATCTGTCTTTTCACTGTCATGAGCCGATAGCCCGACACTCTCACTCTATTTCTCTTTTTTACAACTCGCCGTCTCTCACACACAGAACACACACATACACAGAACACACACACACACACACTGCACCTCAGCACAGGTTAAATGTACATGGTAGCAATGAACAAGACTTTTTGATAGAAACCAATTACAACATTACACATGTGGACACATTTAATTTAATAATAAAGATGTGCTATTACACCAGCTAGTGGCTGAAAGCGGTACTGCAGAAACACCTGATAGCTGGTTACAACTGAACGCAAGGATCATAGTGCAATTAAATGTTTTGACAGTTTTATACCTTTTTTTTTTTCCTCGAGAGCTTTTCAGACTAATGAGAATGGAAAGGAAAAGGTAAACAGGGAGAGTGTGAGTCCCACAAGTACCAGCTGCTTTACATTGCTTTGTTTTTTTCTTGCTCCCTCCATCTTCTATCCCTCACTCTATAAATTTTGTCCTCTGTGCGCCACTTTTTTTTTTTTATGTTCCTTCTTTATGCATAACTCCATTCTTTTCCTGTGTTCTCCTGTCCTTTCATTATACAGCGTTTCCACTAGTGCACTTCCTTCCTCTCATCATTCCGACCTCACTCCTTCCTCCACTAAAGCCATTTCTCAACAGTAGTGTTAGAAGTGATCCATGTCACCAACCTGAAAAAGCCAATTATCTGCCTTTTTATGACTTTCATTATTTTACCGCTCACACGGTGTTTTATTGCAGGGCTGTTGGCACCCAGCACCGACACATACCTGCTCACAAATACACACAACGTACTCAGATATGCACATCCACGCAGTCCATAAAAGACACAAATATGGAACCAACCACTAAAAACAGAGGCAAAAATTACATATGTGCAGATGATTGGCTATGTATTGTTTAGTTAGAGTTTGAAGTGACTGATAATGACTGCAAGTCAAATAAATTACATGTGATTGAAGTGTATTATCTTTTGGAGCAGTCAAGAGGGGTGGGCTGCACCCATGTCAGTCAGTAATATAAAGGCTGCTTTGTCTCAGGAATAATAACAGTAAAGGACACTTTAACGTGAAAACACAGTGTGAGAGGCAGCTACTCTCTTATGCCAACTTTTCCCTCATTAAATTTTTACTGACAAGGAACATATTTATAGGGACAAGCCAATATGTGTGTGTATGACTGTGTATCTAGTATGCGTGCAAACATCTGTGCGTCATGTGCATTTTTGTATGCATGCACAAGCATACTACAACAGCCTACCGCAGCTTCTGAAGAATGATCGCACTCATTTGTCATTCCTTTCCACCTGACAGACACAGTGTCCTCATCTGCATTCTGCACCTGAGGCTATGGATGTTTAATGCTGCCATTAAACTCATCTCCGACATAAAGTGCATCTGTGACTAAAGAGTGAGCACAAGCCAAGCTCCAGGCAGTGAATCTAATGGTGAATTCAAGTCTTCAGACACAAAATGGGAGTGAATATAAAACTAATGTGATATGGCATGGGTAACTTTCTGATTAACCTATGTGTCCTTTCTGCTATGTTTTACAAACTGCACTCTGTATCTGCACTTATTTTAGGAGAAAAATGCATTTTTTGTTTTATTTTGTTTTACCATCTTCACTGTTCGACTCATACACACTTCCTAACTTAATATCAGTTACCCTCTGAGACTGACACTTCTTTTTAGTTTTGGTATCTGTGAGCATCCGGCCGCTAATCCCATACAAAATGCCTGAGGACTACCAGAGTAGCTTTTTTGTGTGGGAGCAAGCTTAGGGAGTTTAACCGAACACATTCACACTAATTACTATCACAACTTCTTGTTTCGCAGAGAAATCTATTTAATGTTAGTCCCATGTGTGACATTACATTTCCCTGTTTCGGAAGAACAATGCCAAGCTGCAACGCCAAAAAAAAAAAAAAAAAAAAGAGGAAGAAAAGGCCTGAGAGCGCTATTCTACTACAATAGAATAATCTCACATTTTAACTTAAACCCAAGTCCACTATCAAGAGTATTACAGGAAACACAAGGCCATGCTCTTTTTAATTTACTACAAAGGCTCAACAGAAGCCATTTTACCCTCATGACATCATTGTTTATTTCCTTAATCTTGCAATTTTCCATAATAAATTACATAAAATCTCAAATGCCAAAGGTGACAATAGATCACAAAGGCAACCAATGTTTGACTAAAGCTGACTAAGCCTCAGACAGAAATCAACAAATCCATGTAAAAAATGCAAATTTCGCCCCGAAAGCTTTTATTATTTGGAAGGCATATTAATGTTCCTCTAATCCACTCACTTCTTAAGGACATCATCACTTTGTACTATTTATTCTAATAGTGCGATAACAAAAGACCAGCATTTCAATTACCAAATAGTGTTGTGATTGTTTATTCAAGAAACCTCAGTCTCATTATCCTCCACCTAGCCTTGAAGCTTAAAAAAGCCAAAATTATTCAGTATTACAATAATAGCATAAAAAATGTATAGTAATGCTATGTAGATAATATTATAGTGTCTATGTGTGTGTGTGTGTGTGTGTGGGGGGTTCAGAAAAAACAGTACACAGTGCTCACAGATAGGGGTAGTTTTGTGCATTTATAAATCCCCATAGAAGGATATGGTTTTCAGTAAGCGTATAAACACAACATGCATGCAGCTAATGCTTCGTGATCATGGTCTGTGACAAGAGCAACAACACCAAAATAAATTAAAATGTTGTCATTCTCCTTTTCATCTCATTTCCTCTCGTCAGTGTCAGACAGCGTATTTCTTTTCACATAACAAATATAACATTGAAGATGACTCACTGCACTTTGTTTTTAGCTTCACGGCTTTATACAACGGCAGTGCTAATTTGAACAAAAGTTTTTATACGGAGTCATAGCAAAGCACATGACACATATACATAATGTATAGGTGTCTTGATTCTGACAAACTGTACAATCAGGGCAGATCAATGTCAAACAGGTTTTCATGTTCAGGTCTGACATTTTCATCGACAGCGGTTATAAATTGTGTGAAGTGATGTTGGGCTTCTCAGAGTATTGGGTTTAAATTAGTGCACTTCCTGTATACAAATACCTCAAGAATCTCTTATCCTGATTAAATGACAAGGGAATATGCAAAAGTACCAGATATATGCAGTTTTGATCCTTCAGCCTCGATTCTGATAAACTGTACTCTCAGGACAGATCAATGTCAAACAGGCTTTAATGTTCAGATCTGAGGTTTTCGTTGACAGCAGTTATAAATCCATGTGAACCAGTACCCCTTTATTAATATTGGGTCTTTATGTGTAAGGGTTTTTACTTGCTGCATACAAACATGTCTTCCTGCTCACAAATGCAGTCGAAATACAGATTCTCTTACACTGACGAAAAGATAGGAGATATGCAAAAGTACCAGAAATGTGCAGTTTTGATCCAGCATGTAAAATGCATGTATGCTCCTAATCCCCATTTCTTTAAAGGCTGTTTCCATGGCAATAGGGAAATAATGTATATGTATGCGAAGAATAATTGTATTGAGTAGGACATGGAAAAAGTAAAGATTTATGTAAATGACATATATTTATATAAGCCTATATGCAATGAACGGTTGACTACAACTGAATTACCATGTGAATCTATTTGCACTGAAAAAACAGCTGGGTACTATTGGTCAAAGAAAAAAAAAAACATTATATTGACACTAGTTTATTCAGCTTGTGAACAGGAATGTGAAGAAAAAAAAAGAAAAAAAAAAAAAAATAAATATATATATATATATATATATATATATATGTATATGTATATACATACATATATATAACTGAATTAACTTGTGAATCTGGGTGACACAGTGGTGCAGTGGTTAGCACAGCAAGAAGGACCCTGGTTCGAAACCCACACCAGACCTTTCTTTGTGGAGTTTGCATGTTCTCCCTGAGTCTGTGTGGGTTTTCTCCAGGTACTCCAGTTTCCTCCCACCATCCAAACACATGCACTGATAGGTTAATTGGTTAATCTAAATTGCCCATAGGCGTGAATATGAGAGCGATTGTTTGTCTATATATATTCAGCCCTGAGATGAACTGGTGTCTTATACAGGATGTACCCCGTCCTGCCTTCACCCATTGTAGCTGGATTAGGCCCCCTTGTGACCCTATGAGGATAAAGAGGGTTCATATGACGAGACCTTATGAATATATTTGCACTGACAAAAACAGCTGGATACTATTGGTCAAAGAAAAAACATGTAATCGACACTTGTTTATTCAGCTTGTAAACAGTAACGTAAATCTATTAATATAAAGCCTATACGGAGTGAGCAGCTGACTACAACTTAATTACCTTGTGAATCTATTTACACTGAAAAAACAGCTGGATACTATTGGTCAAAGAAAAAAAAACACTTGATTATTCAACTCGTAAACAGGAATGTAAAACCAATTTGTGGTTATAGAACAACATAAGAGCTATTTCATGTCCATGAAACATCTCTCTTTCTGTTCATCAAGCTCGTCTGTGCAGCATCTCCATGTAAAGCATCAATTGCCAGATGTTACCTGATGAGGTTTCCCTCCAGTCTGTGAGCAGACAACATAGTGCCAAGCCTGGCAACCTTATCGAGATACCAAGACTGGAGGTTCACTACAGACAAATATTATGGCACTTCATTTTCCCTAATATCACATACAGTGTAATTGTCAGATGATACCTAGTTAGTTTGAACAGCATAATAATTATTCCAACCAATGGAGTTGTTAAGCACCACTGCTGTCACATCTGCCTACTTGGCACAACACTGATAATGTATACTATACTTCATCTATTAAAAGAACGCAAATATGTATATTATTATCAACAAAGTATTCATTAATTATGCTTAGCACCTGCAGTTTTCTATTCCTAGTTGAGAATATATTTGAAAAAGTAAAAAAATAGGACGACAAACATGCCCACCATAGCATTTTGTTGCATGTGTTTGTAAATTCCTGTATTTCCTTTCTTTAATCTCAGCATGTTGCATCAAAAAACAGCATCAACATAGCAATGTGGATGGCAGTGTAGACCACACTATGAGAAGAACACTGAAACACATGACAAACAATGCCTGCTGAACCAAAACAAAAAGTGCCCTCCGTGTTTGTCATGTAAAATCCACCATATGTTCCTAAATGACATCAAAGTTCAGGAAAACATACGCTTGTATGAGATGTTTTCCAATCTGTCAACAAAAGAATAACTGAATACTATTTCAATAATTCTTTTCATTTCTGGAACAGGCCACTTGAGAAAAAAAAAGCAAGGGAAGGACTTATTTGATGCCAATAGTAGAGTTTGTGCTGTATTAGAAATCAGAAACATAAGTTCCCACTCAAAACAAGAGAGTAAAAAAAAAACTGAAAGCCAATACTAATTAGTCTCTACTGTGTTGAAGATTTAATAAACCCAACAGGTTGATGTAAATGAGAAGCTAAAAAATAGCACTGTACAAAAGAAATATGTTAGACAACAGAAGTTGGCTACTGCAAAAGTGTAACATGTTATGACACAGCTTTTCCTCTGAGGCTCATAATGACCATAATCACCCTTAGCTACTGCAACAACCTCTGTACAAAGACTATAAGAAATAAAGCAAAAAAAAAGTGCCTTATTATAGAAAAAAATGGTGCAGACTTAAATCGAAGCATAATATAAAACTAGCCAAAAATCACAATTAATATAAAAGCCATATACTTTATCACTGCTTGTTGGTTTAATAAATCTACATAATTATGAAACAGTAAAGTGAATATAGAGGGATAGAAATCCATTCTCTGTGTCCTGCAATACCTAAGATGTCCTCTGTGATTCTCTAATAAGGTTTCTATTTAAATGAAGCTCAGAACTAAACCAAATTTTCCCAATATTGTCAAAAGAAATCTACTGTTGTTATGCAAATGAGACCTGGGTATACTGAGATAAACATTTGGTGGTACTGCAATCCACTATGGGAAAAAAAAAAAAAAAAACATTCAAGAAAAATGAGCCATGGTTAAATTACAGCTAAGATGGTGGCAGACAGCAGCAAAATATGACCGAAAATAAGGGCAGGGAGACAGGACATTACAACCTCACTGTACACACATCAGTTAAACCTCAAGCAATGTGGGAAAAATGTCCACAAAGCCTGGTGACCAAGATCACAATGGACAGTGGAAATTAGGGATGTTGAAGAACAGATATTACAGATTTTTGCTACAGCAAAGGTTGAGATAACATCAGTCCACATATATCACATTATGAGTGTCCTGATGAAGCCTGTTTCTCTGTAGATATTAACTTTTGCTGCCATTCAATATATGAAAATTTGCATTAAAAATGGATGGAAATGCATTTCTATCATGTCCCCAGCTTAGCTAAAAGGTTTAGGCCGATTCTTTATGCTCGTCTATTTTTATAAATGAGCAAATGCACGTGCTTTCAAGTATGACTTGTACTTTATGACTGTGGGAGGAGATGATGTTGTATTTTTTGCTGACTTAACCAAGTCAGGTGGATTAGACAGCCTGCCTGACATGAACGTGGATGAACCATTATAATCAAATTTGTTCTCCTGTCTTTCTGTGAATCTGAGGACAATCACCTATTAGGGAATGATGATATAGTATATAGTTGAGGGAGGAGGGGGAATCACAGAAGTGCATATCTATTACGCATTATATATTATAATGTGTATTTCACAAATTTGACCCCTTTTTTCCCCCTATTTCACTTTCCTCTGAGGTTTCTTACCATTCAGTTGACCCAAGAACTGTTTCAGCTGTTCTACGGTGTGATTTGGTGAAAAGACATATTTGTGATTGAGTGTTTCAGTTTTCAATTGACTAGATGCTTTGACAACACAGAGAAATTACTCACCTTGAATTGTCAAGACAAACATGTAACCTTAAACTAGTATAAAAATGTGGAAAACTAGACTACAAAAAAATAAAATAACATTCTAAGACTATATAAATAATGTCTTCCTCTAATTTTTCACAGAGCTCTCTGCTCAGAGTCACTAAATCCATAATATCACCAGACAACAGATCTTGTGTAAAGAAATGTTTCCCATATCTGAAACTAGAGCACCCTAAATCCTCCTAAATCTCAAACTTTAGAACATAATCTTTGTGATTATATAATTGCACAAGGCTGATATTACAATTATGACTTCAGTGATTTGATTCAATTACATTCCAACCAACTTTAATTGAAAAGATGCACATTCCCTCCACATACAGTAGCTCCAGGTAGACATGAAATGATCATCCAGTGACCCCAAACCCTATCGATGGTATTACATCTATTAAAGCACAGGTGTCAAACATAAGGCCCGGGGGCCAAATCCGGCCCACCAAAGGGTCAAGTCTTGCCCTTTGAATGAATTTGTGAAATGTAAAAATGACACTAATATATGAATCCGTTTAGTTGAGGTTCCACATTCGGACCAATTATCTCTCATAATAACCTATGAATATTCACAAGTCCAATGTTTTTCTCCTTGTAAATGTTTTTATTAGTTAAACAACATATAATTTTGCAAAAATCTGTATAACCAGAACAAATATGAACAACCTGAAATGTCTTAAGAGAAATAAGTACAATTTTAATAATATCCCACCTATTACTAAATGTTTTCTGCATTTGTAAGCTATAATATACACACGGAAATGATAAACTAAGGCCAAATAATGTTAAAATTACACATTCATTTAAATTTGTTAATACTATCCACATTGTTTGAAAGGATGGTTTGTAGATGTAAACATTTTCATCATGTAAATTGACCTTTTCTGCTGTAAAACATGGACAATTGATTATTATTTATATATTTTGATATTTTTATTGTACTGGTCTGGCCCACTTCTAATCAAATATAGCTCAATGTGGCCCCTGAACTAAAATGAGTTTGACACCCCTGTATTAAAGGTACTTCACAGTACAACAACATCCTAGCTTAACATTTATGTATTTTTGTATAGTGCTACAAACAGGACACCATGGCAAGTTGGAAAAGGAAATCTCAGTCATGTGATGTTGTTAACGTAGTGTAATTAAGTTTTTAAAGGGAATTGGGACCAATCATCAAAAGACATTTTTATATAAGCTTTTGCATGCCGATTCCATCCTAGTCTAACATCAGAATGTAGAAATATGGAAATTGAGGGTTCACTGTACTGTATATCAACAAAAAGGACACCTCTGAGTATTGGCTGTCCTCTCCTTGGACTACCTGTCTTCTGCATAGTAATAAACAGCTAAAGGTGATTAAAAAATAAATAAATAAATAAAGGACAGACAGGAAAGAAGGGAACACTCAACAGCCTGTGACTGTGTTACCATAGAAACAAGGAAAGCTATATCCCAAATGTAAAAAATTAATTTCCCCTCATTTTTTCCTATAGGCAGATGAGGAAGGACTCCATGTCTCCAAAGATAAGGAACATTAAGATGTAATATGAATTTGGAATAAACCTGTCTAACACACACCCCCTCCACTCATTCAACAACAAAACAGAACATAATGAAACATATTGCTCATATTGCTGTAAGGAAGATGGTAATCTCAATGACCAAAGTGCACCTTCTATTATACTCTGAGGAGATTATATGAATCTGCGAGACTAAAAACTTAAATGTTAACCGGAGCCCCAAAAGTCATCAATATCTTGTCAGAATGTTGCCTTTTGTCAATACATTACCTTTTTCTCCCACATCTTTTAAATATGAGCATGAACAGAGCACTAAATGTACTGTATCTCCTGTGTTGGAAGCTCTCTGGAGAACAATAGAAACTAAACGCAGGTAAAATAACAGTGACCCAAATGTAATTTACTCTAAAAGGTATTCTGCAGATGTTTTTAATATCAATAAACATAACAGCCACTGCTATTCATCTAAAATGTCATCACAAAAACCCCAAGCTACATACTTTCCCCCTTTTTCTTATTTATTTGCTTGATCATATGATTAAAAGCAACAAAAATAATTAGTGTTGCTTCTTTACAGTAAAGGTAAAGTGAAACTACACTGGCTCTTTAAGAAAATGTCTCTGACAGTATCTCCTGGGCATAATAATTAATACATTACATCCATCTCAAATTAAAATGAAAAAAGTGTCAATTCGCCATTTTATGAAGGGTAGAATCCTGAAATATTTCTTGGCGGGAAACAGTTGCTAGGCAACCAGTGTAGTACCAGAAGTTATAGGTTTCGACCAGGAAATGACAAAGTGAGAATCTTGAATCTCTGCTGACTGATCACTATGCACCATCTTGTGAGCAGGTGATGAGAGGCAATCCAACTATATGTCATTGTCCATCTAAGTAAGTGCATACAGATGCTTCAAGGCTCTTTCTTTTCTGTCCTGCTATCCTTCCATCTCCCATTAAATATCTATGTGATTACCTACACAACCAAAAGGACTGAGTTTTTCAGACATGCTTGAGGCATGTGTGAAAAATTCAGTCCCTTTGGACATGATGCCTGTGAAGAGTCATGGCTTTGATAATCTGACAACACTGCTAACAAAGTGATAAACACACAAATATGTTCGTCATAAAAATTATCGAACTGTCATACATCAAAGAGGTTTACATGCAAGTCTGTGTGCATCTGCATGTGCACAAATGGGTGTGTTTGTGTTGAGCAGATGTTCCGTGCAGCCTGTCAGACAGCCAGCAGTATCCAGCCACTGATACTCTCACTGGACAGGCTGACTGACTGACAGGTACGTGTGTGTGTGTGTGTGTGTGTGTGTGTGTGTGTGTGTTTGTATTTTCTTGTGTGTGAACAGAAGGGAGCTTGCTTTGCCTCCAGCAAATCAATGTCCCCTTGAGGGAATGTGGAACCTGAGACAGGGAGAGAGGCTGAGAGAGAAAGCAAGACAGTGAGAGAGACGGAGGACGCCTTGGGCAAACACATTTTGCTCTTTATCCCTTCTCCAATCTGAGTTTTTCCCCACACAGATTTTTTTTTACAATTTTTTTCCCCAGTAAAAATAGTCTGAAAATGCTCCTAAAATCAAAATCAATGAAAATGTTGAGTAGGAAATTAACACCTGCCAGTAGCTCACATCAACCTTATTAGGGGACTTAAACCTGGTTTCATTATGCAACTTGTCTCAAGGTTTCCAGAGCCAAACAAATCAAAATAGCGTGTAAATACAGTTTGCCAATCTCCACCCTTCTCCACAAAAGTACTTTAAAAGCCTGGCTCAGCAATCTGCTTTGTCTTCTGTTTTAAAGAGTAACTACATATTCCACCCAGCCTTTTCTTTTAATGTTTTCTGAGCTCATCCTGCTGTTCACCACTTCAGCTCCAAAAACTGCTACTTGCTGAGAAGAACTTGACTGAACACATGTTGCTCCATATCACTTTCTTACTGCCAGTGGAATGTAAAGACATAAATTGGTTGGGTCAGTAGGTGGCACGTAAGAAGTACAAAGATAAAATAACTATCTTTTTATTAGAAATCTGAACAGTGTGGTTACGTTTCTAAGATCAAAGCTGCTGGAATCCTAGTGTAAAACAGTGTTGCTGACAACATCTTATCTTTAATTTTGTATATGAGGAGCATTAATGCCTATATTTCTGTCCCTGTGTGCATGTGGAGAAGTGGAACTAGAGTATAATTTAATCTCCCAATGAGCTGTCGGACAAAAACCTTGGACGGGTTGAAAAGGTTGACTCCCCACTTGCATGATTCACTGACAGTGTCTAGACGCAGAAAATGTATCTCTATTCAGCGCAACATTTAAAGAGTGCCCAAAGCACGGTCAGAAAATAAGAAGACAAGGCTAAGTGTACTATAGTAGAAATCTTTCAACCTCTAGTTCCAAACCACTCTCAAATGTTGACCTGGAGTGCCTCTTCAGATAAAGAAGTTCACAGTGTGTCTATCCAGGGTTAACAAGGGTAGACAGAAACACTCATCTATCAATGTAGAGATAAATAATATGAATTCAACTGGGGAAAAAGGAGCACTAAAAGGTAAAGGAATAATCATCTGTTGACTTGTCAGACACACCGTGAGACAACACGACCTGTGATACAATGCATTTATTCTCCCCTGGCTCCATAAAACTAAATATGCTCTATCCACAGGGTAGCACTCAGTGTGTACGTCTTCACATACATTTGTGTGGGAGCCCACTAAGATTTACCGTGACTCCTCAGTACTAAGAAGAAACAAGAGGCCAAATCAAATGAGTTACGTGACTGTCCTTGGCAGCTATTGTCTGCACAGTAGAAACAGAAACTCTGAGTGTTCTGTTTTTGCCATAGGCTACTTCGAAAAACAGAAGAAAATGGAATGACAACGTGCATATTTGTTCAAAAGGAACTTATTTGTTTATTTATTTAGCTTCTTTCTTTCTGAGCTACAGTATGCGTCATCTCCAAAGGAAGGGAAAGACATAAAACATGTTGAGAGCATTCAACATCAATAATTAGAAAAATAGACAATAATCCTCCCCACCTCTCTTCCTGACTCTATCGTAAGTAACAATGAAATCAGCAGTGTATTGTAATGTAATGAAGTTACAGTGCATAGAGGAAGAATGCCTTCATGGCCAAGTGGGAAAATGCAACAGAGCACCTCTTTAAGTCATCCATATGGTCCAATTGTTTGTGATTGGATCCTTCTTGGGTGAGGAAATACCAATCCATTGCTATTTCTTTCTGTCTGTGTGTTTGTTGGCAACAACTGTGAATCTCTTTTATTCAATTCTCACACAGACAAGTACTATTTAAAACTGTGTATGTCTTCATTTGCTTTGTATTGTGCAAAAATTTCATACAGTTATACCAGCATTAATTTATGCTTACTACAAAGTAAACCTATGTCTTCTCTCTTCTGTTTGTGGATACAAAAGCACAAATATTTACCTTTGATTGTTGTCTTTCCCCACAATCCGATCTCCAGACGGGTCCATGGGGGATGGGAGCAGGTTCAGACAGGACGCTAAAGACTGACTAGAGTCTTCTCTGGACACTGTGAACACACACACACACACACACACACATATATATATAAGTTCATATCTGAGCTGATGCAAATTAATTTTCCTGACTATCTATCCCTCATGGCCATGTCTGAGTCATCAGAAATAATATTTTTTAATATACCCTCTCAAATTACATTAGATGTACAAAACCCTAATTTCAAAAAGCAGTGTATTAAAAACTGACTGTGATCACTTTGAGTAATTGCAGCTTTATCACTTCTTTCAAAAATTGACTTGTCTATCTTTAACAGCATGTTTGACTGAGCAGTAATAGTTTGAGAGAAAGTGGTGATGAGGCCAAGATGTGGCATTTTTTCTTGTCCCTGTAAAGGTCCTTCTGTCTCTCTCGGCGTCCCTGTCGGATTCCACAGGGCATGAGTCACAACTGAGAAAGGAAGACAGAGCCCTGCAGCTGAACACTACGAGCCATAAATTGCTGTGATACTGCTTGGTTTTTTAATAAATGTTCCAACAAGCCATGTGAGAGTGGAGCAACAATGACGAGTGTCAATAAGAATGAGTAAGTATGCCTGCCAGGATTTATGTGCAGGTGTGCGTTTTTTAATTAGTAACTTTGATTTTCACTACATACAGGAACCTTACTATTATATTTCCAGCACAGAGACTTAGTCCCTTGACTGTATGAGGACAGTTTATCACACCTTTAATTTCATGCTACAAACTGAAAGCCATTATGCCTAATGACTACGTACGCAGGATTGTGTCTTACAGTGTGTATTAACACCGGTGCCTTCCTCAGGTTCACCTCAGCTACTGCTTTTAGCGTCTATATGTGTGTGTATCTGGTTAGTTTAAAGCCCCTTACCCCCAGTGCTGTCCAAGCACAAGAATAGGAAAAACTGAAGCCCTTGCTGTAATTCCTTCTCCTCAGTGCTGCTGAGTATTTTACTTTATTTGACTTCAACTGTAATATTCTGTGAGCTCAACTGGGACTTAAATGTAGCTGAGAGCTAGATGAATCTAGCCTCACATTAATATATCACTCGACTCAGAGATCTGTTAGATAACAGCCACAGCTACACATGCCCATAAGATAAGAGTCAAAAGGATAAATGGACCTTTTTGCTATCTACAGTCAAACATGTTAGCCATGTAACTAGGTAACGAGAAAAATGAAATGGAGGAAAATTTACAGGATAGTTTAATCTGAACATATGACTTCTGGCCAGAGGGATGTAAGAAAGTCATCGTTCTTATGTTAAATCTCGACTGTCTCTCGGCACAGACATGTGATGTATTTACAGCCACCCATAAGCCCTCACAATCCAATAATTCCCTTATGTCTTCCACCGAATGAGATAGGGGTTACAGTGTTTGGCACTTCATGGCAGAACACGCACAATAATTCTCTTCTGACAGTCACTTTTCAACTATGAGGCATGTCAGAAGTGTGACTGAAATGCCAAAACAACAAAGGAGATAAATCGCTGTAAATGAGACAGCTACATCAAAGTCGTGGGACATGTTGAAAGAACCAGGCACCGTGGTGGTTTCATGTTTTAAGGTGATGGAATATTGGAGGTTTAATGAGGGAAGAGAACGACACAGAACAGGAGAGAAAGAAAACAAGAGAGAGGAAAAACAGTAAAAGATGGATGCAAAAAGGAGGAGAGGGGGGAAAAAAAAAAGTCACTGATAATGAGGAAATGAAAACAGACGTTCAGATGACAAGAAGAAAGCTGTTTGAATGAGAATGCTTAGTTTTACCAGCTCTGGTCCATGCTCAAACACAGGAGATGACAGTAAAATAACAGAGAAAAAAGAAGATGTTTGTTCATAGCTATAACAGACGCATGGTGGTGCAACAGAGCGGACTCTGAACTGTGAACCACACTTAGACTGAAAAGACTGACTTATATTACCAAAGGAAAAATGAAGGAATTTGTACAACTATGGGAATCCTATCTGAACATTATGGTGTCTGAGAAATAGGGACATGACATGCAAATTATTACAGTTTCATGTGTTATTATCATCACTACCGTATTTCTGCATGTGTATACAGGTTTATATATATATATATATATATATATATATATATATATATATATATATATAAAATTTTATACAAGTCTACCTAGTGTAGACTACCTAGTGTATGTTATTTATGTATCTTATTATTTACCGTTTACCTTTCATTATAAAACTTTAATACCCAGAAAAATATTGTCAAAAAAGTGTGAACCATGCTTTCTGTAGATATAGTGTAATTATACACTTATGAAAACGTAAAAAAAACATTTCTACAGTCAGCTCATTCTCAATCCAATTTTATTTTACAGACTGAACCTTTATACAAGAATCACATAAACTGATGCTTATTCACTTGTAATATGTAGTTTGGTTTATTCATTCTACTCATTACACTATTTTTTTTTTTATTTGTAGTTTATTTAGCAGGGACAATGCAGTGCACATTATTACAAACTTGTAGATGTGAATACATAGGAAGTGTATAGCCAGATGGCTAATTTGCAACCCCAGTCCCTGATCAGGCTACCTATTCTAATAAAATATTACATAAAAACATAAAATATACAAATATATTTGATCTAAAAAAAAAAAAAAGCATGCTTCCTCTAGCTTAACACCTTCTTATGTAAAAAGAAAAACAATAACTACTATGTAGTTGTACACTACTATGAACAATTCACCCAGATAATTATAAGTTATTTGTCCTTTCCTGTTATATGCTGGAGACTTACCATGGCGATGCCTCTGATCATCAGAGAGGTCCAGGTCTAACATAAGATCGTCTTCATCCAGCTCTGAGGAACCCAGATTGTTTAGAACATCCTGAAAAGAAAAGGCAAAAAAAACAACAACATACACTTCAGTGAAAAAAATTATCAATATGCATCCGAGTTAATAATAATAAACTATATTAATAAATAATAATAATAATAATAATAATAATAAGTAAATATTTGTCCCTAATAATCTAAAAAGGCAAAAAGTTTAGTGTGTCCAAATAAAATAAATGTTAGGACAAAAGAAGATTTACAGTTTTAATATAATTTGGATGAGACACTCATTAATCCTATTGGTTCTACAGAGCCGAAGGCAAAAAAAAAAGAAAAAAAAAAGAAAAGCTAATTAAAATAGTTAAGATATGACAGCATTTGGATGAATTATTACATGATTTTGAGGAAAAAGATTATAGGTGGTGCAAAACACTTAAATAATAGGGTTTTTTTTTTTTAAATCCTACAGTACTTAAAAGTATACTAATACTACTGCACAGTAATTTTAGAATATAGAAGGCAAGAGGATCATTATTATTACATGAAGCTTCTAAAAGTCCAGGCCAGAGGGAACAATATTCTGGTGTCCTTCCACTTGAGCGGTAATGATAAAAAACAGAGAGCAATAATTACTCAGGAAATTCATCAATATACATGTTTTATAAAGCTCTCTGTAGTTGAGGTAGCTCTGGATTTTGATTAAATTATCACCACTCAACATTCATCAGCAACAGTTTATTTACTCATTCTCTCATCTGTCATAGGATTGTGATGAGATGCTCCACAGCTCAAACACATTTCATCTTTCACCAAGTTCTCTCATGTTCTTCATTTTATCATGAGGATATGTACAATGATGCAGTATGGTGATGCTGCCTTTGGAAGGGCTTCCTTTTATAAGTTGATGCTGCCATCTAATGGTTACAAAGAGGAAATCCATTGCAGATTTAAATATAAATAAATAAATAAGTTTTTGCTTTGAAAATGACTATGGTTTTTCTATTTCTTTGGGTGGACATTTTCACCTTGTTAACACAAATGTCCACACACACAGTAGTGGAGGTTAGAAACTGCCAAAATTATTATATGATTATTATTAATTATTCTAAGCCCAAGAGGACATAGTGAGGTTAAATCAAGTAATTTTACATAGCCGTATCAAAAATCACAAATCTCAAGGGACCTCACAATCTGTACAATATAGAAACACCCTCTGTCATTTCCTTCAAAAATACCTCCACTACTATAACCTCTACACCCACATTAAAAAGTCTATTAAAGTCATGTATAATGATCTGGACACTCATAATAGACTACTTAGATGGAGTATAGCACCTGGGACAAACATAGAGCACAAAGTTGACCTATTCTCATCTCATTATACATAATTTTTATTATATATTATGGCTTTCTTTAAAAATACAAATAAAAAATTACAAGGTTTTGTACACTGACCTGATTCATGACAAAATTGAGGTTTTACTCATCTACACTGGAAATATTAAATCACAAACAAAAATCAAAAGTAAAGAAAGACTATGCTCCAGTCTAAAGGAGTATCTTACAGATGCAGATGGTTAGAAAAAAAAAATCCAATAACAACTCAGCTTTCATCACTGTTGTTTGGACATAAACAGCCTCACAGTCCCAGTCTGTATTGATCTCCTCCCATCTGAGTTCAAGATCCTCAATGCTTAGTGACACTACTGACTATTCAACCACACCTCTGTCCATTTGTGTGTGAGAGAGAGAAGGAACAATTTACACAGTAGCTCAATCAATGTTCTCCAAGGCCATACCTTTAGCCATGGTCTGACTTCTACCTGAAGCTATTGTTTTCTGTATATGAACATTATACTGCTGCTTTATCACAGAATGCTCAGTGAAGTAAACATCACAAAAAGACCAGGATTCATTTCAATGTAATGCAATTGAACACAAGACCTCATTTTAGGTATTAAAGCTAATAGCTAAAAGATATTGGAAAATCCGTATGATACTACTGCACACAGACTTCATTTGAAGCTAAATTACCCATTTTAATGTGCCCCTCTAACCACAGAAATGTGTTAATATGATTTTATAACCAAGAGACATCACATTTTTACCTCGCTTATGTGATGTGAGTGAGTGCAATCCTTGAGTTAATAGAGATAATATCAGATTCGAGTCTCATTAAAGGATGGGTCCATCTTTTAAGTGCCAAGCAGAGTGATATCCAAAACAAGGATAAGAAGCTAGGGGTTATTTCCCTCGATGAAAACCCTTCAGATTCTGTTCTTATTCTGTGGGAATCACATATACACTCTATGAAAATCAAATTTTTTCACTGCTTCAGGGTGGTCAATGACAAAGGGAGAGAGATTTGGTGGTAGCCAGGTATTACGGCTTCTAGCAATGGCAAGTATACGAACTAACACATGACTTTAATTCTATTGGAGTGGACACTTCCCAGTCACTTGTGTTTACAGTTTCACCTGAGGACATGAAGGATTTCACTGGATGTCCAGTGAAATCTTAAATCTGTTGTTGACAGTTTCACTATTATCACTCACCAATATTGCAAACATCCAAGAGTTTTACAGGTTTTTCCTTTTGGCAACAGATTATATGCATCCACTACAGTCCTAAATTTAAGGCTCATATTTGAACAGAGGATCACATACACATTGTGACTTTTAACAGAGCTACATTTTCTGCATCTACAAAATTAAGAGCTGAAAGACTGAAATAGAGCCTTCAATTTGGATGTAGCAGTGAGTGAACACTTAAACAACATTTTGGAATGAGATATGACTGCACATTACAAGCTAAGATTACATCTGAAAAATTTAATTTAATTTTCATTAACTGGCTAGCGGGCTTATTAGCTCATTCTTCATAATCATTTTAAAATGGAACTATGAACGAAAGCCTAACTCCCTAATGGAATAAACACATCCACATACTGTAGATATTAAAAAGATAGTCGAGTTGAATACAACTGAGTAAAACAATGGGTTTTTTCTATGACAGAGAAAAAAAAATCAAAACCTCAAGGGTTGTTGTCACACAAAATCAACTTGAAACCCATAGTACATAGTATGGTGACAAACAATAAAAGTTATTGCATCCTACAGAACACGGTCTGCATGGTGTGTGTACCATCAACTATCATATTCAGTGCTCTCAAAGTTCTGCTGACTCCCTATTAGCTTTAAAAAAAAAATGTTTGGATGCGGTTGTAATTCACGTCATGTGGAGTAATTGAGACCATATTGAAAAGACAGCTTTGTGGAGAATGAACATTCACTTCTCAAATCTGCAAATATATTAAATGTTTTTGATTTTAAAATCCGACTGCTGGGTTGTGATTATCACAAATTCTGTCTGAAAGAGGAAATGGATGCTTATCTGTTCTATGACTGAAATAAGTGCTACTTATGATATCCGCTCCATTAGATGAAAAAGATAAAAAGCACTTGAGCTAAAGCACCGTTTGGTGAGCAAGCTGTCAAACACCCGTTGATAAACATGAATGGAAAAACAACAATCAGGACTGCAGTCAACAGCTGTAATGGACATTTACAAAAACCTTCATTCCCAGAGACTTCAGAGAAACTGAAGCAACATGAATGGGATACATTTCCTTTGGCCGTGGATACACAGTCCAAGTGGCTTTGATATTGATTTTATCCTCTCCATCCTCACTTCACAAAGCTACACAAATCCTTCTCTCTTTGTAATTTTATTTTATTTTCAAAATCTACGCAGTTTGTGCAGGTATCTGTATTGTTATGCGAGTCAAAGCATTTCGCTTTTTCGTTTGTTGAAAAAACAATAAAACTTAAGTAAAATGATCAGGACTGCAGTCAAACTATTCTGCTGTGCTGATCGGCTCATTACACTTCTTTGAAATGAGAGAGAAACTTTCTTAAAAAAAATAGCATATCGCAGTAAATCTATCAGCTGAAATTTATGTAATCACTATCTGTCTGTCACTTTAGTCACTTTTTGACTGTCACTTTTTACCCCAAAAACATGTTTGTTGGGGTAAAATCCTCCAGCCAGGTGATTCTGATCATTAGCCTGGCTCTACAGCTAGAGATGGGACCCCCGCACATGGCTGCTCACTGCTTCTTGCAGGTGCCCCGATGGCATGAAGGATGGGTTAAATGCAGGGGACAAATTTCATTGTACAATGTATCATGCCAAATAAAGTACTTTGCCTTTTTACCTTTAGTATCAAAGCTGCAAACTAAATAAAACACAACTTACCAAAGGGTTATCAAAGAACAAGAACAACCAGAATAAGATCAAACAAATCAAGCAAGCAAACAGAAGTCACCTTTGATCTTCCATGATACTTTACATATTACCTTTGTGAAATCAACAATAAACTCATATTTGTTGCACTATCATCACCTTGCATCCTGGATGTCACTAAATCATCTCCAACTCATCACATCTTCACTTACAGTAAATATTATTTAATGTGGCTCTAGATCAGTGGTCCCCAAACTGCAGCCCGCGGGCCGGATGTGGCCCACCTCCACATTTGCTCCGGCCCCCTTAACAATACCAGAGAGAACTTAGATTTTTTATTTTTATATATATATATATATATATATATATATATATATATATATATATATATATATATATATATATATATATATGTGTGTGTGTATTTGTATTTGATAATAAAATCATACTTTTGCAATAAAATGTTCCTTAGTTTTTAACTATTTTCATTATTAACTATTAGTTAGTGACTATTTTAACACAAGAACTTTGATAGACTGCACGTATGAGTCATTTAAGTCAGAGATTCTGCTCTGACAACTAAGCTGAACTTGGACCTGCTAAGACAAAGAAGTTTATGTTCAATGGACTTTTTTTCTGTGAAGAACCCAGAGACAGTTATTTGATTGTGGCTTTCTGGCAAAGAATACATTTTTACATTTAGGCACTCCTGCAATCGTCACAATTTTTTCCGGCCCCTCATCGAAGAAGGAAAAAGTTACGTGGCCCTCACAGGACAAAGTTTGGGGACCCCTGCTATAGATGAACTATGTTGTGCATCCACAACATGTCTGCCATTATAGTCCATTCTACCTCTTCTCAGTACAACCTCTCTTTTTATTTAGCGAGCAGGATATTTGCATAGTGTGGGACCGTTCATATTGTAAACACACTTACACTCATGCTCCCATGTATCAATGCAGAATGTTTCATTAGCTACAAGTGCCTTCTGCTAACCAACAAACTTCTATTTAACTCAAAGAAAGAGCAGAAGTGGTGCTGTGCATAATTTAACATACACTCTCACAGCCTCCTGCATTTCCTCCATGGCTCAGGCCCCTGAAGGACTCTTCACAGCCCCAAAGAAGGAAAGTGAAAGATTACTTTGAGATGTACTTATAGACTATATGTCAAGAAGGAGTAGGTGCAGTCTCTGATGTACACAGCACCATGCTGAGCTATATCCCATCTTGGTTAAAGCTGTGAGAAGTAACCTATAGTCCCTGTTTAAATAAAAGGGATTGACTTAGTCAACCATTTCCCCCCACAGAATTTCCTTGTATGTTTTAAATCCAAAGCCCATACAAAAATGGAAGCTCGAGCATTGAACAAAGAACAAATGCAGATATAGCCAAGCATGCCTTAATACAGATTGCTGCCATGTTTGTTTGACAGCCTAAGCTAACAAAGTGGGGTATAATATTTAAATCCTACAATGATTGGAGAAGTTTTTCACATTGCTATATCCATCTACACTGGCACTAAAAGAGCTTTAAATGTCAGCTACCAAGTTTTCCACTTATAATACATGTGTATGCGTATGTGTACATGCATAATCCAAATTCCTCTCATGTGCATGGCATTTAACACTCAGCCCTGTCAACATCTTAATTATTCTCCAAAGGAATTTAGGAAACTGAGATTTTACAAATGTACTGTTGGCATGTATACATATGAATAAATATAAACATAAATCCTAGTAAATGCTTGGTAAATTGTTTCATTCTTGTAGTCGCTGAATTCTAGGGTTGTTAAATGTAGTAAGACTGCTCTAGCAAAAAAAACAAAACACAAAAATTGGCTTGTGTATGAATGGTGCTACATACATAAATTTGCCTTGCCTTACTGTGGACAGGTCTGCAGGTAGGCCATGCTAACATTTGCACCCTCATTTTCCTCACCCAGGACTTTGTAAAGTGTGCACAGGGTGGTTTTGCATTGACTTGTTGAAACATGCAAAGGACAACTGGAAAATCTGTCTTAATGAAGGCAGCATGTATTGCTTCAAAACCACCAATGTCTCAAAAGTGTATCAAACAAAGACTGGTACATTGACACAACCCCAGCCCATGGCACACCCAGATTATGAACAGGGTAGACAATCCTTTTTTGTCGAAGTCTTCCAAAATAGACTCCACTATTTCTGGAAGCAACTTTTCTTCTGTCTTTTTTTATCTTCTTCAAATATGAATCCTGATTTTTTGGGGGGTTTTTTGTTGGTCAGAATTGAGATCACAATTCTCTGCCATGCCCCCCCCCCCACACACACACACACACAAGGTGTATTGCACCACTGTCAAGGAAAATTGGTTATTTTACATCTGATTAACATCCTTCATACAAGTAGCCTGGTCACTTATGGTCCCGGTTGCTAGGCAACATCAGTTAATCTGTGAAAGTTTGCATAGAAACTTCCCAGCAGACACAATAGAATTGTTTTATTCTAAAATTTCTGAAGAGGGCAAGACACTTGACTCTTGGTTAAAGGCTGAATTATCCACACTGGCAAAGAGAAGAAAAGGAGAAGAACAGCACAAAAGTCAAAGATGTGAAAGTGAAAAGACATTTGGTTCTGGATGACAGAAAAGAAGCCATGAGATTAACACCACCGAATACAAACCTTTATTGGGCATAAATTCAGATAGGTGACTCTCACCACTACAGCTGGGGTGTTCATCCATTTCATTTGCTTTACAGCAGATGTTCCTCTACTGTCATTCACCATTTCCTTATTCAACTCCATCTGACAGCAGAAGACTCAAATGTTGTAAAGTTACTTTATCATTGCTTCAGGGAGGAGGCTGTGGCATTTGTGGCCATTTCTTTGTAATGCAGCCCGTGAAATAAAATACACAAGAATCGTCTGTGTTTAAAAATGAGATTGCATAGATTTGTGAATCAGGATCACAATCTTTTCACGATTAACTGTGTGGTCCTACTTCAAATGATAATGTTATTAAAATATTCTTAACTCATTGCTGGCTCTAAATCCACAATTTATCCCAAATGTTGCAGGCACAAATGTCAGGACAAAGGAAATTAAGATGACAAAGCAAAATATGAAATATATTTTGTTCATACAGTCTACAATAAAACACAAGTTAAAGCTAATGCTATCGTCACCGCTTCCTTTATTTAACTTGTATTTTCTTATTCAGAGTTAGACAACACAAACTGCTTCACACCTACCAGACTTCCAAGTTTGGATGATGATGAGTTGTTCCTGTGTTTGAGCAGACCACATCCCTCCATGCCTGGTGCATCTCTATGGTTACCATGGATACGAGGGCCACCAGCCCCTTCAGATGAGGAACGTAGACGTCTTTCCATTCGCATCACTTCATGATAGGGGCTCACGCTGCTACACATAGAGGCTAATGAGGAAAAAAGCAAGGGAAATATAGACAGTTAATGGAAATCAATTAAAGGGAAAATACTGTAATTGTAAGAACTACTGTAAATCATCACCACCATAATTGCAAATAGTGGCTAATACCGTAGATCATACGAATGTGAAATTGTACTGATAATACTCTTCAGACTTTTGATCCACTCATACAATATATAGCCGTGTGTGTTATGAGCTTCTGTGAAACTGAATGAAAAATAGATGAGGCTATGAATAAACATTTAATCCTGCTTCAGAAAGGGAAAAAAAAAACACATGCAAGAGCACAGGCAAATGACCCTGTCTAAAAAAGGGTATGACTATGAAATGAAATACTAAAATGTTGATGCTAAAGGATCTAACAGGAAAACCCTGTTATTGTCTAAGAGTCTTTGTTCTCTGAGGAACAGAAGTAAGTGTTGACAGCTTGTGGGTTTCTCACAGATTATGCTGTATGCTGGTTAATTCACATTTGATTGATTATTTAATAAATACAAAAAACACGAGTCACGGCAAACTGTTTTAATGTATCAGTCAGTGATATATACATTGACGAACTGTATGTATATTGTTAAGCTTTTGCTGTTTTCATGATCGTTGGATCATCTACCAGCATTTGCTTTGTGTGCATATTAAAATTATTTTTGGTTGAAGCATTTATTTACAGAATGACACACTGTTTTACTGCTGTCAACTCATCACTGACAGAAATTAATTATACTAAATTCCATATGGATCGTCTGGAGATACAGCTACAAGTATGTAGTCAGTTTTTTTGGAGCAAATGTACTATAATTCTGATATACTGTCCCTTTTTATATGTCTTACCAAAGCCATCTAAAGATCTTACACTTGTTCTTCAAAGTCTCTCCCTGTGTATATGTAGGCAGAGTAAGTCGCACTGTTTACTCACATGTGTGTTAGTGTGTGTAAGTGTATGGTGTAAGATAGCTGTCAATATGTTCGTGGCCACATATTGGATACCCGTGTGTAATTGTCAACAAATACAAGTACGACTTCAAACTTTACAAGTACGACTTAAAAAATTACAAGACTTCACACAAGTGACATAACTGTCAAAATATGTCATCACCACATCCACAGGCATTACTTGTTGAGAAAACAATCATCGATCGAGCTCAAGACTGCGCATGCGCTGAAGATACCGTGGCCAAAGCCATAAAAAGTTGCGTGAGTTGGGATTGCCCTTAAAGTGGGAAGGCATGCGCAGTCTTGATCTCGATCAATGTTTCTTTTCTCAACAAGTAATGCCTGTGGATGCGGTGATGACGTATTTTGACAGTTATCTCACTTGTGGGAAGTCTTGTAATTTTTTAATTCGTACTTGTATTTGTTGACAATTACGCACGGGTATCCAATATGTGTACACGAACATAATGACAGCTATCTTACACCATATAAGTGTGTGTAAGTGTGTGTGTGTGTGTGTCTGCTGCTGTGCATGTACAGTAAGTCTGTCATTGATTTCCTATATAAGTTTCATACCTGCATGTGGTTTTCTCAAGTGAGACGACCTGGGTTCATGGCAGCCGCAGAAGCTTCCTCTTCCTCCCTCTTGAAATGAGCGAGTGTGTCTCGGCCGTCTTTCTGATTGTTCTGGGTTGGAATGGCAACCCTCGCTGCGTACAACACACGCCTCGCTCTCACTTGTGGTCTCTGTGTGGTAACCCACCTTCCTACCCTTCACCAACTCCTTCCTCTCCTCTGCCGACGCTTCTTCCTGTGCTTCCTTTCTCTCCTCCTCCCGCTCCTTCCTCTCCTCCAGTGATTGTTCTTGTAAAGGAAGGCAGGGAACAGCAGTCTCGGCCTCAGAGAGGGACACAGCAGTTTCATAGTCTGTGTTGTTAGCTGTGCTGGTGTCAGGGAGCAAAGGTTTTTCTACATTGGACTCAGTTGGTGTGAAGAAAACCTGCAGAAAAGACACATACGTTCAAAAAAATGGAGGCCGATTCATTGGCATTTTAAAATGTTACAGTCAAATATAAGGATAAGAAACCATATATTGTATGTTATTTTATTATTAAGATTATTATTGCTGATATTACACAGTATTTTTTTATGCTGTAATGCATAAATGGGTCCCATTTTAGGTTAGCCATTATATGTGTCAGCAGAGAATAAATTGTAAGTGCAACGGTGAGTTTGTCACCATTATTATTTTTCAAATGTTTTTTTTTGCTCCATGTACTTCAATTAAATTGGCTGCCCTATCCTGCCATTCATAATGTTGTGGTTATGAACATCTATATTCACCTATGTCTGCACAGTAATTCACTTATGACAATCATTATTAAATTACTTCCTCTCTGTGTATTACGGTACCAAATAGAGAGCTTTGTTTCATAGACCAAATGGTTGAGCAATGTGTTAAATTTACTCTATTTAGCTCAACTTTTTTTTTATGCGGGATGTACATTAATGATCAATTCTTATCACCTTTCTCACTGTACCTAAAAGTGGTATTTTACAGCCATCGCTACATGATGGGTTTATTGTAAAATATGTTCAATAATTTACGTTAGGTTAGGAGTTAGAGTTAGCACAATAACTTTGCAAAGAACTAAAGGCAATGTTGCATGCACACAATACAGTTAAACAGTTACATTTCATATGAGCTACATTTTTGTTCATATCATCTAACTCTAATCTATACATGATTCTTAAAGTGATTAAAAGGCAACTGCAAAGACCTGTTAAACATGTAACAGTAGCATTATGGGGCAAAAAGACAAAATAAAGACCCCTGAGTGAGCAGATTACCTGGGAGGTAGAGACAGCCCCACTAAAGTTCTCTGCAGCAGCTGGAAGGTCCTGACCATCTGTGTCAGCATCTGGACCAGGGACAGAGGCAGGTACTGGGGCTAAACCAGGTCCAGGACTAGGAGCGGGCAGAGCGTCCACCTCAGACACAGAGTCTTCTGTTATAGGGATGAATTCTGAGGGTGTGATCGCTGTGGTTCGGTCTTCTGATATCATGGGGGACTGGAGTGAGCTCTCACCCACGGCACCGAGCAACTCCCCAGGCCATGATCCCGGTGTGAGCCCACCGGTCCCTGGAGTGACGGTGGTAGAGCTCGGAGGTTCCAGATTGACTTCTGGGGGTCTGTGGTGATCAGAGGTCCTGGAAAAGCGGTGGTGAGCTGAGAATGACTTCGGCAGGAGCTTCTTCTGGCGTGTGGAGCGTTTGTTGTTATTACTGCCACCACTGTAGTCGTCAAGGAACCCGGAGTCGTCACCTTCATTAGCTCCAGAGCCGCTGATGCAGTTGATGAAGACATTCCGATTGGCTGAAGACGACGAAGAGGATGCCTTTTCAAAATCCTCAGTGTGAGATCGGGTGATTTTCTTTTGCCTGTGGCTGCCGAAACCAAACGAGTGTCGTGTCTTGGAGCGTCCATTGCCTTCACTAAACCCTGTTGATAATGATGTTGTAATCGTCTGCTGGTTGTTTCCATTGGCGTCCGTGGCCTGTGTCAGTGGAGGGGTAAGGTTCAAGTTGATGGGCTGGACTCGAGGGTCACTGTTCCGTTTGTGGGTGAAACTGAGTGAAGGAGTGCGGAAAAGGCTCCGGCGTTTCCCAGTGCTACCCGAGCTGGAGTTGGTACTGGAGGGTGAAGAGGTGTGGACGCCATTTCCAACACCGCCTGAAGACGGGGAAGATGGAAGGGATTCCTGCCTCTTACTGCTGCTACGGCGGAAGATTGGCAAGCGAGATACAAGTGTGGAGCGACGTGACCCGGATTCACCCATCTAGATGTTGAAGCAGTGGGGCACTCTGGGAAACCAACAGAAACATTTAAATTTGACATATGTCAAAAGAAAAATATGAACATTATTAAGTTTATAGCATTTCGTTACTGCTTAAGTGTCAAGTTTGATATTATTTGACTAAAAACTAGACATTTTTTATATTATATTTGACTATTGTCATTGCATAATTCAAACTAACAATGATGCAAGTTGTGGATTTTCACATTACATTAAGCAAAGAAAAAGAAATAAACGGTAGGACGTTATACCCTACACACAATTCACTATGTATTAACCATTTGTTAATGTTTGTTCATTATGTATTAACCATGTGTTACCTATTTGTTAATGGTTTATTCATACACAATTTATCATGAACAAAGCATTGGTTCTCCTTTTCTATGAACAAACCATTTGTAGCCGTGTGAACAAATGCTTTTTGATAAATTTTGTATCAGCAATACATTAACACATAGGTAACAAATGGTTAATACATCATGAAAAAAACATTTCCACATGGGTAACAAATGGTTAATACATAGTGGAGTGTGTGTAGTTATTATAAAGTGTTACCAAATAAATATATATATTCATGTGGTAATACAATGTCTTCCAGGTAATCATTCATATTTATATGTTTCACAACAATAATCATCAAAAAATAACATTTCAGCTAAACAACATTATTCAATGTTGGTGAAATCATGTCAAGTATGACATAGTGTGACCACAGATGAGAGACCTGTGTGTTTTTCTGCCTGTGAAAAGTCTGTGGGAAAACCTATACAACATTCAACATGAAATATATTCTCAGTTTTGTTCAGTTCACTTCTTAAATAACATATTCACAAACATCTGCCAGAGATACTGAAACCTACACATGAATTCAAACAATTTACCAGAACCAACCTGAAGACCTTCCATTTACATGCGCTTTGTGCTTTAATGAGAAAGGAACAGTCTTCCACACTGAATGAGTCAAAACAAATTACTGCCACATCCTGCAGATGCTTCTGCAAATTGTGGCATAGTACTCTGACATTTGTCATAGTCATGTAAACAAAACCACAGACTATTTTCACACTCTCAGATCCACAGACACAGGCTCATTTTAGGTGCTGGTAGAAAACTGGGATTTATCATGTTTTTCGACATAGCAAGCTAATATTCTATTATTTGTTATTCTACAGCCCTCTAGAATGTTGCAACAGCTGCCATTCACTTTGAATGGATATTCCCAGGCTTCTGTGGGCGGATTTTTTTCGACAACCGCCCGTTGCGCCATTAATGCCCGCTGTCAATGGCAACGAGTTTTGTCACATCAGATTCACGGTACTATATCACTCCGCAAGTACTTCGGCCACTTTGAAAGTAAATATTTGCTACGTTGTAACGGCTATTTTATCCAATTCGAGTAGTAGCAGTAATAAGCTGTAATAACCCATAGAATAAGCGGAATAATGTATTGCCCATGCGTGACTATCAAAAAATATTTCCCAACGGGGCCAAACAACACCCAGACACGTGGGCAATACATTATCCCTTGTTAAAACCCAAGTAATAACAAAATAACAAAAATATCAAAGTGGCTATTGACACAGTACTGTGGTAGTAGCCATTGCCTAAAAATATCCTGCTAATCATTAGATAGTATTTACCTTAGAATTAAAAAATAATAATAGATAGACACTGAACCCTAAGTTGCTCCCAGTAGAGTCAGGCAGCGCCAGTGTATCAGCAGCAGCTGTCCACTGGTGAGTGGGTGAGTGAGTGAGTGAGTGAGTGAGTGAGTGAGTGAGTGAGTGAGTGAGTGAGTGAGTGAGTGAGTGAGTGAGTGAGTGAGTGAGTGAGTGAGTGAGTGAGTGAGTGAGTGAGTGAGTGAGTGAGTGAGTGAGTGAGTGAGTGAGTGAGTGAGTGAGTGGGTGAATGGGTGAATGTGAGGAATTGTAAAGCACTTTGGGCACCCACTGGTGTGTAAAATGCACAGTTAATGAAGTACAGTTCACTTACCAATATGCAGAGACTGGAGAAAATTGTCTCAAAACACACAAATGGATGGAATATGGTTCAAATACCTGATGTGATCCGAGTTAAATAAATTGTGTACAACGACTGAAAAGGCTGTATATGTAACTTATTAAACCACTTGTAATGTGTTTCTTCAAGTGTCACTTTTGTTCACTACTACTACTGGATTAAAAAAATGGACTTCTAGAGTTTGACATTTAGCAGGACTTTTACACATCTCAAGCAGGTTTAATACCTCACCGAGTATAATTACCGTCCAAAGGTCCACCAACAACAACAAGGACATATTCTCTTTAATCAATATTCAAGTATTCACTCACTGCTCACCACAATAATTAGTCTGATGTTGACTGAGTAGTCCTCATAATACTGAAGAAGTTGCCTCTGGGTGCACTCATAAAGTGTTTTGTAATAAGCTTAGATTAAAACCCTTGACTGGAGTGGCTTATGAGTGTCTTCTCCTTGAAAGTAAATTTAATAAAGATCTATAATCAGAGCAATGTCCTATTTTCATATTAGTGCCACAATGTATGAGATCAAATTGTATAATAAAATTTTACTATATCACTAAACCATGAACAAGGCACAAATTACACAGTGCTGTTAAACATCACTCTGTCTGGGATCACTACAAGGTGTTTGTTTAAGTCATGTCTGCACACTGCAGGTCAGAAACAGCTTAATAAAACTCCTTCAAACTCAAAAAGTTGAAGCAGTTCAGTACCGCTTTGGTGGGAACAGTATTACACCATAATCTGTCCAGATCATGGCACAGTGCCAGGCTACATTAAGACAGGTAAATATCCTTCAACTAATCAGACAGAGATTACAACAGACTGAGAACATCTCTGTTATTTATGTGACCAGTGAGCAGCAGCAGGAAATGTCACCTCTAGAGATTAATAAAAAACATAGTAAGCTATGCCCTAAAATGACTCAACATGGACAACAATTATGTGTCATACAACTGTTTTCGGAAACACTTGTCAGCTGCACAGAGTGGTAAAATACCACAGCTGCTCAGGGTATTGTTTAACCAAAACAGCACCAGGGTTCCCCTCAGAAATCTTGCTAAGCCCAGTGGTAGGGTCGCTAGTGAAGCCCATCTGTGGCCCACCATGTTTTTGTAAAAAAAAAATAAATAAATTATAATACATTACAATAATAATTAATTAATTAATAATAATATTAAAATAATTGAAATGAAATAAGAAATTATGTCCATTATGTGTTATTGTACAACATTTATTACCAATACAGTACTTACACCAATTGTACACTCTGAAATACAACTTATTCACCTTTAATAATGAATAAAAAAATAAATGAATGTCAACGACAGAATAAGTGGAATAGAGATGTGTCATATTGAGGCTTGATTGTGACTTATTTAATACAAACATGTCAAGGAAGTGTAAAGGGTACATTTCAATGTTATTATACAGATATTTAAATCTATATCCAGAGCTGGGCCCAACTCTGACATTACAGTACATTATTAATATTCAAGTAAATATTATGGCTCATATCACTAGTAACGCTTATACATTTCTTTAAAATAAGTAAATAAATAAATAGCTTAGCCTGAAGAGAAAACTATGAAGGCCTGGTGGTCTACCAGGTTTATGATGCACTGGGAAAAAGACTGAGGCAGCGGCTCAGTTCCCCATTATACAACCAATGAACTGGAAGTGAGATTACCTGTGTTAGAGAAGCAAAATCTACCTTGTCTATTTTCCTCTTTCCTTTGCAGTAACTGACAGCTCTGTTCTGTTGTGTAACATAATGCAGTGCAAACAAAAATTTGACCTTTACAGCAAGCTTGCCTGTCTTCCATTTGAAGATCAGCTCAGAATGCTCCACAGAGAACTCAACTTTCCAGATAACCTGCAACTGTCCGGGTGCTTTATTTTATGAATATTTATTTTTTATCGGCAACAAAGTATCAACCTTCACAATTGAGATGAAATGTTTGCCAAAACTTCCTAGTATTATTGTCTGGATGTAAAATGCAGGTGGGGATACACAGATGCTCTCATAGTCGATAACATAAAAAGGATTCTCATTCTGAGTAGTCGTTTTCAAAACAAGCTACCCGCAAAGACCGTATCACTGTCTTCATAGTGTAGACAGATAAATAAAGACAAATAAAATGTTTACCGTCTACAGCAACTGATAGCGCTGGAATAAAGATATCTTTTTCTCCGCAAGTATCATTTCAGTGTCACTTCAGTGCAATAACAGTGTGGCACCATCATACCTAACTGCAGAACTATCTAACCATTTACTGGTAACACACTGCTTTGAAATCAATACCTCTATTAAGTTCTGCGGAGCCCCCTGCAGTGCTCCAAATGATTGGGCCATATGTCATATACACAAGATAAGATGAAATCTCTTATTCCTTCGCTAGCGTGTGGTTTGTATTTTCTTAACACACCCTGTGGCCACAACCTGCACTAGTTATATAATAAACAATGGTTAACGGGTACAAATTCCTGCCTCTGTGCAATTTTACACTGATACATGATTATCTGTCAGTAAGAAATGACAAAAGGTGCATTCAAGGTGTGAATTACTGGGTGTTTCCTATGAACCAGGTTTCCAATTGGATCTTTTTCACAACAGAAACTACATATTGCAGGTATCTGTAACCTTCCTGTAAATGTGACAAAAGCCCATATTGTCTGTAATGTACTTCTGTATTTGACTGAACATGAAAACAATACAAGCCATAATAGCATTTAAACAGTATTGCACTGAAATGTAACACAGCTACTGTACAAAAGACCCAGAAATGTATACTGAGGTGAATGATGATGATGTTATATTTTGATAATATGGAACCAAGTAATTTTTTCACTTAAAACACAGTCTTCTCTAAAATCAAAGTATTTTAATTCTCTATTTCAGATTGTTGAAGTGATAACAAAACATTGAACAGCATCTAATTAATTCGAGTGCATAACAAATAATAAGAAAGTGACAGACCATGGTGGCCAGCAAAGGTCAGTGTAATACAATACAGATAATTATGGCATTATCATAATGTAGTAACTGAGACAGTGAACATCTTATTATAGCAGTATGCATTTTCCTTTTGGGTGTAATTTGTGTAGGAGTGTGAACCAAAACACTTCATTTTTATACTTAATGCCCATTTTGTTGTTAGTTTTCTACCAACTGATTTTTGAAAGGGTATATTTAGGTATTATTTTATGACAATGTAAGACATTTTTCAAGCTATCTTTGATCTAATTTCATGCCATACATTTACATAAATAACAGGCTCAACAGGCTTCATAGTTTGCCTTGAGCATATTGATGTTACATTTACATTTCTTCTCCATGTTGAAGTTGATAAAGCTCTTACTTGAACCCCCCCCACTCATTCAATTCAATTCAATTCAATTTTATTTATAAAGCCCTAAATCACAACAAAGTCGTCTCACAGGGCTTTACAAAAACATGAATATGGCGAAGTCTTTACAAAGATTTTCAGTACAAATAATGCAATGTCAATTATTGTGTCTGTTTAAGACCTTTGCGTGCCAGATTTAAGAATTAATCATTAATTCTAAGGATAATTATCATTTAGGGCAATCAAACAACTGTAAGACTTTTTAATCTGTAGATATCTGAAGAACATTTCAACTCTTTAAGGCCTGAACTGCCACTAGCGGCTACTGATCTAAACTGTTTATTACCTCCGCCAAGGAGGTTATGTTTTTGCTGGTGTTTATCTGTCTGTCTGTCTGTCTGTGTTCAAGATAACTCGAAAACTTATGGACGGATTTTGATGAAATGCTCAGGGTAGGTTGGTAATGAGGAGATCTGGAAATGATTAGATTTTGGTGGTGATCTGGGGGGGGGGGGGGGGTGTCTTATATCTTGGTGGAGGTCTGCGCTCTCAGAGTGCTTTTCTACTTAACTTTTGAACCACTAATCCTATTAATACAATTCATTTCAGATTGTTTAAGTGATAACAAAACATTGAACAGCCTCTAATTAATTCGAGTGCATAACAAATAATAAGAAAGTGACAGACCATGGTGGCCAGCAAAGGTCAGTGTAATACAATACAGATAATTATGGCATTATCATAATGTAGTAACTGAGGCAGTGAACATCTTATTATAGCAGTATGCATTTTCTGGGGGGGGGGGGGTCCTATATCTTGGTGGAGGTCTGTGCTCTCAGAGTGCTTTTCTAGTTAACTTTTGAACCACTAATCCTATTAATACATTTCAGGTAAAATGAGCTGTACCAGCTGCATTAGATAGCAGACATTTGGATGATCACAGGTTCTGTAGTGAACGTGGTGAATATGCTCTCTCTTCTGTGCAATTGGTTGATCTGTAAAACCTATTGTTATAGGTCATGGTTTGACAAATGACAGTGGTGCTACTTGTTTGGTTTTTGACTTAATGATATATTTTGCTGAAATAGTCACATTTGCTTCCCTTTTCTGTCTTCGCCTGTAAAACAGCACAGTTGGCAGCACGGTGGCTGAGCGGTTAACGCTTTATCCTCAAAGCAAGAAGACCTGGGTTCGATTCCCGGACTTGCGGGCATTCTGTGTGGAGTTTGCATGTTTCTCTCCCTGTGTCTGGGTGGGTTTCCTCTGGGTGCTCCTGTTTCACCCATCACCCAAAAATATGTTTGTTAGGGTAAAATGCTCCAGCCAGGTGATTCTGACCATCAGCCTGGTTCCACCGCTGGAGATGGGTCCCCGGGTGCCACCCATGGCTGCCCACTGCTCCTTATAGGTGCCCCAATGGCATGAAAAACGGGTTAAATGCAGAGGACTTTAGCACTGTAAAGACCCAGTGCTACTTTTGTGGCAGTTCCAAAATTAAGTTTTTTCTCTATGTAACCTTTCTTAAGTGATTTATCACCATTTATTATATTATCACTTGTATATCAGATATTTTCGTAGATTTAATTAATGCTCAGAGTCTGCAGACGTTGGACAGTGTGTATCATGGAGCACTAACATTTATCACCAACTGTGGATTTCTCACTCATCATTGTACTTTATATTCTAAAGTCAACTGGGCTTCTTTGAGCACACACCATCTTGGACATTGGTATATTTTCATCTACAAAGCCATCCTTGGCAAAATTCCTGGTTATCTCTCCTCTTTATTGGTCTTAAAAATAGAGTACACAACTTAAGATCTTTGAATTTTGTGCAGTTTGTTGTTCCCAGAGTTAGAACCGAATTGGGAAAGAAAGCTTTAAGGTTTTCCAAGCAAAAGGGGCAGACTGAGCTGAAACTGCTGAACCTTGTGTCTCTGAATGTTTTTACTTTTGCAGTGAAAAATTTTGAAGACAAATTGCCAACATGTCACTGCTTTTATTCATAATATACTCTGTCAAGTCATTGTGTTTTATGGGAATTGAATGTAAATGAAACTATGTATTGCTGCCATTCTTGGCCAAGTCTCCCTTGAAAAAAGAGATCATTGATTTCAAATAATTCACTAATCATGTAGATGTATATTAAAGCTCAAGGCTATTATATCAGGAAAAAATTACTCTTTCAATAAAATCCATAAATAACTGAATTCAAATACAAGCATCTCCATTAACCATCACTGATCCGACTCTATGGGTTTGACTGATGACTCAAAGTTGTAGAAAATGTTTCCATGTTCACTACGGAGCCTCCAAACATCCAAACAGGTCATATCTGATGACCATGAAAAGATGACATATTATTCATACGATTAACTGAACAACAGTTATTAAACATTTTCGATTGGTAAATGGTTTCAGTCACCAGTAGCTGTTTGGATCTTTATGGGTTTTAATATAACAATATTTAGCTTTACTTTGAACAGGAAAGTAAATATGACAAAATACCCCTTTTCACTAAAAAATACAACATGATAATACATGGTGACAAATCACCACAGAATGCTTAAAGATAAAGAAAAATTCATTGGGAAGTTGCCTCAAAAATACTTCTAGGTCTTTAAAGCTGTAAAACATTGTCATTTAGCTTAAAATACCAAGCTTTCTTGTATTATTTGAGGTCTGAAATTACAGCATTTGGATTACTTGTTATTGTATGTGTTAAATCTTATATTTTATTAGTAATTGGGGTGTTTAAGGATTAAAACCATAAATTAACAATGAGATTTCTTTAACTATCATCCAAAAATTAGCCTGTCAATTTGAAGGGTTACCTATATGCACTGATGTGGCCATATTTATCACTATAGAACTTTTTTATCATGCTCAACCCTTACTAAAACAGTTATTGATCTATTGATCCACAATGACAACATCAGCTACATAAAAACAAGGAGATAGGTTATAGTACTTCAGTATACACAAGCTTGCAAAAATGATTAATACTGTAGATCAGTTCTCAACCTATTTCGGCTCGTGATCCCATTTTAACATCATACATTTCTGGTAACCCTGGGCATTAAAAAAAAAAAAAGAGAGAGAGAGAGATTTATTTTGATAAAATTATTTTTCTTTTTGAAAGTTTTCTATACTATATTGCAAATAAACCTATATTTTAGACACATTAATGCATATTATTATTATTATTATTATATATATTGAATATGATAATATATACATGTTATATATTACATCATCTGGCTGTGTGTCACTACGCTCACACAACCATCTGAGTAGCACGATGATCAAATCTACTTCGAAACGAAGGAGCCAATCAGTATCGCAGGGTGGGACTACCTGGCGGCGTTGTGGCTGGTGTGACGTAAAGTAGAAGCGATGGCAGTGTAGTCTTTTCAGATACACAACAAAAGCAGCGTGTATTAGGTATCCTAGGGTCCATATAGACTCGGCTATTTCCAGTGTTTTGTCTACTCTACCACATGTTCATTCCTTAAAAGATGAACAGATGATGACTTTGGAAGCGTTTGTAAATGGAAATTACGTTTTCGCTCTTCTACTGACCAGGCTTGGCAAAAGTTTGATCTATCAGATGGCTCCACTGGTGGATAAAGAAATAGTACCAGTGCAGAAGCCCATGGTTATTGTGGTACCCCCCTGGTTGTGTTGGTAGAAAACCAAGTCAAAGAGGCTGGTAAACTAGGGCTGACAGTAATGGAACTGGGAGGAAGAAATGACAACCACATCTGCAACAGATGTTGGCAGTTAGTTTTCTGTAGCCCTAAATTATGGCTGAAGGATAAATGGAGAACCTTGCTTTCCTACGACATTTCCCAAAAGAACTTGGTGGGCATCATAGTAGATGAGGTTATAAACAAACATCACGTATAAATGGTAGGTTTAAACCTCTTCTGTTGATGTGTATATACTTGAAGCAAACTATTTTCGCAGATTAAGTGGCTTCACTTCAGTGTAAGTGGCTGAAGCGGCGCATCAGTCAAAATGACGGACAGAATTTTCATCTAATCATATGCAAGGATTTTAGATAATTCCCCTCATTTGAAAACAGATCTTGTGCAGAAGGGTCCCAGATGGTATTGTCAAATACCATCTGGTGACAGTCAAGTTATATTATTATGAACAGTGGCAGAAAAGCCAGGTCAAGATTACTGCACAAAGTGATAATTTTATGGTCCTTGATCAGGGTATACACAGTCAGTCCAGCTTGTACTTACAGGCTGACAATTAATACTGAACACACAATAACTCAAACTGAATTATGAAAGACCTCCATCATCTGAAACTGATCACAATGAACATTTGATATCGCAGTGCTTCAGTTTCAGACTCACAGGCTGTCATGTCTATTATGGATTGGGATTGTCTCTGTCAACTCATCCTTATACTTTTATATTAGTCATTTTATTTTTTATCAATTACTAGAAATTTGAAAAACACTGCTGTAGATGTAGTATGATGAAAACACAGTATTTGAATGTCTCTGAAGGGACATTTTACAAGCAATTTGACGGATTAGTCTTAATGACACACATTGTTTGTTCTAAAGTAGTTTTTGCTTTAGTTGGACCACAAGGAAATAACCAAAACAAGGAGATACCTGATATAGAAATAAATGTCGGAATGGAGATCAATTAAAGTTTTGACTCTGAAAACCAGCAGTATGATAGCATGACATATATACTGTAATAAAGTGATGAAGTGATGCTGGCAGCTTTAGGTTTTATAATGCATCCAAATTGTGCTTAGCCTGTTGTGGACATTGTAAATCTTGCAGGTTTATGTCAACACGCGATGTGTGTTAGATCAAAACAAGCCTCTGTGCTTTATAGTGTTATTATTATACAGACCAGGACTGTCCCAGCCTTAAAGCACGTCCTCCTCAGTCACATATAAAGGAATGTAGCCATGCATACAGCCCTGCGGGACACCAACAACTGTCAAACCGAAACGTCAACAACTCCAGTGGATCCTGCCGACCTTAAATCCAGCCTAAGCTAGCAGCGTCAGCCCGGCTGTGTACCGTAAACAACAGCCACAACCGCCGCCGTCACCGTAAAAGTGTGCCCACAAACCGTTTCCAATCCCTGCCTTTGAGTCACAGAGGTCACCGGTGCTCTGGCGGAAACAGCAGGAAGGCGTCCAGAGGTGTTTTACCGGTATGCTAGCAGCCACACAGCGGACAAACACAGCCCCTGACGTCCGTGAACGCACCGTACATTACCTTCAGATTCCGGTGTGTTTACTGAGGCCGCTCCGCACGCGCACAGTCCACTAATGTTAGCTTTCTGCTCATAAGAACTGGAAGAAATAAAGAAAAGAGAAGAATACGCACCGGATAGCGGAGGCTTTAGTCAGGCTGAGGGACCACCTTGTGCTGCACTGACGCCAATGTTACACCTCCGTGACGTGGAGCCTATTTTCCTCCTTCGTCTCTTCCGCGTTGCGACCGACGACAGGCCGCAACGTGAACGGCGTGACGTACCACCTCCTCTCCTTCTCCTCCTTCTCCTCCTCCGTGGACTAGCATCCTTCAGCAGGTGGACAGATGCAGGCAGAATCGATTCTTCTAGATCAGGTGTTCCTCAAGCACCCCGCCCCCACAGGGGTACTTAAAAGAAACCCAGGGGTACTTGAAATTATTTTTGGAAAAATACATTAAATAATTCATCATGTACGGATACAAAATAAATAATCTGAATTAGAGTTGAATAATTTTTTTTTCAATTATTTTCTTTTTTAAATTCAGGATATTAAAAAACAGGGACTTTTTTTGAATTAAAAAACATGCTAAAATATAAAACACAATACATACATTAATATAACCGTTTTATTGTCAACAATCTTGTTTAAATTTTGGTAAGATTTTTAAAACATTTCTATTTTCAATTTAGCCTTTTTCGTGAAAAAGCATGTCTTTTCCTATAATTAATTTCCCATTTATGTAGATGTGAAATTATGTGAGGCTGAGAAACTAAATTTTATCTGATTTAATTTTCACGTATTGATAGGATTAATAGTTCAAAAGTGAAACATATGAGATAAGTAATAGCGTGATTTACTGCCTCCTCTACTTCCTCTTCCTCATCCATGGACCAGCATCCTTCAACAAATGGACAAATACAGGAAGAGCGGCAGCAAAATTGATTCTTCTAGATAAGGTGTTCCTAAAGTACCCCATCCCAGGGGTACTTGGAAGAAACCTAGGGACACTTGAAATTATCCAAGGAAATATACATTAAATAATTCATCATATACTGATACAAAATAAATAATCACAATTAAAGCTGGTATATAATTTTTCATTTTATTTCACATGTTTAAAAAATAATTATATTTTTTTAAGTAAATGTGTTTTCACATCTCAATTAATACATTTAAGTAATAGCTCTAATGTCAATAATCTTGTTTAAGCTTTGGTAAGATTTTAAGAATATTTCTTCATTTATCAATCATGTATTTTCCTATAGATAATTTCCCTGTTATGTAGATGTTCAAACATTTTACATCAAAACACAGAAAACTGAAGAAAATGTGACGTTTTAAGCAAATAGCTATATAATTAGTAGAACATCATTTGTCAAAATATGTGGGTTTTACTGGTGAATTACTTTTACAGAAGATGAAATTGTTTCCATATTCCCTACAGAACATTTGAGTATCTAAATGGGTCATACTATATCTGATGTAGGTGAAAAGCTAAGAAATTGGAATTTATCCGACTTATTTTCATGTATTGATGGGATTAATGGTTCAAAAGTGAGATATTTGAGATAAGTAAAGGCTTCTCGTGGCTCTTTAGGTCTAAGAGTTCAACTGAAGTCCTCATTCATAAATCAATATTTAGCAGAATGATTCAACTTCAACGTGTCTTCATTCGGTGACCCAATGTCTCACTTGAAATGGGAGTCCATGGCATTTTTATCTCTTGTCCTAAATGTTGAGATGATGATATTGAATCCAATTTTACATATGACATAACACCATAAGAACATCCTTCTATGCTCACTATCTACTTACACTCGTCATTATTTCCAAATGTCAGACAATCTCAGCTTTCATTCCCTGTCCCACATTTGGTTTGTTAAGATCTATTTATTCTTGTATCTTCTTTGCTCATCTGAACCATCACAAGCAGAAAGAATTGTGGTCCTCCATTTAGCTCTTTATCATTATTTTGGGCTTTTTCCCCCTTTCTTTTTCCTGTTTTTTTTATTATTTTGTTTTATTTATTTGTTGTATATGTGTTGATTTGTCTGTTTTGTTGGACTTTGTCTCATTGTTTACTTTGTGTATTCATTTTTGTGTTGCCTACAAGGATGTCTGTTTATCTTTATTTATTTATTTCTCAGTATATATGTGTGTATGTGCATGTGAAGATAATAAGTGAACTGATCCTAGGGACTTGATTTTTCATATTAGGTTGATAGGAACCTAAACAATAGACAGTTTTGTAGAGAAGGAGTGGGATTAAATAAGTTTTACTTCTTACCAATCCCCAAATATGCAAATTAAGTCATATTTTGTTTTCATGTATATGTCTTTTTTTTGTTGTTTTTTCCAGGTTTGTCGTGTTTCATTGCATATTTGAAATAAACCAAATCAAAAAAATAAAAATCCTTACAACGGATTTCAGAGATATTCAGAATTTGGCTTCTTTAACGTCAACCATCTACTGATCTAAACTGTTTGACACATTTTGACCCACTAATCCTATCAATCTCTGTCAATAATTGGTGCAAAATATAGTTATTCATCTTTTTATGGTCATCAGTTTGGATATTCAGAGGCTCCGTAGTTACCATAGAAACACTGTCATCCTCTAAAACACTGATTGACCTGTAAAAGCCATGGAGTTTGATCAATGACAGTGGATGGAGACATCAGTTTTCTCAGTCTTGATATAATAACCTTTAAATTTTCTCTGAGCATCTACATCGCAGGTGTCAAAAATAAGGCCCACGGGCCAAATACGGCTCACCAAAGGCTCCAATCTGGCCCGTAGGTTAAATTACACTGAATATATTATCAGTGGTGTAAAAAAAATTTTCATTTGTACTACACGGAGAATAATTAGATCTCAATTGGGTCATAGCATTAAAATATAAAAACCTACAAGTCATGAAAACCGTAGATTTTTAATCTTTGTTTTAGCATAAAAAGGGAAAATTACATAAAAATCTTTATACTTGCAAACTATCTTTTTACCAAAAAATTTGAATAATCTGAGCAAATATGAACAATCATAAATGTCTTCAGAGATGAAAGTGTAATTATATCAATATTCTGCCGTCACAAAATGTTTATGTAAACTGAGGCAAACTATTGTCCAAAAATTGCACTTGTTTTTGCCCCCCCCCCCACTGTTATTTCACTGATCGGGCCCATTTGAGACCATATTTGGCTGAATGTGGCCCCTGAACTAAAATGAGTTTGACATCCCTGATCTACTTCATCAGTATTAAAATGTAGGGAAATGTAATGTTTTCAATGGAAATATTTGTTATAATAAATGGGAATCACTAAAAGATATTTTAGTCATGGTAGTAGAAGTAGTGTTGGGTCTTGATTCCTTTTTTTCCCCCGGACCCATTTATTTGCATTAGACTGATGTACAACTACCAAACAAAATAGTGTAATCACATTTTCTAGGACAATGGCACATTCTGAAGGAGACACATTTGTCACAGGAACAGATTTAATGACCTTGTGGTGGAGGCATATTCTACACATTATTTTAAATAGGATTTTAATTTCCTTGTATACATACATTTTGGAATATACAGCTAACTATAAAAGGTTAGATACTTTAAACATATTAAGTAACTTTACAGAAGTGCCTTTAAATTAAAGAGTCGTTTTTAATTTGTTAATCAATTTAGAAAAAGCATTATTAGACCAGTACAATGTTTGGAAACTGGGATTCAGCACACTTTAAATCATGTTCAGGAACAATTGTACATTCACCAATAAGCTTGTTTGTTTTGACTTTAACAAGTAAAAACTGACAAATGGACACAATGGTTTCAAACAGTTTAATTAAATCCCTGCACAGCAAATTAAAAAGTGTAGCGTTTTCAGGAATCAGTTTGAACAACCAAATTTCACATCTTTACATAGTACACATACAGAAACCCACCACTTAAATGCCACATCCACATCCTAACTGGGACAAATGCACCATCACCAATTTAGAGTCTAAGGGAAGAATAGAAATGCTAGAAGTGAAAAATTTAATTCTGTATCAAAGCAAATAAACTATTAACAGTGCAAATTGTCATGATAAGCTTATGTCTAACTTTTTCTTGTACCATTTATTAGACACACACCTGCAAAGCCAAACAGCTGCTGACATGCTACAGATTTTAAAGTGCTAGCTTAGAATTCAGTTTGTGAGCTGGCCTGGAAAATATTTGGTTCTCAATTCTTAACAAGCAGATTACGATTCATTTTTTCCAAATTCTGCAGTGACATAAATATTACAAGTTCTTTACTGAATTTCTGCTAACAAAGTTAAGTTGAATAAAATCATAAAACTTATCTTTAATTAAAAATGAATATATTCTGGGATTAAAGTAAAACCATTGACCTGGTCTGCCTAGTTGTAAATGCATAGAACTGCTTTAAAAGGAGTTAAACAGTCATGTTTGAGACAGAATCAGGATTTCCATTGGTGCAGACAGGAGAGAAAATGACATCAAAATTAAGGAGACCAAATATGGAAACAGTCTAATACTTTGAGATTAAATAAAGTGTCATTCAACTAAACATACAATTATGATTTATTAAATCAAAATAAGACATTTCAAACATGAAAATTAACAAACATTGAAACTGATCAAACAAACACCATACGGATGAAGAGTTGTTAGTCTACTGTTAAAAACACTCCCTTCACAGTCGGCTGAAAAGGGAAACATCTGCTTATAATTGATCAAAAAGATAGTGATACACACCATTTCCACTAGCAAACACCAAGTAATAACAAAAACATTTCAAACGTCTTATCTTATTTCACTGAAAAGTATATACTCTAGGTTAATATGTACATGGAAGCCATGAAATAATATATTTCCAAAGATCAGCTTATTATCTGACAAAAGGCAGAGATATTAAACCGACTGTCAATGAGTACAACTGCAAATCAAATCAAACCTATTTCTGTGAGGAAAGGTACAGTAGTTAAGGTTTTCCAGGCCTGACAGATAGAGGTAGGTAGCACGGGGCCCCAGTCAGGGCCACAAACAACAATTGACCCAAGCCTCCAGAAATCTAAATATATATGAATGTATAAACCAACCAATGTGCAGGCACATACAGAGTTCATATCTATACAAAAACTAAGGTAGTTGCCGAGCAAACAGTCCATTTCATGTGCTCTTTGAGACCTAAGTATCTGAGCCGATTTAATCAGAGCCAAACAACCACTTAGATGTCCATGTTTGAAAGCCAAACTCATAAGTGATATACTGATATCCTCCACTTCTTAACTGTAAGTAGACAGTTGTTTTAAGAGCAAAGGTACTCAGTGTTCTGTGGTAGCACTTTATGTAAAAACCTGAATACCTGCATCTGTTTTAAAACGGTGTTCAAAGTCTGTTAGGCCACTAGGTAGCAACTACGTTGCACTAAAATCAGCACCAGAACCAAAAGACTTTGGCTATTAGTGACTTTGCAGCTGGCAAAAGTACACAGGATCGGTGAACCTGGACAAGATGGTAGAAGTCACATTCAGTGCTGTGCAACAGCTGTGAGAGTGCAAACAGTGAGAGGCCTTGACATCTATGACTCAGATCTATGCTAATAAAAGAGTGAAAGCTTCTGCAACTGTGAGACATCAATGTGCCAATAATGTCTACAACATTTAAGTGAACAAGAAAAGTAGGTAGTGAACTGATGATTGTAAAGTTTTTCATGTGCGAGGCTTCATTCATATTGTGCAAAACAGCTGAAAAGAACAGTGACAAACAGGAAAAGTAGTGTTTAAAAATATGATTAAGAGTAAATATCAAGTCATAATGAATAACGATACCAGTTAAACTTTTGACACCAGTGTCTGATCAGACTATGCCTACATTAAGACCACACATACAGTATTTACGCCGATACACTTGTGCAATGACACACTAATATCTGCTTTATAGAGCAAACTAAGAGACCCTTTTCCTAAAAAATAAACAAAGGCACCAAGGTGCTAGCATCAAAGTAGTTTCAAGGCTCTGTCAGGTCCACTATGATTACATCTAAAAGTATGCTGCTACATCAGGTACAGAAACAGCCAATTAATTAAGATTACCCAATAATGTGACTAAAAATTACACTTACATTTTGTAAAGAAACCTGGCAAAAGAGGAAGTTATGTGTCAGCTCAAAGGCGTTTCATGTTAAAAAGAATGATTTAAATACACTGCATACATACTTTGCAGCCAACTCCACCACAGCAACAGCTAATCTTAGCCAATGTTTAAAAGCAGGTCAAATACAATTAGCAGATACAGGAACTTTGGTGTGTAGAGAAGGCCTTTCACCTCCATACTAAGTCCATTGATAGCAATAAAGAGGACGCCAAGCATTGGCATCATACGCTTGTAAGTGGTTCACATTAGTATAGATAGGTCTGCCTCAGAAATCGCATTTACACATTCAGGACCCAAAGCTCACATCTGCCTCATTTGACCAGAAAAATGGTTTGGACCCCATCACCCTGTTAACAAAACCCTCCTCTTTCCAGAACATGCAAAAGTGATTAAATAGATTCAGGTCCTAACGCATCTGTCTGTTAATCATCCACCTCAGAAGGTCAGTCTTTTAGCAGTGATGAACTCTTCTAGCTGAACTTTGCCGCTGCCCATGAGGCCGAAAGCTGGATACATAGTTCCGGAACAATCCACCTGCCTCTCATAAAGGCACCTCATGGAGTCGGCGTCGTAAAAATACACCCGACAAGCGTCATAATCCAGGCATACACCCAGGCGGTGTGGCATGGGGAGCACGCGGTTGCCAGGGTCTCCAGCTGGTGCGCTCGCAGAGGAAACAGAGGAGGAGGAAGAAGCTTTAGGGATGAAGAGTTTGCCCATACCCAGTGTGAGGAGGGTGAAGGGCTGGGAGAGCTCGTAGCATGTGTCCTCACTGCCGCTGTCATGTCCACTGTCATGGTCATATCTGATAAAACAACAAGACATTATAGGCGTTTTAATAACGCATTCAGATTTTATTGCAGAAACGTATATTTTATGGTGTATTAAAGCAGCTTCATTCAAGTACAAGTTTATTTAAATCCAGATTAAAAAGACCCACCTGTTCTCTACTGCATTTGAATGAGTTGAGTTTTTATTCATCAGTTCAGATCAATCAATCTATTACAAAATAATTGCATATAGAAGAATTGACAAGTCATTTGCAAGTTACTTTTGTAATGGGGCATCCCAGAAGCAATCCTTAGTTTATAGATAAGGGCCCTTTAATCTGCAGTTTTAAGGTGAACGTTTTTATTCGTTTACCACAGGTTCATGTTACTTTATCAATACCCAAAGATAGATTTGTTTTGCAGTTAAAAGTGGGGAGGGAAAAAAATGCATGCTTTATCTGCTGCTATATTTTTTATCCAATCTGTTGTCTCCCCCCCCCCCCCCCCCCTTTTTCATGCCTATAGTTTGCCATAATGCTTAAAAATTTTTGTGTAAAGCAATTTCAATAGTCTTGTACATTAAGTGTGCTATAGAAATAAGCTTGTCTTGCCTACAATTAACAAGTCGCAGGAAAAATATCCTCAATACAAGAAAAAAAAAAAATTCCATATACACTACGCCTATAGGCATATAAAGCTCTAGAGGTACAGCTCAAAGATTTGAAATATACATATTAAGACAGATTTTATCAAGACGACAAAGAAATATACATAAATAAGTGTACAAAAATATTGTGCATGAAAGCAGGCGCGATTTGTTTTTTGGATTTGTGAAGAGTTACGACATCCTTGATCGATTACTTCAACACAGCCATTTATTAGCCTCCTGCGTATATTATGCAATTAGAAAAGGATAAAAGATGTGTTGAAAATAATGTGTTTCTTTATATGCCTTTACATGAGCTGATCCAATGAGAGACCAGCTTTGTCTGCGAATAAGCTCTTTACAGGTTTATACTGGTTCTCTTACATCACAGGATTAGGTACGACTCAAACATACTTAACATTGTACTGAGACTGTGTGTGTGTGTGTGTGTGTGTGTGTGTGTGTGTGTGTGTGTTGGCGTCAAGCGTGTAAAGACCACACGCCCAGTTATAAATGTAATCCATATGTTGTGTTCACAGGAGTCGTCATGTATTCACCTTGGACTGCTGGTATCTCTAGGGTGGTGGAACCATTCAAGAAGCTTTGAGTCAGATGCGACTCCAACTTTAACCATATACGAGTGTGGTTCCACTTTAAAGGCCCAGTAGTGTCTGCAAAACAAGCAGAGACGTTCTCCTTATAGCACATATTCTATTTGAATTAACAAATTGAAAGAAAATCAAGTGATACTAGACATAATCATTTTTGTTTGTATACCTTCCCTGAGAGATTCCCGTGTCACCAATTATGTAGTCTAGTCCAATGTAGCTGCCTGTCTGTACACGCTCTGCTGCCAGGAGGAAGGCCATGCCGGCGACGCTCTCCACGGTGTCACGTCGCTTGTTCAGTACGAGACGTTCTGTGCTGAAACCACACTTGTCGTTGAACAGGAAACCAAATGCTGTGGGTGGGGGGAAAAAAGAAAGGTGAAAGTTAAAAATGTATATATATATTTTTAGATCAAGATTTGTAATGAATTGATCCAATTATTAGTTCTTTAATTCACATAAAATGGCTGAGGGAAGTTCAGTTTCAGGTATTTTCATTTAAATTAATTACATTCTTCACCTCCACTGCTGCTACTCACACTGGTGTATGAATGTGTTTGACAGAAGTGTGACTGGTATTTTGCACCTACGGCCCCTCTGACCATCGCCAAATATTCAGTCTGCCCCAGGGCAACTGTGGCAACATATGTAGTTTACCACCACCAGAAGGAGCATGTGAGAGTGAATAAATAATGGATCCATTATGCACTTTGAGTATGTATTCCTTAGACCAGGGGTATCAAACTGTGGTCCTCAAGGGCCGGTGTCCTGCATGTTTTAGATGTTCCCCACTTCCATTACACCTGGAGCCCATTGCATCATTATCAGTCTTCTGCAGAAGTGATGTGGAGCTGATTATTAACTCTGTAAGTGTCAGTGTTGATGCATTCTGAATGGATAATTCAATTTAAATATTCAGAAAATTCTCCCGTTTTCCTTTTAGTTTTGTGGATGTCAAAAAGCAAAAACATTTTTTTTATTTAAAAAAAAAAAAATTAAAGGCAAAATTAAAACTGCTGTAACCAAATTTTAATACTTGTTTTCTTTTTAGGTATTTTTTTTCCCATTTTGTAAATATGTATTAGTTTGTTCATTTTGTTGCTGATTTTGTTTATTTTTCTACATTTTTTTGTTGTTTGTTTTTTTAAATGTAATTTCTTTGATTTTCTGCCATTCGTGTCTTACTTTGCTCATGTTACCAATTATTTTGTCAGCTTATTGTGAATTTTTGTTTGTGTTGTTGCTCATTTTCTTTTCTTTTATTTTTTTTACTGATTGCTAAAATCTCAGGGGTTAAAGGGTTAAACTGAATCACATGAAAGAGGAAAATCTCTAAAACGTGCAGGACACCGGGCCTCGAGGACTGAAGTTTGACACCTGTGCCTTAGACAAAGCGCTATTATTATTATTATTATTATTATTATTATAGAAATGAAGAGATTGATAGATAACGATAAATTACTTTATAAACTTTGTCTGAACAGATCCAATTGTATCCGTTTACATTCCGCTGTATATCAGGCTAGCCCCCAGTGCTGCCTGTTTAGTTTCCACCATCAGGGGGGAAATATTGCCCTGTTCTTTTGTTAAACCTCCAAATAATTAGAACATAAAAATAAAATAACACATCAGATCTATATGAAGTGCTGTAAATTAACATCCAAAAATATTAAGAATAATTTTCTGAGCAATATTGAACACTGAAATTTTTGCTTTTCCTGTGCTTCGGATAATGTCAAATAAATAACAGACCTACCAATCAGTGTTTGAAATGAATGGTAAAGTTAGAGATTAAAAATTAGATTAATGTGCATTTTTAATTAATGCACCAAATATGATTGGAATTAATCATTCTTAATTAATTTGACACTTCTATTACAGATAAAGTTGATGAGTCCCAATTAAATGGAGAACATGACGGAGTTGACGTTATCCCCAAAAATGACACATGAGGGCGCTGTAATACCATTTTACCTACACATCTGAAGACTTTCATATCAGCACGGTGAAGAGTGGCGCCCTACTAATGAAACATCATTTTTCATGTGCTACATTTCCAGTTCTCATCTGGATGCAATTAAAACACATTCTATAAATAGTCTATGAGCAAAAGGCTAACGTTACCATAATCCAGGGCACATATAGGATACACGATTATGCAGTTTACTCAGCCATCACATGCAATCTGGGGAAGACCATTTCATTTACATACATCTAGGGAAGTCCTTCTAACAACTAGGGCATGATAATGATAACATAAGCCTGCCCACTGGGGGGATATGCATCCACACGGCATTCACATGCAAAGTTATGTCGGCAGGAGACACGGTTACTGAGAAGATATGACAACAAACTGATCCAAATCAGTGCTATTTATCAGAATCAGCTCAGTTGGAGGAATATAATATCAATATAATAGGATTCTAGGTTTATAGTGATGTATTATAATGTACAGACACATTCCACAGGCTCTGTAACAAGATGAAACTGAAATATAAGAGAATTTTTTTTTTTTAATTAAAGGGGGAAAAAATAAATACCCGTAACATGTCCCACTCCTCTCTGCAAACATAACGGGATTTATTGAACACATGTTTTATACTAGATTTCATTCAACACATGTCTAATGGTTTTTATTACAGAACAATATGTTGCAGAAATAGAGATCACACTAAATAGTGACTGTTTTTTGTGAGATTTTAAAGCTGCACACATTACATTTCTCTCCATTTTTTTAATCTATTATAATAAAAAAAGGCAGAAATAAATCTTATGCTCAATAGTCATGTAAAGACAACATTACTAAAGCTGACCCAAGACTTCTGCACAGTGATATACGATGAAAAACATAGATGCATCTGCAAGTCATGCCTTGTTACACTTTGTTAGTTAAGGAAAGTTAGGACATTAGGATGCAGCATGAAATTGGTCCCAGAAGAACATTTTAATTTTACATTTGGCTGAGGCGTATATTTAAAGAAATATTATATAAATGTTAACTTTAACTCAGCAACGCAACGTTCAAAAGAAGGTAAAGACAAACAGGCATTGGCATAACTGTCCTCCCCTCCATTAACATTTAAAGCTGCATGAAGCCAAAACTAGAGGGAAAAAGCTCTTTCATCTCAGTCCAATCAAAGGAATAAATAAAAATGCTGCTGTGGAACAGAGAACACACTTTTCAAAGCTTCTGTGAACCACAGGGCAAAGCAGTGAAATCACATCTGCCTGTTCATTGATCACTATCTCAATTTAACCATTTAAGACAGAAGTATTTTTGTAGCAACATCTAAAATTGTGCTCTACATCTTAACGGTCCTCTGAATTTGCTCAAACATCTACATGTATAAGGAAATCATGCATTTTCCTATAGATAATTTGCTTATACGTGTAGGTGTTTGAGCAAATTTAAAGGTTATTACATCAAAACAGAAAAAAAAAAAATAGAACAAACACCCTTTTCAATAAAATATCTAATAAATTGTGTAAAAATGAGCACCGGCAACTACAACCATTTGTTAAACTACATGGATTTTAATTTGCAAATCAATCTTGCAGAACATCCAAATGGGTTACATCTGATGAAGAAAATAGAATCTGGAAATTATCGAAGTGTTTTGCAAGGTTTCGTGGTTCAAAAGTCATTAAGTTCTATCCATCCATCTAGATCAGAAGATGGTCACAAGTGACCGTTTAGGTATTTGAGGGTTAACAGCTGTCAACCATATATTTAACCTCCATACAGCTCAAAACACCTGCCATGAATGCAGTCTGTATCTTCAACAGCACATCACCCAAATCCACAAAAGTAGACTTACGGTTTCTTATTGAATTACAATGTGTCGACAGGTAACGAACCTTTTGCTCAATAAAACAAAAACACTGAAGTACAGCAGCTTTAAATGTTTCATTATCTACAGTAATGTTTTTGTCATCTTAGGTTTCAACCATTTCACCAAACCTCCCACTCAGACTAGTGTGTGTGTGTGTGTGTGTGTGTGTGTGTGTGTGTGTGTGTTGCCCTCTGCCTTTCACCCTGACCTGAAATTCCACCTCATTACTGACGCAGACTGAGCCCATCCACTCAGTCTTACACAAACCACAGAGGAATGTGGAAGCTCCAACCGAAACAAAATTGACAAGACTTGCACAGGACACAAAACAAAAGCATCAAAGATCAGGAGGTGAAGTGTCATGTTTGCATGTATAGAGATTTTATTCAATCTGAACGCAGGCAGCCATCTGCTGTGTCAACAATACAAATTCTATTACTGACTTTGAACACAGCACTCTAAAGCACCGAGTGATGATTGACTAAATACTACTGCATGTCAAGCTTCACTACAAGGATACGATTTAAATTCAGGATAAACATTATAATAAATTACACCGTGCATCACTTCACAGATGGTCCAAGTTAGCAAAACTGATGTAACTGCAGGTTTTTCTCCAAGCTGTCACCACATCCAACCCCCCACCCCCCCTTCCAAGACCATCACACAAAAGCTATGGTAGTTGGAGCCAACAGAAACTCAGAGGACAATAGTGAGAAACTAAACATTCTGCATCACTGCCTCAACCAAACATTAAAACGACCTCAGACTTCAGCAGATAACAGACACTTTGTGTGCGTTAATTACCCTAAAATCAACTAAATTCCAAATACAAAAACACACCCACGGTGTATGCAGTGGAGGGGATAGAGGAGCTCAACTGGCAACTTGGCCAAAAGAGGCCCAACAACAGGGTCCGCTTCCCCCCGCAGTCCAAAAATTAACATATGGGGATTACATTCAATGCATTCATTAATTTTAAAATAGATTGCATTTTCCTTTATTTTTAGAAGCACTATCATCTCTAAGTTTTCAGCAAACATTGTAGTAAAAATAATTTGAAGCAAATATGTATTTATAAGCAAATTTATTATTACTTCGTTTCACCCCATAATACATTTCTGATCATTAATATTAATAATGTATATTACTTATAACCTTGACATGCTTTACTACACTTTATTGTACTGCTATGCTAAATCATTTTAACTTATTCATTTTTTAATTATGCATCATTTTATTCTCAACTATTATGGAATCTGTAGTCTCTCCTCATTATATTTCCATAACATCGACAATGTTATTACATTCATTATTGTATAAGAACATTTCTATAAATATCAGGAATATCCACAGGAGGGGAAAAAAATTGCCTTTTATGGACTGAACTACATAAATAAACTTGCTTTAACACAGTTCTAAGCATCCTTTCAGCTGAAGAAAACGGCTGTATTTATAATATATCCTTATAAAGTCTTGCTCATAAATTCATTAGGAGTTTTACCACTCAAGTCATTATGAACTGGTCTTAAAGGCATTATAATAGCTGTTAAATGGGAACCTTTTCACTCAAAAGAACCCCCTCCCCTCCTTGTTAAGTTGTTATCCAAACATCTCTCTTCCTTTCTATTTAATGTGCATATAAAAACCTCAAAGACAATGGATACACACCCACTGCTTGGGGAAAACATAGACCAAAAAAAAAAAAAGTTACCACATGCGTGTTACTAATAAAGAAAACTCAAGTCTTAAATGCTGCTTGGCTCAAGTTTCCAAGATAAGTCTTGGGTGAAAATGTGAAATTCTTAGAATTAATGAGAGAATAAGTTTTTGTCCAAAGGAATATTGGTCTCAGATCTACTTCAAAACACTGTGTGCACATTATGAGCCATTCACTTAAAAGTTCCTTCTAGTGGTATATGTACAAAATCAGTTTTATACATTTACAAAAACCACCATATATGTGAAATAACACCATCGTATAATGAACTAACCAGCACTTTTGTCGTTTGTTTTCCAATTCATCATATTAAAGTATAAAAGATTTAGCACATTTAAGGTCTGAAGCACTTTCTAAAAAAGTTGTAGAGTAGTATCATTTTCCCTCCATCATCATTATCCGACATCCTCCAGGCTTACCTGGTGCAGGTGGTGTATGGAAGGTAACGTCAGGGCTGTAGGGGCTGAACATAGAGTTCCTGCAGCTTCGGACCCTGAAGGAGTAAAGGGTGTCGGGCTCCAGATCAGACACCATCGTACTGGGACCATACACTCTGTCTGTGGCTCTCCAGACCCCACTGTCCTCGCCATCTTCCAGTGATGGGGACTGGCTAGGGCCTCCCAGTCTGAAAAGAGGGAGAATTAAACTCCAAATAGTCAACTTCATCAGTGACCCCACCCACCTACAACATGAACTGTTCTTCCTGCTCCCCTCAGGCAGGAGGTTCTGCAGCATTAGAACCAGAACAACCAGGTTCTGCAACAGTTTTATTCCACACGGCATAAGATTGTTAAACTCAAAGTAAATTTCTTGATGTATATGTCTGCAGCGTGGGTGGGTTATAGTTTGAGTATAGTTTAAGTATTTATTGGACTGTTTTTATTTTTTAATTGGATTATTTTATTTTTTTTATTGGACTGTTTTTATTTTTAATTAGAATTTTACGATTGATTCTTATGTCCGATGGCGAGTGTCTACATGGAAATTTTACTGAATGTGTACGATTCTTTGCAGATCATAAGGTTTTGTCGTCAGTATACTCAAACCCACCTGCGGTATTCAAGCACATGGTGATCTGTAGGAAGGTGGTCATCTGACAACCTCCAGTGGATCGAGGCCTCATTGTAGACTTTGCTATTTGTCAGGTCAATCAGAGGAGGGTCTGGGACTGAGGAGGGATAAAGAAAAGACCATCAGTAAAACAGGTTCATTTTTACAGAATCGATTGTCCACTTGTGTTGCATGCAGAACCTGCCCATTTAAACACAAATAAATCACCAATTGTTTTGCAACAGCAGCCATTTTTTGTGAAACACTGCATTGCATCTTTAGGTCAATTCACAAAATTTACTTGCAAGAATAATTTTTTAAAGCACATAATTCGTCTTTTTGATGCAGATTTTTGCATCAACTATAAATTATTACAATTTTTAATTAATCATAGGGTTACTTCAGATTAATTTTGAGTAATCATGATAAAACACTTTCCATCGCAGAGTTTTTTTGTACTCAAATTTCCCACAAAAACAAAAAAAAGAGAAAAAAAAAAAACATGCTAAAATCCACTAAATTTCACAATACATAAAAAATATATATAAAAATAAATAAAACAAGAAACAACTGTTTACAAACTGTAAACAACTGTTCCATAAAATTTTAGTAACTTTTTTAAAATTAGAGTAATCACGAGGATCGATTAATTCAGATTAATTTTGACAGCCCCAAATAAGATGTGTTTTATATCTTTAAAAAAATGCAGGTTTTTTTTTTTTTGTTTTTTTTTTAAATAGACCCAAAGTGCTTCATAACATTACTGTACATCTGGTGATCATTTTTAGCCCCTCCATCTTGTTTTAGGGACCAGTTTCATAGAAGTACCCAGTATTGACATAATTTCTTCAGTATCAGAGCTGAAGCTTAAAGACAAAGTCTGGTCCTGTAAAACAAATTCCGGTAAAATCACTTGTGTCTTAATCACGCCAAGTACTGCTCCACTTCAGCTCAATAACACAGCTTTAAGCAAACACAGTAGCGCTGGTGTGGTCAAGATTAGACTTGTCCAGATCATGACTATCCGCTGGGGACAATGGACAAACCTGTCTTGTATAATGGAATGTGTTAAGAGGCTGCAGTGCAGATGCTGCCAGGAAATGCACTTTGTAAAACCAGCACCACCTCTCCCCGCTGCACTTTCCTCATCCATCTCCTTCACATGTCCACTTCAGACGTCTTAAAACCGCTCATACTTTCTTCCTTTTGTCAGTTTATCGTCTCCTTTCTGCTCGGTAAAGGTTTTTGCAGGGAAGCATCTCCGCAGTGCTTCCTCTTCATCTTTCTCCAGAGACAGAATCACATTACTCCAACCATATAGGTCACCATTTCTCTCTCCAAGATTAGGGATGGATTTACACCCTTATAACACTGCGCCTCTGTGGATTTTCTTCATCTGACATTACTCCCTCTTATTTAAACTTCTTTTTTTCCTTCATCTTCCTCAAATTCCCAATTCCTCCCACCGTTCCTTTCCCCAGAATAGACATTTTGCCGTTGCTGACCAGCGTCCCCACGGCTGCTGAGCCAAAGTCACTTAGATAATCCACAGTCTCCAATGTCTATTCTCTACCAGGCACAGCTCTCCTTCATATGCTTCTGTCCTCTTTTAGCAGACTACATTTTTAGTTCAACTGCACTTGTATGCAGCAAACGTTAAATACAGAATATAATCGGAGATCCTGAATAAGTACATGTAGGATTTTTTTTAATCTGCCTTGAATGCATTGCCTTTCATTTACCACACATTATCACTGTATTAAGAATGACAGCGAGACAGAGTCGCTACAAGGAAAGATTACACATTAAAGATTACATTTTGTTGTTATTTAATGTTTTTAGACATCAAGCAATCAAGAAGAAAATTTTGTATGTGTGTGGGGGTGGCATTAGGAGTCAAAATACTAGAAGTTTGTGGTTTTAATGCAAAGTGAATTGTATCAGAATAAACTCACAGGTAGTGAAATGTAAAGAGTCCATTTCATTATTGACAAAGGAATGTAAAACATCCACCCATACCTTAAAATTGCTTTCCCAAACAGGTATTATATGAAATAAGATAAAATAAAATCTTAACACTGCATTTTATTCTCTTATATACAATTTTTTACTTTTAAAATTATGACTTTCACATATATTTTCAACTTTATTCTCAACTTATCAGCCCATTTCGAGTGTCCTTCATAAGCAGCAGCCATCTGGAACCAAATGGTGTGAAGTCATCCTCCATGGGTTCAGGGTTATAGGTAATTGTTCCAATGTTTGCATGTCTGGTGTGATTTTCTTATGGCCTTTTTATCACCCGTGTTCTTAACATGACAATGAAAATATGATTGACCTGTCAGAACTGTCTTTTATCAAATAAGTGAACATTGACTAAATGCTGCAGCAATATTTCTTGACAATAAACTAGTTAAAACTCGGGCTGTCACAATTAGCACAAATGTGGATTAATCATCATCATGAGTAATGTGATTAAAATTTAACAAATTTCAGTGGAATGCTGAACATACATTTTAATTGCATATATTCAAATACGTTTTGGATATTTCACCACATTCTTGGTGGATTTTTTTTTTTTTTTTTTACTGTATTTCAAAAGATTTTTTTTTTTAAATACATTTTTGATTTTAATCCCGTTTTGTGTTTAAAAAAAAAAATAAAAAAATCATATGTACTTTTTTTCCCCTTCTGCATTTTGTGCGTTTCTTATTGTAATTTTGTGGCAAATTTGAGTAACAAAAAACCCTGAGACAAAACACTTGACTGATAAAAGGGTTCTGACTGTTTTCTTTCACTTCCACATGAATATGAAGCATACGTTAGTGTGGGCTTCTGTGAGCACTTCAGCTAATGTGTTGCCCAGTTTACGACAAACACATTAAGTGCATCAATATTCCTTTCTGGAGACAGTTTTCTCCAAAAAAAAAAAAAAAAAAAAAAAAAGAAAAAATATGGACTTTTAAAAAAATATTTAATCATACTTAATTGAAATTAATCCAAAGCAATCCTGCGATTAATGAGATTCCAATTCAATTTGACAGCCCTATTTAAACCACTCTTCCCCACTTTAATGCTTTGAGGATAAATAAATTGAGAAACATTTATTCTACAGCAAAATTAAAATCACAAGTGGTTCTTTCTGAACCAACAGATGGGATTTCAGGTTTTCACATATTTCCAATAGATGAACCAACAGGCAACAACTAAACAGGACATTCAGCCACTGAGCACAGCAGGCAGCAACACCGTTAATCACATAAAATACAGCCAGGCAGACAACAGCAAGGCCAAGTTACACTGCAGGAAACCTTCTCCAAAGTCTACTTTCATTTCTGTTTGCCCTTTAAAGTGATAGGACTCAACACGTCATCCCTCTGATGTGGTCCCTTTGATGAAATATCTATAAGGAACAGCACAGCAATAAAACAGAAACACAACGGCCCTTCTCTCAGCTGTTTCCACTCTGGCATTTTGAGGAAACCCCAGTTTGAGGTGGGTCACAAACAGGCATTTACAACCGACAACACACTCTTTCACAGCCACTTGAGAGGCAGAGCATGGGGTCAAAACCTGCAGGAGGGCCACAGCTGGGTTAGCGTGGTAGAACACAAACAGGCCATTTATCCAATGGAAATAGAAGAGTCCAAAACATGGAGAAGCCACAGGCAGTGAGCAAATCCAGCAAATGCACTATAGTTCAACAAACAAATGCCAGGGGTTGAAGTGCAGACGACTAAAAAGAGTGGGATAAAGAATGGAAAAACCTAAGATGCATATTTAAATGAAGCTTGTCCTTGGAAGAGAAACTGTTGAGGGTTTTTTTTCCCCTTCGTGAAAAAGGACACTTTCCAGAGATGCTTTAGTGGGCTTTTGTTGCTGAATCATCTGCAAAGAATTTGATTCAATTACCGCCACATAAATGCACCTCGGTCTTTTCTGCTTCTGAGCTCAGGCTAAAAGCATTATTTATTCCCGTAGGCCGTTTAGATTGAAGATCATCATCAATATGACCCACCCAACTGGTGCACACAGCACTTGCACCAGCGTGAAGAAATCAGGCTTTCATAGAGAAAATAGTCAGTAATCCATTCTGTACTGCATGTGTTTGGGCGAGTCCAAAGAAGATGCCACAACATTGTTCATAAACAAAGGAAGTTACATAAACGATCGACTAAACATCCCAATACAAAGAGAAAATCTGGGGTTGACAGCTTTATTTCTACTTTAATAGAATATTTTGCTTACACTAAGCACGAGTCTCAGTCCCAATAGTAAAAGAAAAGAGAGTTATTTTCTGATTGTATGTTCAAGTAAATATAAGATCAGTAAATCAGGAGTGGCAATTGTACAAAAACTAAAATATCCATTATTTTTTCCTCTCACTTTACTGTACCTCTGTGTACTACAATCTGATTTACATTTTATTTCTTCAGTAACTTGTTAATATCTGCTGCTTTGAAATATTTATTTGGACAAAGTGTAACTAAATTTATGTGTTGGATTCTCCAAGTAAACCCATTATATTGACTTATACAATAGTTCTTGTACCTAAAGCAATTCCTTCACAGCATTGGGGGGGGTAAAAATCTACTGCTTAAATCAAGCTTTGGCTCTTGACAGTTCAATAAAATGCTCTGACATAAATCTCACATCAATGGTTCCAAACAAACCAACAGAGCTGCTCTCCCGCGGGTCAACCCATGATCACACACCCAGCTTTTGTTTGTCACCAACGGCCACCAAAACAACTGTCGGTTGTTTATCTGCTTCCACTTGATGGATTATGGCCGTGTGCCAGAAAGACCTCAGCTTGGTCAACAATATACTCCGCCCCTTTAAAGCCTCCTCAGTATTCAACAGGACGCCCCTACAGCCTCAACACCAGTCAGCCATCACTGTTAACTGCGACTGAAAGAGCTGTCACAACTAAATGTCACTATGGACAACAACGACACGTAACGCTGCTCTCCCTTCTAGTCACTGACAAACTTAATGTTGTCAAATTAGATGCGAACCAGACCAAAGGCCTTTTGACATAATGCTCAGACAAATACTAGCAGCCGGCACCGCTCCGTCTCAGCCTTTTATAAACCTGAGACACATACAAACATACTGAAGGCAGGGATGGACAAAAGGTGGAGTACATTTAAGTTTAAATTACTCTTATTTGACTCAACTTAATTTGAGTTTGGACCAATGTGCTGTCATCCCACTGTTAAAGATGTAAGCCTCTATAGTGTTAGTACGTGTTCACACAGTTACCTTTAGAAATACTTTACACTTCCTTATTTAGTCATTTCTGCCACTTGCTCAAATATCTTTGAACTTTTGAGCTTTGCTCCAGACAACTCTCATTGATCTTTTCTGTTTTTCCACTGATTATTTTCTGTTGGGTCTGGTAACATTTTGTCAACAAGTACTTTAGGACATCAGATAAATGTGTCTTGGAGTCTGTGTGCTGGTCCTCAGGGCAGAGTCAGACAAATATGTTGAGTGAAAAAAAAAACCCGAAAAAAAACAACAACTTCAAGATTTATTGTCATTCGTATTTGATGCATAACTGTTTGGAAACTTAAAACCAACTTCATAATTTCAAGATGAGGTTTACAAAATAAGAGCTGATTTAAAGACTGTATTTGATATTCTTTACTTACCCAAGAGTACTGGTTTATATCTCAACCTTAACTGTTGGCTTTAAACGTCATTTATATTTAGAATTATTCATTCCTAGCATGATATTGTGACAATATTAAGTTATTTGAGCTTGACAGAGAGTTTGGTTTCCAGCCTCGAGGACTTGTGAATTGACCCTACATAATGGGACTTCTCTTGAGAACATCCCCCGATCCTAGACTGATAATTTTCTAACAAAATTGCAGGAATTGAAGTCAATAATATACCTTAAATTATACCCATGTTAATTTTGCCAACTTTTGATATGCTGAAATATGACTTTTTTACCCTACGTAACAGAAGTTTTTAGTGAAAATGGCTGAAATTTACAAATATCTTTGCAAATGCCTCGAAGTACTAGGAAAATCTACTCCATCCATGCCTTGCACTTCTATGCCAGGTAAATGTAGGCCGACTCATTATCATCTGAACAATTCTTCTCTTCTACATAACTGCTTGACCATGCTCCACTGCATTTCTTTAATGGGAACTACTTTTGTTTTAGACAAGCAGGAGAGAAACACTGAGGCACAGGAGTGAGCTTTAGGAAGGTCATAGAAAACCCAGCCTGATTAAGGTGATGAACTACAGCACTTTTTAGTTCTGCCACACGTGACCCAATTTTAACGGTGAATGACAAAAGCAGCGTTTCCCCCAGTGCATTGTAGACAACCGCAAGCAACTGCGGGTGACTGTGGGCACCCGCTCACTTCAGGTCAACCCGCGCATCACTGCTCTGAACCAACCATGGTGAAAGACCGTAAAAATGTGACGCATTTCTACAATTTGATACATCAGTATTGCAACAAGCTCCTCCTTTAACTTAAAGACACCAACATCATGTGTAAATGATACAGAACTCAAACATGGTTTAAAAAAGTAATCTCTTGCCATTGACTGTAATTCAATTATTTTCCCAGAGTTGGGTCCCATGAGGTAAAGGCACTTTAACAGTCCAGCATTAAATAGATGGAACTCATGTGCAAAGTTCACAGAACAACCCGCGTTGACCCGATAATACCGATAGACATGCCTCCCATTATTAAGTCCACTTCAAGGCAGAAAGCCAAGTCAATAACAGCTACATATCCTGTCTCCTACTTAGAAACCACTTCCTGACTGAGTGACTCCCTTTGTCGTTCAGCAGAGCAGAAAATGCATCACAAAGCAGTAAAACCCATTATGAGCATATCCACCGTCATACCTGGCCTATGGATGACCTCTGACCTTTAAGCCCAGGCCAGATCACAGGGCTTTACATGTAATGACATACCGCTTATCCAGACCATTTTTGTCTGCTTTAAAAGAACAGCCCTATGAGACCAGATAAACCTCTAAGATGTCAAAGCGGTGCCGTTTGCCCAGCTTTTAGAGTCGTCTATAGGAAACGTGTACAAACAGAGTCTTCTTAAGCCAAGATGAGTAGAGGCAGGAAATTAAAACATATTTTCCTGACATGAACTGGTGGTCATTTTTTCCAGCAGGTTTCACTCAATGGAGCTTGTTCTTCGACTGGTATGATGGAGAAATGACACGGTCCAGCTCAGTTTTCTTCTTTTTCTGACATTTTGGTGAAATATTTAGTGCTAATACCTCTCGGTAAATGTTGTTCAACACTGTATCCCACTTCATTTTGCTGTAAGAAGTTATTTTTACCTCCTCCAAAGCACATTTCCTTGAGTAGAGTCTCCTCTCTGGACGTGTCCAGCACAAACTCGTCAAAACATGGGTCAGCTGCAGGGTGGAAGGTCCGCAGAGACTCTGTCGCCTTCTGAATCCTGAAAAACAAATTATGGAGGAATCCTCAAAAAGCACCAATCACTTCAGAAATTTCAATAAAGACAAATGCCAGTTTCTCCTAGTTTTTGGTGCGGGTTAACATATCTTTATATACTTATAACAACAAGCAGCAAAAGCCTTGCCCGTGTTTGCATTGTCTTTTTAAGTCGTGTTTGTGCCCGACTGTCCCACACATTGAAGGTAGTCAAAAACAGACCTACATTGTTGCATTGGAGGTTTGCTGTACTTTGTGCATGTTCTGTATCTTGCATTTAATTCACATTTTGATTTTACCCATTTAAAGAACTCCATCTACAGTTCACATATGGGCATTTGTCCGTGTCATAGTTAAAGGAGGTCATATTTAGTTTTTTGGGGGGGGGGGGGGTTTACAGAATGATCCATTTTAAAACATTTCCCTGTAGTCTACACAACCTGTAAATGTGATGTTTGGGTCTAAATTCTTCATTAATTCAATTCTACAGATCTATCCTTAACCCCATTTCTGAGTAATTTATTGAGAAAGGTTGTTTTGAGTACTGGCTTTTTAAATGCACGACTCACTTCACACCCCCACCCCCTCCATATTGTTGATGGTGCTGCTCTGTTATAATTCTCTATACTCTGATAAGTGTTCACTGGAGGTCTCGACCTTATATGTGCAAATGTTGTGATGTAAATAGTTATGGACATTTAAGCAGGAATTTAAACATGTTCTAGAACTCTATCTCTATATTTATTTTGGCAAAAAATGGGTAGTTTTGCAGCATCTGAAGGGTTCAAATTAAAGAAAATTTAACCATTAGGGTCCAAATCCAAACAAATGTATCTTTAGTTAAAATAACGAAGAAATTCAAGAAAATAAGAGGTCTAATAAGTTTTCCATAATTGTATATCCTTGTGTTTTACACCAGATTTCATTTAACACATCTAATGGGTTATGTGGCATCTTTTCATGGGGTCAGAGGTCAAACTGAATAGTCACTTAAACCATTAGAATCCATTAGTTTTATGTGTGTCTTAAGGCTGTGCACACATTCCCTGTACTTTTTTCTGCATTTGTATAAAAAGAGAATGCCAAATATAAGGTTACTGGTCACAAAAATTAGAATTAAAAAAAATTGTAGGTGAAATTCCCTTCATTTTCATCGTCATTGGGAAGGGGGGGGACTTTGACTATGAAAGTGAGGAAGATAAAAGACATGATAAAAAAAATACATATAAAAACTAAATTAAAACTGAGCATTTAGAAAGATGGAAAACAAATTTAAAAAAAAAAATTCTTAAAACGAATTAAAACCAACTGAATTAGAATGAACAAAAAAGTCAAAATTAAATAAAACTGAGCTATAATGAAAAATCCAAAACTATTATAACCTTGATACACAAGCTAAGATATTTGAACAATCCTGCCTGTATGAGTAAATCTAATTTGCTCTTAACTACTGGAAAATTAAAAAAATTGGGAAAGCCATTGTTTTATGTCCTGTTACAAATGTCCCAATTCAGGGAGTTAAATATAGTCTTACATAATGAAAACAGGATTAAGGTTCAGGTCTGTGGGTCTAGGAGGAGACTGCAGAGCCAAGTGTATCATGCTCTTAAAGTGAAAGTTCTCTGCTTAGCTAAAGCTGCTAATGGACATCAATTAGTCAGATTAGTGCAGTAGACAGTCCTGCACACAGCTTTAAGTGGACACTGCTACAAAAGTCTACCCTCTGTTGACCTTCCGTCTTGTAACGCTTGTGCACGTGGTGGCAAACAGCAGTAATCACCCAAACACATGGGCAGATTTCAAGTCTAAACTAAAAAAGTAAATCCCAATTTGGAAACTCTGTGTGAACCATGTGCTGATGATTATCCTGTAGGTGAAACAAAATTAATCCAAACACCACTGCTCCATTAGTCAATATCCCCAGTGAAAATCTGTCTAATACCTGATGTGCAGTTGTTTTGCCGTCTGTACGAAGCAGGATTGGTCCGTTTCCTTCAGCACCTCCTGAGCGTATCCCACCAGACCACTGTTCTCCAGCATGCCCTGGTACTCCTCCACCTGCGGAGATTTGGAAACGGCATCAAAACAATTAGTGTTGATCTAACTGTTCTTGGATGAAATTTATCAAGGCCAAAATGATCCATCCTTAACCCATTAATACCCAGTGTTACTTTTCTGGCAGTTTCTAAATGATTTTTTTCCCCACTCCATTTGACCATTTTAAGCGACTTATCACCACTTATTATATTATTCTCTATATTTGTTTTTCAGTGAAACTCCAGTACTTTCTTACATTTAAAATTTACGATCGGGTAAATGTTCATTAAAGCTCAGATTCTAGTTGATGGTCATATCAGAAACGGAAAAAAATGCTACTTTTTCAGCAAAGAGTTCAAAAACTGAACATAAACCCAGTGTGTGAGTCAACTGTCACTGATCCACCATGGGTTTTATTGGTGAAGCAACGTTGATTCACCAGATGACGGTGTTTCTACGGTAACTATGGAGCCTCTGAACACCCAAATGGGTCATAACTGATAACCATGATAAGATGATAAACTGCATTTTACAATTATTTGCATGTATCGATATGATTAGTGGCATTAAAGACATTAAATTAGACGCTTTGGCTCTATGGGTTAAATCACAACATCATACCTGGCCCCTGAGCTGGTTCATACGCCGGTTGCGAGACTGTTCGATGGACCTCAGCATCTCAGATTTCCTCTCCTGCAGGGTCTCAAACAGACGCTCAAAGTGCTCATTTGCTCGACGCTCTGCCAACTGTCCATTTTCCTTTAATAAGAGAAGAATGCATTTCTATACACTTGTGTTCCATCCCTATATTAATGTACCTTTATTTCTTCATAAAAAATTTTTTTTAAAAAATAAATATTACAGAGCAGCTAAAATGTTTACACACCCAGCTAGTTTTCTGTAGCCCCAAATCATAGTTTAAGGATAAATGGAGAACCATGCTTTCCTATGACGTTTACCAGAAAAACTTTGTGGGCATCATAGTAGACGAGGTGATAAATAAGAGTCACATATAAATGGTAAGTTTAAACCTCTTCTGTTGATTTATATATACCTAATGAAAACCATTTTCACCAATTAAGCAGCTTGACTTCCAACGTGAGTGGCCGAAGCAGCGGATCAGTCAAGAGATTGACAGATTTTTAATCTAATCACATGCATTTAAGACCCCTCTTTTAAAAACTGATCGGGTTGTGGAAGGGTCCCAGGTATTATTGTGAAATAGTCTAGAGACAGTCAGGTTACAGTTCACCCTCCAAATAAGCAAAATTCCACTCATCAGCTGTAGCACATTAAAAGTTTGATCTGAGCAGGGGAATAGAGGTCCGTAATTAATGGGGGGCTGAATTGAATGTCACAGCAGAAGTGAAACGGACATGCTTTACTCTTCCTGTAACTGTCCAGGTAGAAAACACACACACACACACAGTGAGCGACAGAATCGTCACAGCATCAGTTACATGTTAGTCAATGTTGATGAATCAGTGAGACTATAATTGACCTACATAACTGGTTCAGTGAACAGTTTCAGGTGAAATATCAACCTCATTTGTACATTTAACAGGCTTAAAAACATCAAAAATCAAAGTTAAATACAATCACCATTTCCTCAAAGAGTATTACAATATTACCTAGGAAACAACTAATAGAAGAGGAGGCATACGTGTAAGCAAATCCTGCATTTCCTTATTTTTGTAGTTCGCATATTGTTTGATTAATGAGCTTCCTAAAAAATACAAAGAGGGCGTAGAGACTGTACTTTAACTTCTCAAACTGGTTTAGAAGCAGCTGTGTAAATATTGATTTTTCTAGAATGAAGAGTACATTATAAGTTAAATTGCTTTGTGTAACTACGTATTGAAAGTTTGAGGAGGTGGGGCAAAATTTCACACACACAATGAGGGAAGAAAAAAGGGAGACAAACTCCAATTATGATACAATCTTGGGTGGAAGGGTCTAAAATTAAACTTCACTTATGAAGACAAAAAAAAGGAAAATCCACAGAAAGTAAGAAGAAGTACACTTGAGCGTATTATTGCATTTATGGAGTGCGACTGAACTGTCAAGGGGCAAAGATTACAGAGATAAAAGCATAGCAGTGGAGTGAAAAAGGGGATTTTGGCCTTGTAGCAGCATGAGTCAGCAGCACCTTTACCTCGGTCTGATTGATGAGCAGCTCAAGCTCCGTAATCTGAGTCCTGACCTGGTCCTCTTTACTGATGAGGTAATGGATACTCTTGGCCAGCTTTTCCTGGTGAGGACAGAGACCAACAGTAAAGTACAGTGAGATATGAAGTCTTACATCAGCAAGATAAGAATCCCAACAATTCATGGACAGGATATATTGGCACTTCTGTACTAAAACTGGAACAGAAATGGATTAATCGATTGACTGTTATACTAGATAACATTTTATTTTAGGACATGATATTCACAACTGCAGCATGTGCATTACGACCCCCTCCCCATCCCCTTGCTGCGGATGTTACACAACAACATGATAATGCATTAATCTTCAGTGTAGAACATGAAACCCAAACTCCATCCAGGCTGATGAAGTGAAGGGTTTGAGGGTTCATTAGGACACATGATCTGTCCACCAACAATTTGAGAATACAATGTACACAAAATCATGGGGAACAAAATGGTCCCATTAAATATTAACGCAGCACACAGTTTGTGTAAACGGAGACCGCCCGATTAGATTTCACACAGATTCACCCTCAGTTGCCGAACTAGGCCTAGTTGAAATTACTGTTTAACACGTCAAGTATGATGTTTGGTTTTATGTTGCGTAGTGATGTCCAAGCAACTGGACGGTCTCAAAACACAAACCTCTGACAGATTTGTCTGCACACACTCAACCTGATTAAAATGGCAGTGGCCAAAATCTGGTGAGAACCATTAGTGATACCCCGGTGAACCAGATGGATTCGGTTTCCAAACAAAAGCGTATCGGTGTCTACGACCTCATGCACGTCAGAACAGGTACAGGTCGGCATTAATATTACAGCAAGAGATGGTTGATCCAGGCAGATAGAAGATAGAACATGACCATGAAGCCCTGAAGGTCTGTGTGTTACATAGTTCAGTTTTTACTCAACAGGAACATATTAATCAACAGGTTTTCTCTGACTAAACCAAAGGCAATAGATCATTTTCACCTAAAATAATTGTAGCAACTCAAATGTAATAATGGCTCATAATGCAATAATGCTTCATAATGCAATAATAGACTGTAAAAAAATAAAATAAAAAATGAGCGCATCAAGTAATAACATCTTTGCGCATAATGTAGCAACTCATTACATTAGCTCACTTATATAGCAATATAGTTCATAATATAAGGGTTTATACTGTGAGAAAAGTTGCATTGTCACCATTTTTTTTAACCTTTTCCATTGCTGCAAGGTGTAAGGTTAACCATTTTTAAGTAACACTTTTGAAGAAATCCTATAGTTTATTAAGGCAATGTTACATTATGAGCTTTTATTACATTAAGAGTTGCTATATAGGCAAGCTCATAATATAATTACTTGTTACATTATGACCAAAGGCATTATGTTATTTTCTCATGATTTTATTACATTGAGTCAATTACTACATTATGAACTCATTACATTTACGTTATTACATTATGAGTTGCTAGAACAAGTGTGAAGCTGTGGTCCTCAAGAGCCAGTATCCTGCATGTTTTAGATTAATGATAGTCTGATTTAATCACTGATCGTGCGTTTCACATCATTTCTTTTTTTTTGGTAAGTAACAGTAGGGGCAAGGAGTTTGTTTTTGTATGGGGTGACGCATATTTCTATATACATTTGGGTTTTTTTCCTCATCTTGGAAAAAGACAGAATAAAGGGGAATAAGTATCAGCTTCAAATATTGATTTAAAAATATCAGGGGTGTGCATCAGTCAGTGGCCAAGGCTAATGCAACAAAAAAAATGAATAAAATATCAGTCACTCCCCATTGTAGACATTACAACACACCTAGTTCAATTAATCATCAGTTCTTCTCATGTTGTGCCGATGCCTGAGAACAAGGTAATGGTTTTCAGTTGTGATAAAAGAGGGAAATATCTAGAACATGCAGGATAATAGCCTTTGAAGACCCAAGTTTGACACCCCTGACCTCAAGGAACTAATTTTAAAGGCCTGGTTTTAACAACAGTATGTCAACTGTGAAGTGCCGCAATTCACAGCATTCAAATTATTCTAACTCTGAACCTTTTACACCATCCACTAAATCCAACTACTACTACAAGGCTGAAATCCTGAGTTTTCTGACACTTTATGGCAGCAATGTGGAAATGGAAAGGAATCATTGAGAGTCTGCCACACAGGCTCCAAAAATTCCTGGGGAAAAAAAAGTAAACATAATGTGGATCCTGAATAATGAAGACCAAAAAGCATCTTTGAACAGAGGTTTAAAAAAAAAAAAAAAAAAAGTGACATGCATTTCTGCAAATTCAGAAATTATGGACATTTATCGAATGTGCTAAAAACTTCAAGTCAGCATTTTCTTTTTTACTACAACAGCCCATTTTAAGTATTTATTATATATAATAAAGATAGTTCATGTTCAGATTTTTAAAGTTAAGCTCTTCCTGATATCAAAGTTGCAAAAAAATAATTTTCTGATACTTTTATTATAAAGAAAACATGACACTTAGGAAGCCTGTTGTACTGGCAGACTTCAGCTCCAAAAAGACACTAATAAAATAAGATTTTCAACATCTTTAAAAAGTCAAAGTGGAAAGGCTGTGTGTGCATCTGGTACCTTGAGGATCTTGTAGGCACTGCTCATGGAGGTGACTTTGTGATTGGCGTGGGATCCTCCCAGTTTGCAGAGGTGACACACAGGTCGCCTGCAGACTTCACAGTACATGTTCACTTTCTCCATCTCGTGCTCCGGACACATGAGCACCTGTAATATTAAAACACATTACATAAGAACTAAAATGTGTACAATACTGAACATCAAATGGTGGTGTCGTGACTGAACTGAAACAGGAAGAACTGTAGACAACTCTGCAGGAGCCATTTCCTCAAGTGTTTAAAATAGATGTATTTAGCATATTTTACTGACAAAAGAGAAGGTATTGTGAAAAGAAATCTGGAAAGAGAAAAAGAAGTAAAAAAAAAAAAAAAAAAAAACATGATCTGGGTGACAGTTGTTTCTTCTTGGTTAACACTAATACCTTATAAAAGTTTCATTTGATTCTTTTTATTCTAACAAAATGCTTTAGAAAACAATCTGTAGTTGAAAATACATGACAACTTAAACTTCTACACTGAAAAAAAAAAAAAAAAAAAAAAAAAAAAAAACGACATTCCTACCCATTTAACTTTTAGTGTTGGTTCTAATCTTAGCCAATGACTATTAAACACAAAAATTGTGCTTCTTAAAAAGCAACCCCCACAAAAAAAAAAAAAATATATGCATCATTGTATTCTAAGCTGTTTTTTTAAATCTATATTTGACCTTACTTATAGCATAAAGATTTTCACCCTTTAAAAAAGCCATGCTTTTGCTTGTATGTTGTGCACATTTTAGATTCACAATACAAGCTGAGGTCCATGCAAATAGATTAAATAAATACACACTCACAGGCCATAATTCATGTCATATGGATGAACACAGTCAAAGTTATTCAAAACCAAAGAATGAAAATGAGCACAACAATGACTAAGGGTCCAACAATTCATGCTAATGTTTATTTTGCAAGCTTTTGACTTGCACATTTCATTTTCAATTGACTCTGGTTAGGACAGTAAATGCAGAACTGGAATTACTGCCAACATGCCAAGTTGCAGTTTATATCAATGTCAGCGTTTGGAGCATTTCCAACTATATCAAATATGCTACAATGCTCCTATCCACCCATGATTATTGATTCCACTCAGACTGATCTGACATGATCTTTACAATGATTTCCAAACTAAATGCTATAATATGACAGTTTGTGTCTAACCCATAAAACACCCAAAAAATCAACCAATCTAAATATTTAACACCAACTGATCCAATTTTATCAATACATGTGACTAATTGAGATTTAAAGGAAATCAACTTTCAATGATCGTTACATATGACCCATTTAAATGCGGAAACGACGTCATCTTCATCACCACTAACATTCACCAGGAAAAGCCATGGAATTTGACAAATGACAGTTGTATTAAACAAATTTACATTCAGATATTGATATTTTTGCCGAAAAATGTACTTTATTAAAGACTATTCAAAATGTAGTGGATAATATATTAAATGGTGAAGACACAAAGGTTAGGTGAAGAGAAAAAATGTATTTGGGCACCGCCACAAAAGCAGCGTTGGGTCTTTATGAGACTTTAAACCAGGGGTGTCAAACACATTTTAGTTCAGGGGCCACATTTAGCTAAACTTGATCTGAAATGGGCCAAACACGTGAAATAATAATATAATAGTACATAAATAATGTATTTCTCTATATTTTAGAGTGAAAAACGTAAAAATTATGAAAACATTTACATTAGACTTTTATTTCAACCAATGTGAATAACGTGACACAAATGAAAGAATAAGCCTAATTTTAACAATTATGCTTTTGTTTATCATTTCCACGTGTTCATTATAACTTGCAGATCATAGTGGATCAAAATTCAATCAAGCAAATTACTCTTAAAATTGCACCAACTTCTCTTGAAAACACACTTCTTCATATATTTGTTCAAGATTATTCAAATATCTTGTGAAATTATACCTTTAGTGTAAATATGTGAAAATATTTACATTTACAAAGAGAAAATTGGAGTTGTCATTATAGATTATTATGATAGCATGTTACTGGTCTGACCCACTTTAGATTGAATGGATCTGAATGTGGAACCTGAACTAAAATGAATATCTTAATGTCAACTTTTGCATTTCACAAATTCATCCCAAGGGCCAGATTGAACCCTTTGACAGGCTGGATTTGGCCCCTGGACCTTATGTTTGACACCTCTGCTTAAACAGACATCCTGTAAATCAGTCCAAGTGAAGATTTCTACCAAATTTCTAAGTTTTCTTAAGCCAGTCTTGAGCCTTATGGCTGCATTCACAAGCCAAACCCTTCCCTCAGGACACAACGATACTTGCCTTGGGCCTAAAGTTTGTCGTGGGACCCACGTACTCATGCTGTGCTTTGGGCGTCCCCCATGGGTGATGGAGTTTGAAGCACTCATTACAGTAGCTGGCTTTGCAGTCCATACAGCTCTTGGTGGCCTCCTGCAGCTGCGGGGGCTTACAGATGTTACACATGATGGCCACGGCTGCACGGGCGGCCTGGCGGTAGCGCTCCACGATGCTCTCCAGTGTGAAGTTGCGAAACAGCATACTGATGCCACGCTCGCCCAGGTCAATGTCATGCTGACAGCCCGGGCAGGGGATGGCGGTGACCCGGGGAGTCACAGAACCTCTGCGCCACCCCGGGGACGAAATAGAGCCTGGAGGAGAGCATGAAAAGATGGGATAAAGTCAGAAAATAGGAACAGGTTGTGTCACCCAGTTTGTGATCCTGTCTGAGGCCCTATTTTGAAATAAACTAAAACCCTTTACTTAAAATTTCACAGAAAGAATGAGTCAGACAAATAGCTGCAAAAAAAAAAAAAAAAAAAATGTGTACCCCAATTATGTTTGACAGATTCTGGGCAAAGTTCAGCAAAAAAAGCCCAAAACAAAACAATAAACCGCATTACATCATCTGTGCTGACTTGCCAAGTATGATCTTAACAAAAATGCCTCTGATAAACCCATGTGAAAAAATGGGAACTTTAAGCCTTTACAAATAGGGCCTCAGAGCGTCTCCCGTTACACTTCATTTCCACAGTGACCTCTGCTCCATAAAGATGTGGATGTACAGGGCAAAACATCAGCACAAGCCTTTCATTGAGCAGCTGTCACTGAAAGGAAAAATAGTTCTGAAAGGGGAGACCAGTCAGGATTACTGGGGTGGGGTGTCAACGGAGTGAGGCCAGTAAAGTCATACGTAAGGGAGATGGCTTCCTTGGACCGTATAGAAGATGCACTGTCCTAATGAGAAACCCATTTCACACTGCAAGTCATTCAACATTTACCACAGGAGTGAAGAGTGTTTAAGTGCTCACAATGATCTGGACAAAACAAAAAATGAGTCAAATTTCTAATGACAAGTGATCCAAAAAAAATAAATAAAAAATTACAATAACATAGCGTGTCTAAATTAAAAACATGTGAAGTAACTCAAAAAAAAATGAAGCATTCTATCATGATTTTAAACAAAATCTGAAGCAATTGAACTTTTCAAAAAATAATAAGTCGCATGTCCAGTTCAATGCATCGACACTTATTTCCACAAGACAAGACACCTCTTAAAGCGACACTGCTTTTAAGAGTTTCTCACAATATTTCGCTTGTTACGAGTGCCGCAGCATCGTAACAAGGCGGTAACGCAATAACATGAGATGATAACGAGGAGCAGTTACACAAGGTCACCACATTACAGATGCAAGCAGGAGGGACCGCTTACTACACATGTAAATAGAAATGAATAAAAGGCAGCAAACTGAAGTCAGTACACAACAAAGTAAGTGACAAAAAAATATATATATATAGCTTCACGTTTGTGGGGGACAGGGGAAGAGGCAAGGAGTGCTGGATTTATCTCAGCCTGTAAGCCACCATTTCCACTTCGTTTCCGAGGACCTGAAAATTAAATCAAACACTCCTCAGGTAGGCGAAATATGAGGGAGGGGTAAAAATCCAGACCAGCACTTTGCAAAAAAATATGGTGCAGCTGAGGGAAAAGCAGTGGCAGAACAGTAAACGGAGTACGATGTGTATAGCCATGTGCATGCTGTGTGATCAAATGATGTGAGCAAAGGACAGATCAATACCCAAGAAGAGAAGAGTGTCCATGATCTGACAAAATAACCTTAGAGTTGGGGGTCACATTCAGCCCCATTTGATCTGCAGTGGTCCAGAATAAAATAATAGCATAATCTATAAATAATGACAATGACATATTTTTGTCTCAGTGTAAAAAAAAAAAATTTAATCATGAAAATATTTACTTGTAAAAACTGTAACAAACAAAAAACATGTCAATAATCTGAAAAAGAAAAGAAAAGAAAGATAGATACTTCTGAAGAAACGGAGAAATGTTCTGACTCAAATCATCATTTATACGTGTGCATTATCGATCAGATCTATAAAAACCCGAAACATTTAGTAAGCGAAGCATAAAATTGTTTCAGGTTGTTCATATTTGTTCAGGTTATTTGCATTTTATTGTTACAGGACAGTTTGTAAATGGAAATATGAAAATTTTTTGCAATAAAACCCAAGACAAAAATTTCAAGACGACATTTATAATCATTTATTTTTTGCAGGTTAAACTGGAATCATTTATAGATTATTCAGCTATTATTTGACTGTAGATCATATTGGTCTGTATGTGGAACCTGAGCTAAAATTAATTCTACAGCTTTGACACTTTGTAAATTCACCCCATGGGCCAAATTGGAAACTTTGGCGGGCCGCATTTGGACCCCTGCCTTAGAGAGGATACTTTAGCATATGCTAGCTAAGCTTCTGGACGTGTAAAACAAAACACATGATTTACAATTGTCATGTGATGACGAACTGAGTGATGATTAAGACACATGAAGCCAGTGGACAAACAGAGACGCCTTCATGTTTGAACCAATGAATGATGCAGATGAACGACCTTTTTATAGTTTCCGTTTCTACCCTTGCATTTGTGTCCTGTTGGAACGCTGTGCATTGACCAGGGTTTCTCAAGTCAGCGAAGCAGGTGTGAGAAACCAGCAGACAAGAGACGCCTGCAGCAAAGTGTGCATGTTTGTGGATCTGCAGGGGGGGGAGGGGGAGTCTGAGGCAGAAACTGACGAGTCACTGCAGAGCTGCTACGCTCCGATTGTGTGAAAGGGGCTTAGTGGGTTTTTTTTCCCCTCCACGTCACCTCACAAATCAGCAGAAATACTTTGATGTTTTAGGTGAAGTAGCATTTTATCATTTTATCTACACTTGACAAGAATTTAACAGTTTTTTCAGTCTCGAGTCTGTAAATTAATGACCGTCACAAAGACAATCTCATGCTTTGCAGGTGATAGTTTAGCTTTCTATTCACTTGTGTCAATAATAATTACATTTACTTGTTGAATGCAGTTTGAATATCAAATCTTTTTTTAATCATAAAGACAGCATCGTTCTATTTTGTAAGACAGAGTGACAGAATATGGCGTCTACTACCGACTATGCATGAATAATTAAAACAGGTAATTTATTTGAGTGCTTTTAAGTCCAAACAGAATTCTTGAGGCCAATTCTATAACTATTGGTTGAATTCATAAAAAAGTGGGTTTATAGATTACCAATGAACCAGAATACTTATTACATGTTGGGAAAATTAGGTCAAAGTTAAAATTTTCAAAATATTTTTTCATCTCTCATTTACTTTTAATAGGTCAAATGTCAAATATTTTAAACACAATTTCGTTTCCATTTACTTTAAACTTAGTACATAGAGGTAATAGATAAACTGATATCTGGATAAATACCAAAATAAAGTATAAAATTTGTTGTGCTTAACACTCATTTTTCTTAATCTGATTGAAAATGTAATTTTTAGTAACCATTATCAAGTGTGTTGTATGCATTTTAACTGTATAATCCTGTTGCATTTGCTGCTGCCCATCTTGGCCAGAACTAAGACGTTCTTAATCCCAATAGGATTTTTATTAGTATCTTTTTGCTAGTAATTTTCACAACTAACCTCCTGTCACAGGTTGATTAGAAAATATCTATTGCAAAAGGACAGTTCATTAAAAATGGACAATTTAACATAAAATCATCAACTTGTGCTTTTCTAAGTCTCAAGAGGTTAAATTAATAACTACGAGTATAGATGTCAGAATCATTCCATTGTTCAATTTTCTTATTACATTACAAAGTATTGATTACATCTTGGCATCTATATAATCCCAAAGTCCAAACACAGTATGCGGTGTTCTGTGACTATGCTACACCCAACATGTGTTTGGTGTGACCGAGGGTGGTGAACTGTCAGATTGAGTCCAGCATCACCACATCACAGACACTGGAGAAAGCTCAAAATGGTCTTCACACAGGCTGTTCCGTCATCCAAAGTACATTTTGAGTGCAACATATCAAAGTATAGTTACACTGTACTACATGTATTGTGCAATTTTGCCAATAAACCTGATTCCATTGCATCTCCATTAACCATCTGTGTATCATTTGTTTAGCAGGTGATGATTTTGCAGAACTGTTACATCTCAAGGATCAACCAATAATTCATAGGAGTATTTTTTCCCCCCATATCTGAAGCCAGTTTCGAGTTTAAAAAGAAAAAAAAAAAATGCTCATTTTCAACCCCCCCCCCCCTCCCCTCCCCCAAGTCAAATGACTGTATGTTATGTTTGCAAATATCTCAAGAACAACTTCCATCCTTAAAAACATCCACAGAGCATGTCAAATAAAATAAATGCCCCTGATCTGAGCAGGCAGACGTACGACAGATTAACATTTATTACTTCATCGCAAGTAAAAAAAATAATTACACTGAATCCGATTTGTGTTTTTAGCGCAGTGCTTAATGATGGTCAAGTGGAGCATAAATGGTTGCACAGATATCGGTCAGAAAATCCTGTTAAGAATCTCAGCAAGCCTGAACGTACTGTAGTTTTCCTGAGTGTGAGACTCAGGAACAACAGAGCTCTACTGTGCTCCATCTCAAGAAAGCTGCTTTGGTTTGCCACCGTGTGTGTGTGTGTGTTTTTTTTGTTTTGTTTTTTTAAACAAAATGAATGCAGGGCTTAGCTGGTGTACAGAGACACGCTCAACACACACACACAAATTCCAGTCCTGGTCCAACTCCTAGGAAACATCTTCACCCCCTTCTTGCCAATTTTTGTTGTGGCTCTTTTCAGTTTTTCCTCATTTATCAGTGTCTGTCGGGAGTTCTACCTCTTTTCTAAATTAATCACTCTGACTTTACTTAATGTTCACTGCAAAAAGCAAAATGTTACCAAGTGTATTTTTCTAATTTCTAGTCAAATATCTCAATCGCAGTTAAAAAAAAAAAAAAAAGACATAATTGCATAAAGAGCAACTTCTAAGTGAGATAAAGAACTTTTATTTCGACTATAGATTTGGAAAAACTTATTCTAAGAAATCTTAAAGATAATTTTCACTTGTTTCATTGGCAGATTTTTTTTTTTTGTTAGCATCAAAGGTGCTGTATGAGATCTTAAACAGACCGTTTCCAGCAGCTATATTCTGAAAATATACACATTTCCAAAGTTCAGACCCCTTTCTTTAGACATCCACCTCGAAACCACACCTCCAGAATAATAGCACAGGTAAGACTTGTTCAAAAATACTACACAGAAAAAAAATTAATTAATAAAAACTGTTCACCCAGCCCCCATTTAGGCTCCTACTCCAGCTTCAGTCTATACATACCTCACCCAGTCTCCAACTCCCCTGCTCTTACATAGCTGACCAGTGTTAATTTTTAATATTTTTTAAACTCTATTTCACACTTCAAAAGTATAAAGTATAAATATAAACTGTGCAAGAGAGGTCAAAAGCTGAATATGCTTACATAGCCTCCCGTCATCAACGTAACACAGCAAATAAATCAAATGAACAAATTATTACTTTGATAATGGGTTAATTAAACAATATAAATATACAATACCATTACTTAGAATGACATGTGCTTTAAATATAGACTTTAAAGATAAATAGTAACAAGGAAACTAAAATGTTAGGGAAATGTAGAGTTATTTAGTGAAGCAGCTATAGTGCAACTTTTGAAAATGGTAAAGGAGGGACATCATTTTAATGTTTTATTCAAGTTATTCCAAACTACCCATTTATATTTGTGACAAAACAGTTTTCTGGTGACACAACTAGCCAAGCTCTAGTTTCATTTCCTGTACTTGTGCTCCAAGCCTCTGTAAACCCACAATTCATGTAGGAGCAGCATGTTGAGTTTGATTGTCATGTCACCATTCAAACATTTTAAGTCGGCACTCAAGATGATTGGACGGGTTTCTTCAGTACCGTCTGTTCAACAGGTAGCTATATATATGTATTTTTTTTTTTTTTTTTTTTTTTTTTTTTTGTTACAACATTGATTTAATTTGTTGTAATCAAGGTGTGAAGGGAATTTTAAGAAATCTAGTAAAAAAAAAACAAAAAACACATCACCACCAAAATCCAATCATTTCCAGATCTCCCCATCACCAACCTACCCTGAAAATGTCATCAAAAGCCGTCCATAAGTTTTTGAGTAATCCTGGAAACTAACAGACAGACCTTTATTTTGTCATTGTAAAATATACACAATTTAAAAACATAACCTCCTTGGCGGGAGTAAAAATCTGCCAATGGAACAAGTAAAAAATTATCTTTGTAATATTTCTAGAGAAAAGATTTTCCAGCCAACTTTATTTGTATAGCACATTTTAAAAAGATACGCAGGGGAAACCAAAGTGCTGTATATAAATAAAGAAAAATAAATTAAATGGGAACAAAAAAAAATACAAAGACAAAAATAAACTGATTCATGTCCATTTGATATAAAAATAAGATCTTTATATCTCACTTACAAGTTACTCCTTAGGCAATTAAGTCTTATTTTAGGAGTGATAATCTTTTGATCTTTTGACTAGACATAAGAAAAAACACACTCGTTTAAACATCAGCTTTTTGCAGTGTTTAGCATCAGCCTCCTCCTGTGCCGACTCACCAGACCTTCAAAGTCTGGTTCTTTTACTGTTCCCATTCTCTCTGCTTACGCTCACTTTTTCCTACCCCAATTACAAAATGAAACCCCATAGTTTCTACAGTGGAGAGGAACGACAAGCACCGTCTCTGAACATTTTATTATTTTGGATAATATTGTCAGATCGATGCTCAGTGGAAGTTTTTAAGGCCAGTGTGATTATTTTGTACCTTTGCAAGTGTTGAAAGTCTGTATGACAGCGTTGAGAAAGCTACAGTAGACTTAAGTAGAAAGAGGAGTAGAACCAAACTAGGGTTTCACAGGGGGGTTCTAGTAACACTGTACTCACTACTACAGCTACTCAATACACGGAGCCCGCGTCTACCTCGATTTCCAAACGACCTTCGCACTGTGGCTGCAAGCAATGAACAGAGAAGTGAGGTGAGACCAACAAGTCAAATGAAACAATACATAATGTGAAGTGATGTGCAAAACCAGTCATTTCAGAAATTAAAAAAAAAAACAAACAAACATCATGACATTGATGAGGAAAAAAAAAAAACCCCACTTGAACCAACTGAAAGAAAAGTACTGATTAGGGCTGCAACCATTATTAGTCTGAAAAACATTTTCACAGCCAATTTATCATTTAGTGTGTAAAATAATTAAGAAACCCTCCAATCTCATATGTTCAGAAAGCATTTTGTATCAAACAGCTTAAAAACAAACATCCCATTGTCTAACTAGAAGAAAAAAAGAAAAAAAAAAATCAGGTGAAAATTACATCAAGATCTTATGTTTGTCAATTGTTCTTTTTTTCTTCACAAAAAGAGTCTGTTCATCATTTAATTGTTGCAGCTCTAAAAGGATAATGCAGTTCAGAGGAATTTAACACATGTGAACACCTATAAAAAGCACAAATAACCCTTGATTTGTGCGTTTAACACAATGTGAAAAGACAAATAGAAGCAATTGTTACCTATAAAGTTGGATTGTTTTCAGACATTTCTCTTTTTGCATATAAAGATTACTTTCAGGCTCCCAGTTATGAGTCATTCATCAAGATTAAATCACTATCAGTTCATGAAAAGGATACAAATATTTTACTCCAACTTTATGGGAAACTGTGTACAACAATAATAATAAATCTAAAGAATACACATCAGTTTTAAAACCTCTAGTAAACCTTTGTGGCTTCAAAAGCATTTATAAAACAGGTAACAAGTGAACTTCAAGAGATAGCTGTGAACATAAAAGTGCATCATCCTGAGTGTCCATGACAATAAAAAAAAAAAGAGAGGATAAAAGTGAAGCAAATAAAGTTTTATCAACATCCTTTCACTGTCTTGGTACCGTGAGACTCATCCAAGTTGCACACTGATAAATATAGACTTAAGTCTTTTCTTTCTCTGCCTTCACATAATCCTCGTTCATTCCTTTAAAAGGCAGGTTGCGTCACCGTGGCGACCGACTGATCTGATCCAGTGTTGAAGACACCGGCTAGAATTAGTCAGTTGTCGTGTTTAAGAAGCATTTAGGTCATAACCTTCTTCGAGGTTTCCCAAAAATTCTTAAGAAGCTCAGATTTTCATTAAACACATGGGATCAACATTTACAAATAATTCCAGGAGCCTTCGATGTTACGACTTGTGTAAATTAAATGAACTTTAAAATGAACTTTAAACACTTTGAATTAACTCACAGAAAGTCAGATTCACGGTACAAATTACACCGACAGTGAAGTGAGTGTCGTGCACAAACTGGCTTTTTTAGCAAAGGCTAACATTTGTTTAGTCAAAAGTAGGGTTTCATTACTTCCTGCAGCAACAGATCCAGTCCTGCCAGTGAAGAATAAACCTATTCAGGTGAATCTGAATGAGAGAAGCTGTGTTTGAGAACCTGGACTGAGCGGTTATGAAGCACAGCTGAAAACTTGTCCACCTCACTGTGCTCTTGGGATCGTTTAAGATCTGGTTTTGGAACCAGTGGGCATCATAGGTGAAAAAAAAAAACTCACATAGGAAAGAGTTTTGTGCAAAAGTCCACCTTTAGTTTACTTTTTATAGGGTTGCAAATTGCATGTATATTAGCATCATTTACTTTTGTTAAGCGTCAAGAAGATACAGAAAGTACAAATATTTCATCTAAAGGCCAAAGTCAGAATTTAGTGCGAGCTTTGTTCCCATGACAAAAAAGCTGAAGGAACAATAAGAAACATCTGACATGTGTCGAGTAAAACAGCAGATGATTAGAGGCATAAATCTCCAAGGCTCCGTACAAAACCGTTCAAGACACATGTGCAAAGGGAGGTCACACTAAATTCTTGACAGTTTAGTCCAGGGGTCTCAAACATGCGGCCCGGGGGCCAAGTGTGGCCCCCCAATGGTTCCAATGCGGCCTGTGGGATGAAGAGCATAATAACTTATTAAATGACTCCATATTTTCTTTGTCTATAAATGACGACCACTTCAAATTTTTGCCATTGTTTTAATGCAAAAAATTATGTTAGATTCTGAAAATATTTACATTTACAAACTATCTTGTAACAATAAAATGTGAATAATCTGAACAACCTGAAATGTTTAAAGAAAATTAAACACAATTTGAACCATTTTCTGCTTTAGTGTCTTTATAGAACTGGACCATAATTAAACACATAGACTAAGGATAATCTGAGGCAGAATATTGTTAAAATTGTCCTCATCTTACTTATGAAGTTTAACTTTTTTGCATTTGGATAATTTATAAAAGTATTTTCATAATTTAATGGGGTTTTTTGCACCAAAACAATGATTAAAATGTGCAGTTGTCATTATTTATAGATTATTAGGTTTTCATTTTACTGGTCCGGCCCTTTGGAGGCTCAAATCAAGCTGAATGTGGCCGCTGAAGAAAATCAGTTTGAGACCCCTGGTTTAGTCTACAGAGGAGTTGGTTTTTTTGAAGCGATATATTCTAACTACATGTGAATGCAAAAAGTGATAGTAATAAAGAATTGCACACATCTGAGAGACTACAGAGTAGTTAGTTTTTGTGACAGATTAAAAACATCTTCAATCTGCAGTTGCTGTGGATAATTTTACCATAGAACAAAGATAAGCAGACTACTTATGGGCGTGTAAAACCATGAATATTTATACTTTTAGTTTTGTTTTTGTTGAATTATCAGAGCAACTTAGTGCTTTATTAATTTAATTTCAGTGTTTGCTTGGTGTTTTGTTTTTCTTCTTCACATTTTTTTTTTTATTTATTTTCCTCCATGTCCTTTTTAGACCTTAATTGGATTTTTTTTTTTTTCTCCATTGGATTTTTGTGGATGGACGCTCAGGGGAAACTTCCCTACATTGTGGGACACTGGTGACCTTTTGCACATCACCATATGTGAGCTACAATAAAGTAGTTAAAGAAAGATTTATGACAGCCTTAAAGTAAAAAAAATACGCTTTAAGCATAAATTAAGAAAATTGAAAAGGAGTAATATATATTACATGAATGAATGGCAGTGTTGGAAATTGTTCTACCTTTTCTCATAAAAACAAAATTATGGTGTCTATTTAATTTAGATTTTTATCTTGCTACTGTGTTTTTATACATCCTTTGCACCTTAACCTTCATTGCACTGACAAAGTGAATCTGAAAGTAACTTAAGTTATTTTTTAAGCAGTATATCACAAATGCTCCCCATTACAATATATTCACACTAACAATATTATACCTTTCATGGTTTGTGCACAAAACATGAACCATCTCAATGCACTATATAATTACCATGGCACACTGGCACTACTTTCAATGTTGTATAAACCGTGATAAAACATCTTCACATAATAAAATATCAACCCAACAAAAGTTTGTACCAATTACAAAGTTTGTCAGTTTATAGCTAGTTTTATATCCATCATCACAAGTTAATTTTAATGTGTTTTGGCACTATAAACAGTCCCTTTGTTAGTATTGTTGTTGTTGCATTAGTGGATCCTAGTATAAATTTAATTGATTGTAGTCTGAACACTGGGTAAGGTCTGCTTATCTGCGGTTAATGAGTATATAATATGGGCTTGGGACACAGTGGACAAGAGCACAAAGGAGGCAACAACTTTATGGAAATGGCATGAAGCCCGGAGCTCTCAGACAGCAGAAAGGGAGCCTTGTGTCCCACCATGCTGTTTCCAAGGCTTAGACCTTGACCTGCTAAAGCTGTGCAGAAGCATTGCCATGTGCAGAAATCTTAAAAATATTGTGACAAGTTGATGTAACTCACTATACTCACCCCCCTTTACATTCACAGCTTTCCTTGCAGCTAAGCTCAGTTTTACGCGTTTAACATGCCTTAAAAAGGAGCTTAAAGATATGCTTTCACCTGTGTGTACATAACACACTTATATACCTATAAATCCGATAAAGGCAGGTGAAAATGATCCCTTTGCTTTGCCCTTTTCGCTAAAACATTTTCCGTGAAGGGGATGTTTGATGCCCCTGAGCCATTAGAAGCAGACAGTCAAGACAATTATGGTTTAAGCGGGCATGTCAACATTTCTTTTCTTTTCAGAGACAAAACTACATACAGCTTGTCAAAATTCCCTCCAGCCTCTTTAATGGAGTCTCAAAAAGCAGACAGGATTAGGGAAAGATGTGATGACAGACAATGTAATGGCTGAGCAGTAAAGTAATTAAATCATTTTTATGTTTGTTCTAGTTTTATCTGGGACAACAGAGAGAGGAGGGGCGGTATCTGTGCCACTAAATCCCAGATATACAGTAAAGTGTTCAGCACACTTTTGTTCACATAGATTTATAAAAAACTTGAATTTTCAATTACTGCATATTTGTTCATGAAAACCTTCTCCAAGTGGAACTATCCCTTTGAGTGTTAGCTTTAGTTTCCATCTTTTTTCCTCTGAAGATGAAGGACAGTCAAAACCTGTTGAATGCATCCACTGAGCAAAGCTAAAAGTGAAGATAAATGAATCAGGAGAAAGATAATGTAACAGGAAGCTGGCACTATGGATAAAACCTCATATTACCCCTTCCTTGGAAGCTATCTAACAGCTGAAGATGCATTTGATCCTTGCATTTCCTGTACCTACATAAACACATTAATAGCTCCCATTGGCTCATATAGTCAGTCTGATGACTCTGCACCAACACTGAACACTGTTTCAACACACCATCATGATATGCTTTTAACCATTGAGAGAACAAAGAATGACAGTTAAAAATATATTTAAAAAAAAAAAAAAAAAAAGAAAAAAATCTGATCCTTTTGGTTGCTTACCCCGAGACCCACCTGATCTCACAAGTCTGTCAAGCCGCTCCATGGAAGGGGAGGGAACCCTGGACCTGGGGCTGCCCGGGAGGGAGCACTCGGACCCTCCATCAAACGAGTCCTCATGGTTCTGCAGCAACAGGTCCCTGACACATTTGTGGCAGACGCTGTGCTGGCAGGGCAGGATCAGAGGGTGGGTGAAGAGCTCCTTACAGATGGGGCAGATCAGCTCCCTCTCTATGTTCTTTATTGGGACCTGGGAGGACAGAAACATTAATTGGGATTTTTGCAACAAAGCTAAGACAAGACACTTTATTCATAACAAACAGAATAGCTTCAGAATTTACAGACAAGGAAGGACAGCTCAGTTTGGAAAAACAGGTTATTAGCAGTGCAGTAGTACAGAGTATACAGCTGTATATGAAGTATATCTACTTATTTTCCAGTCTGCACTGGATAGAACTAATTCTAAAGCCCACTGATGAGGACCAACCCTGCTATGTTGAAAAAAACATGCAGAAATTCAACAATGGCTTGATCATTTTTTTCACATAACATTTATTTAGGCATTTTTCACAGCTTACTTGGTTTTCAACTCAGGTTCTTGATGATATGGCAGTCTGTGTTCTTTTCATTTTTGTTATGTTAAAACGTTTTAATGAAAAAAAATATATATAACTTAAACAATTTTTAAACCTGCATGTATTTCTATATTGTTTCACATTTACATTTCCTTCATATCTTCTCTCATTTTATTTTCATATGACATCTTTATAATTGTATAGTGATGGGGAAAAAAAATACTACTGAGGGATTCTGGGCCAAATATATAAAGTAGTCTTATATGTCACCGTTCCAAATATAGTTTTTTGGACTACTTACAAAAAAGTGAGTATACACACTTCTCCAGGGACCACTACACACCTGGTTCTTAAATGAACCCATTGTCTGCAACTAAAGCAACGAAAACAATACTGTATTGTTGTGCATGTGTGAAAACTGGATTTCATTTCTACATAACAGGTCCTCCTATACACCAGCTTTATCTTTACATTGAAAAACAAATACATGCATATAGTGTGGTTACCATCTGTCTTTTTAAAACCAGAACCATTTTAATTATCAAGTTTAATGTAGAAAAAAAAATCATGGCGTAAATCCCATGTTTCTGAAACACTACAGTCGAAACCATTACATAAGACGGGATTAAACCAGGCTAAATATAGACAAACAGTGAACTACACGATTCCAACAACTCACGTTTTAACATTAGGAAGCCTCCTGACCCAAAAACTGCGAGCTGGTGACTTTTATTTAACTTTCAGGCCGAATTGTAAAGGTAGCAAATCAGACAGAAAAAAAAATTAAGTTGCCTTTGGGGGCAAACATTAATTAGGGGGAAAACTCCTTCGCACGTGAAAAAGACAATACAAAAAAGATGGAGGAAGTTTAAACAGAAAGAGAAAACAATAAAAGTACTATAAAACTGTCCTATAATAATAATAATAATAATAATAATAATACACCAACTGCAGCCCAGGTCTGGACACTCACTCCGATTTAAAACTCTTTGAATTACATTTATCGTCTGAGTGCCCGGTGTCTTTGAACGCACCGCAGTATTAAACAATGACGAGTCGAAAAACACAAACCATCTCCGGTGAAACTCACCACAAATGCACTGCTGCTACGTCGCATCCCTGCAGACATGCGGAGGGAGACGACTACAAATCGCCCCTGAGTGTGAATTAAAATTAAAAAAAAAAAATCCAATAGCAAAGTATAAACACTTTATCCGGTGTTTTCGTTCCGGCTTCAAACCACAACTTGTAGGATTCGAGCAGAAGATGCCGACACGGACGGATAAGTGAATTTAAATAGAGTGACGCGGAGCTGTGGTGAATCAGCAGCCAATTCACTGCTGCAGTGGCGTGGACACAGGCGGACCCAGCACACAGGGGGAGGAGACACACACACACACACACACACACACACAGGAGGAGGAGGTGGAAGAGGAGGGGGGGGGGGGTCTCCATGGAAACCACAGCCACCTCTAAGTGCTCATACGAACTTCATTCAACTCAATCCAGTTCATCACACTTTCATTCATTTGCTTTCAAGAAGATTCATCAACTCAAACAAAAGGGACGGAGTATAACTAGTACTGAAAATACATACAAATAAATATTAAAGAAAAAAAAAAAAGACTTATGTAATTCACCCCCACCCCCACCCCCTCACTGTTTAGACCTCAACACTTTAAAATCCTTTTTAAAAACGTATTCATTTAAGATTGCTTTTAACGTTTAGATACTTTTATTCTAACTGATTTTAACGTGTAAGTGCATTGTTTTTATTGTAGTTGGCTTTTATTATTATTATTATTATTATTATTATTATTATTATTATTATTATTATTATTATTATTATTATTATTATTATAGGGGCGAGAGCTCAGAAACTATGTTTCTTCTCACTCCTTTTCAAATATGGCTTTCTTTATTATTATTATTGTTTGTTGTTGTTGTCATCGTTGTTGTTGTTGTTAGTAGTAGTAGTATTTCTTATTTTCTTTATGTGTATAGTAATTGTTTAATGTACATGGGACAGGGATTATCTTATTCAGAATTAATATTGGAATAAACCAGTAACTATTCTGAATTAAGTTTAATTCAGAATTAACATTTATGTGTTTACATGGTTCATTTTAAAGTGGAATTAAATTTTATTTGGAATTAAACAGGAATAAAAACTCCAATGTAAACAGGCTGATTGGTTTACTGTCCCAGCCCACTTCAGGTCATATTGGTCTGAATGTGGCCCATGAACTAAAAGGAGTTTGACCCCCCCTGCCCCATGGTGTCAGGTTTAACTAGTTGCCCTATGCCGTCTGTAGGCAGTGATTAGCATTTAATACTTCCTTAGAATGAGTGAAAGTTGCATTAGTAAAGACAAGAAAGGGAAACCCACTTTTGTAGGGTGTTGCCATCATGGATCATTACCTTTAGCCCACTTTACAAAGTGGCCCGAAACCACTTTATCACAGCAAGCTTTTGTAAAACAAATGGTCTATTTGCTATGTAAAACCACTCATATACAGTGAATGCAGACAGAGAGACTATTGAGAACAGTCAACTGTGTTAAGGCAGTGGTTTCGTCTCATCAAATGTGCAAAAATGCATCATGAATTAATAGACATTATTATTTTTCTTCCGTAGTTAAATCAGTCTCTGGAAGTCTCACTTAGTTAGTGTTTCTATGAACTTGAATTTATCAAAATTTTCTTTGTATTAGTGCTGCCAAATAATTAAAATGTTTAATCAGATTAATCCTAGGGATGCTCTGGATTAATTTCAATGAATTCAGTCAAATATTATAAATTTTTAACTGATATACTTGATTTTCAATGTAAAATACAGAGGATACTATTATAGTGAATGGAGATGAATCAAGTAGGAAAGGTTAAATGTAGATTAAAAAAAAATAATTCTGGAAGTTTGTCCAAAAATAGTCACGACCACCCAACCCATGTGACAAATTTTAATATTATAAATATTTAATATTGATTTAAAAAAAAAAAAAAGGAAGCAGGAGTGTTAGGGAAGTAAACTTTCATAGATATCATAAGTTGGCCAAAAAGTATATTGAAACACACACTTCTTTGTCACAAAAAAAGTGATGAAGTTTGGTGGTTTTATGAATGTATTATGGATCTATTGAAAATGTGATCAAATCTGCTGGGTCAAAAATACACATACAGTAATAGGGATGATTAAGTTTGATTTTTTTTAGAAAGTTGTGACAATCAAATTAGCTTCCTCTTAAGGCAGGGGTCTCAAACTCATTCTTTTCTGGGGCCACATTCAGCCCAGCCCAATTTAATGTCCAGTGGGCCGGACCAGCAAAATAATAGCATATTAAGCTAAAAAAAAATTACAATCCCAATTTTTTGTTTGTTTTAGTGCAAACAAACCCTATTACCTCATGAGCTTGCTTTAAAAAAAACTATCCAACAAAAAAGCTGTGAATAACATGAAAAATAAAAGAAATATCTCAAGATAAATACATGCAAGTATAACAATATTATGCTTCAATTTATCATTTACACATGTGCATTATGGATCAGATCTACTACAAAGACACTTAACTGTTAAAATTGTGCTTAATTTTCTTTAGAAATTTCAGTTTGTTCATATTCGTTCATGTTTTTTAAAATTTTATTGTTACAGTTTGTAAATATAAATATTTTCCCAATTTAATGTTATTTTTTTCCACTATAAGAAAAACATAAATTTGAAGTTGTCATTACATATAGGCATAATCTACATTATTTTCACATCCAAATGAAAAGAAAATATGGAGTAATTCTTTTGATATTTAATTCTGCTATAATTTGACTGTAGACCCTATTGGTCTGAATGTGGAACCTGAACAGCTTTGACTATATATCATTTTTGCACTTTGCAAATTCATCCTGGGGGCCGCATTGGAACCTTTGCCCGGCCGCATTTGGCCCCCGGGCTGCATGTTTGAGACCCCTGTCTTAAGGTCTTGTGAATGATTATGATTGACTACAGCTGGTGATTTCTCTGAACTCATTTAAATAAGCCTCACTTAATTCAATCATCTGACTCATTCACAAACACTACCATGGGAAAGTCAGCATGGCTCCGAAAAAGTGACTTGAACAAGTCAGGAAAGTCACTTGGAGCCATTTCAAAGCAGCTCCGGGTCCCAATAGCAACTGTGAAAACAATTGTTTGCAGCTATAAAGTATATGGCACAGTTGCATCACTGCCACGATCAGGAAGAAAACACATGCTATCACCTGCTGCTGAGAAAAAATTGGTCATAATGGTGATTTTTCCCTATCTCTTATCACTGCAAAAACACATTTTTATTGACCTTGACCTTTGACCTACATTCATCAAAATATAACACGATCTGTTTTGGACCACCTCATACCTTTCCTGAAAATTTCATGAAAATTGATCCAGTAGTTTTTGCATAAAACTGCTGACAAACAAGAAACCCAAACCAAGTGATACTAAAATGTGACATATAAAGTCTGCAGACACTGATTGGTCAGACAGTTGTCTCTGTCACTTTAAAACATACAGGTGTGGAAGTTGACAGTAAATATACATCTGATCTTATTGAATTATGTAAGATTTAACCCTTTAACCTCTGACATGTTTTGGATGGATGGTTTCGTTTCAATATTCAGAAAAAAAAAATACTGTTTTTTTTTTTACTGTGGTTCATGGATCTGATGTATGGAAATAAACAGGTGTCAAAAAGCAACTGATTTAGAAAAAAGAAAAAGCCAAAATGAAAACTATTAGAACCAAATTACAATATTATTTATTTATTTATGTATTGGTTAGTTTTTTTATTCATATGTCATTTTAGTTTATTTTAATGACGTCAAGTGATTATTTTGTAAATATTTATTTTTATTATATATAATACTTGTTTTTGTTCATTTTGTTCCTTATTTTGTTTTATATTTCTACATTTAATATTGTATTTTATTATTTTTCTTCACTTTTGAGCCATTTGTGTCTTATTTTGTTCATATTACTTATTATTTTGTTGGTTTATTATATATTCTTGGCCGTTATTTTCCATTTTGTTATTATTTTATTAATTTTTTAATTAATAGTCTCAAGAGTTAAAGTTGTTAACACATTTAATGTCTAAAGAAGATGCTTTATAAAATGTGTAGAGCAGTCAGTATTAGTCTGTCCCACTTTAAATTATATTGGACTTAATGTAGAACCTAAACTAAAGTGATTTTAACATAAAATTCTATGTAATTTTTGCATTTTACAAATTCATCCTAAGGGTCGGATTGGACCCTTTGGCCCTTATGTGCCATTGGAGGTCAACCGAACTTGACTAGTTTTGATATAAGGTCCATTTTGCATCAGGGAAGAAGTTGTCGAGTAAATGTGCAAATGAATTCAAGTGTTGTGCAGATGAGGTCACCGGGGTCACTGCCGGTCACTCCAGGTTTCTTTTTATGTTGAGTCATTCACTTTGTACTGAGATTGTAAGTCAGTAAATTCACTATTTGTTGGCAGCAAATACTAGAGGCTGCTTTAATCAGAACCAGACAGTCTCGCACTGAAACAAATGTCGACCTCCTGGCACATTGTTGTAGCGATATTATGTTTGCACAGAAATAGTCTTTGGCTGTAGCCATGAGCACTGGACCCATGGGGGTTAAACACAAGGGAAAATGAAAATGTTCTGTCAAAAAGCAGCAGATGGTTGAGTCCATCAAATACTATGATACTCATTATAGTTCAGTTAGTATTAAATCATAAAGATTAAACTGGCACTGGTGAACAAAAACATCTGATCTAAAATATTTAATAACTGTTGATCGATCCACTAATTGTATCAATAGATGTAAATAATCGATGTAAAATGCAGTTTGTCATTGTTTCATGGTCATGTTTAGAGGCACAATAGTTACCATAAAAAACCCTATCATCTTCTACAACATTGATTCACTAGTAAAACCCATGGAATTAGATCACCTGGATAGACACACTGGGTTTGAATATTGGAAAATTTAATATTTTTCATTTAATTTAATTTTGTTTAAAAAAAAAATGAAATCAAGAAGTCAATTACACATGCAGCCATCAATCGTCATTAATTATAGCTTAAAAAAGTGACTTTTTTCTTTATTTTTCGCTACTTCTGACAATATAACAATCTACATTAATGTAGGTTTAATGTTTTATTCACCGTATTTTCTGCACTATAAGGCGCACTGTCAATGAATGGTTTATTTTGTACAATTTTTTCATATATAAGGTGCATTAAGTGGAGCTAAACAGTCACAGTATCTCTCAAACTAAATCAAACTTTAAAAGAGCCCAAATGATGTGACAAGAAGTCAAAATAAGGACACAAAAAGTCTAAATTATACAATTAAAAAGGAAAAATCATGAGATAAAAAGTCAAAATTTCAAGTCACTAAGCACAACCAGAATGAATCCACATATAAGGCACACTGTCTTTTAAGTGCGCCTTATAGTCCAGAAAATACGGTAGCTTAATATTCTAATTCTGTGGCATCTCCAAGACATCTGGTGTCCAACTGTAGGCGACCTCCTAGTCTGCCTGTGCCTAACACTGGCCCTGTCCATGGGCAGACGTGGGCGTGGCCTGGGGTACTTTTAAATATTTATTTTTTATCTATATTTTTAACATCTTATTTATAATATTATTGTGTTTATTTATTATCTTGTATTGCACTGGGGAGGGGGGGGGGGGCTACATAATTTCATTGTAACATGAGTACAAAGACAATAAAGGATACTCGTTCATATTCATATTTATAAATAGAGGTGTTTTCATACTGTGCTCTCTACTCAATGTGTGTCAAAACAGTTACTTAAAGACATAAATTCAATCCATCATGACAAGAATCAATGCCAAAATCGCCCACACATGACCTTGTTTTCTTCCATTTTGCTTTTTTTTTTTTTTTTTTTTGCATCACAATTTTGTAGAGGACTCTGTAATGTGTGTGTGTGTGTGTCATTATAGACAATCCCATTTTTGTCTCCCTTTTTTTTTTTTTTTTTTTTTTTTTTTGCGACGGGCCTGATTAAAAATACCACCGAATTCTGCAACTGAAGCTGCTCATTGACTCAGCTTCTTGCCAAATGTACAATCTGTCTCCATCTTTCCATCACACACAATGAACATCACACATTGCACAAGCACGCCTGTGACTGTCAGAGAGAGAGAGAGAGAGAGAGAGAGAGAGAGAGAGAGAGAGAGAGAGAGAGAGAGAGAGAGAGAGAGAGAGAGAGAGAGAGAGAGAGAGAGAGAGAGAGAGAGAGAGAGAGAGAGAGAGAGAGAGAGAGAGCGCATTGGAAGGGATGCACTGCAGCCCATTCTGTCTGGAAAATAGTGAACTGAGTAAAAGCCTCCTCCCTGTGCTGACACACACCTCAGTTACCCGGTGCCCTGCTTCAACACACAGCTGCTGCCAAGTGTCCCACATATTGACAGCAGTGTTTTCTGCCTGCAGCGCCATCTAACTAGCATCAGACTCAGCTAGTCAAGCCTCTAATTAAACTCTTTCTGTTCACGTTTCTTTATCTAAGAATAGACAAGTAGCCAAAGCCCTGAAGCTGTGAATCCCAAGTATAGAATAGAAGAGTAGAGAATAGAATAGAATAGAATAGAATAGAATAGAATAGAATAGAATAGAAAGGTAGTCAAATTTGAGTATAAGTGTGTGTAAAAAGCTAGTCTCTTAAGTTAATATATGGAAAATCTAACAGTTTCCATACATATTTCCACTTCATAAGTAAAATTCAATGTATTTTTTTGCACCAGTGTAAATGATAAAATGTTGTAAACAAAAGCAGAATATAATACAGTTTTATAATACAGAAGAGAACAGAAAATATGGAATAGAACGTATAATGTAAAGCAGCAACTACACAGTACATCATACAGAGGTATAATATAGAGTGAAAATGTCATATATGTTACTTGTAAAACTATGTTAACATATAGGTTATACATACAATGTATTACAATTTATTAACTAATTTTTTTTTTTTAAATGTGTGTGGGGAAAAAAAGGTCACATACCTTAAAATATTGAAAATCTAATAGAGCTTCCATATGTTTTTACTTCATATGTACATATGGTTAATACATTAATATTTAATATATTTCTACATGCGTAAATGATAACATGTTGAAAGCAAATGCCAAGTAGAGTAGAATAGAGTAGAATAGAATAGAATAGAATAGAATAGAATAGAATAGAATAGAATAGAATAGAATGACTTCTTATTACTAGTTAAGTGCATTAACACTCTTTCTATTTGCCTTGACGCTGTTGTCTTGGACTATTTAATGTAAAATAGTAGCTAGTGCACTGAAATATCAACTTCCACATTATTATACACATCTACACTACACATGGTTCAAATATTAATATCAGAAATTAGACTAGAGTAGAATAGAATAGAATAGAATAGAATAGAATAGAATAGAATAGAATAGAATAGAGCTGCTCTAGGAAATGTAATTAATAGGACATGAAATGGCTAATTAATAGGTTAGATGAGATTACATCATTGAAATAGGCAGTATAGTATTAGATGATAACACAATATGGTGTTTAAGCACATGACATGAAGGATAGATGAAAAGTATAATATAATATAATATAATATAATATAATATAATATAATATAATATAATATAATATAATATAATAGATGCGGTGTGTGGTCCGATGGGTGCAGCGGTGTCCAGGAGCGTGCAAGGCCGGCTTCGGGCTGCTGCTGGCGGCGTGTGTGTGACGGACAGACCGCCGCTGTCACCGGGACCGTAAATCATCCGGATGACACTCACCTCGCCTCGCTCGATCCGCTCCACAATGCTGGCGAACTCCGTCATATCCTCCGAGTCCGACATGTCTGCAGAAGGTGTCAGTTCAAAGCCACGGATGATAGATAATGCGAATAGGAAATAAAAATGTAAAAGATAAGAGGGAGAAAAAAAAAAAAAAACACAGACAGCAACGGTTTAAAGCAACAGCATCAGAGGTTCAGAGGAAATGTGGAAGAAAAAGCAAGAGATCCTCATCCTCATCCTCATCTCTATCCCTCCCTCTTATGGTGAGTCTACAGTACATGCGCCGGCTGCAAGGAGCCAGTTTTATTTTAGTTGGCATCATCTTGGAGGAAAAAACCCCGCCCTCAGAACTGTACCATCTCCCTCCTTTTCTCTACATCATCCCTCAGCGGAGACGTCTCTGCGCACAGAGCTCTTTGTATCCTCCACAAATATCATTTATCACCTTACAATGACCGACCTGTTGTTTTAACTCCACCACAAACCACAATAATAATAATAATAATAATCTGTATCTAGGGATTAAAGTGGCTGAGCTGGGGGGTGGGGGGGTGGGGTGGGGGTCCTTAAATCTCTTTACGCAGCGTCCGTACACGCAACTTGGGTATTTACGCATGGATGACCGCGCGCCCATGTGTGCGTTATGTCGCTTTAAATAGACTCATTTCTATCCAATGATCAAAGTCTAACAGTTTTAGGCAGTTTTGAGGGTATATCAGTCAAAATGTGAAGCGATTAAGTTGTTGTTGTTGTTTTTTTTTTTCTGGAAATGCCACTTGTTCCGCGTCACCAGATGGCCTCGTGGCTTCATGCGGACATATTCCACCCCATTGAGTAAATGGAGTTGGAACAAACAGTGCATGATAAGAACCCAAAAGCTCATCTGGACTGAGATGATCTGGCGTCAGTGCACAAATATGACTCCGCACAGGTGCACCATGGGATTTAAACCTCATTCCAGATTTGGATGACAGTTTAAATGTCAAAAGTTTTTGGAAAATTCGAGTTATTGTTTTAGATTTTTTTTTGTTATGTATTTAAGAAAACCATGACAAGCATCAAAGGTAGATTTTTATGTCTTTTTTTTTTTTTTTTACAACCCTTTTATGGATACTCAGGGACTAGAAAAAGTATATTTAACCCTATGACATACTCTCTGTGTGTTATAGAATATAACATGACTTTATTACCTTTGTTAGATCTTATTTTTTTATTGGTATGTAGAAAATCAGTGTCAATTAAGTTATTACATTTGATTACTTAACTGTAAGTGGCAAAAAAAAGTTAACTAAATACAAAATAATACAAGAAAAAAAACATGTAAATTGAAAGGCCCATATATTTTACATCATTAGAACATTATGCCATGTTTACACAAGTATCAGCTCCATTTAAATCGACTTTTCTATTATGGAAAAAGGACCTGGTACCATGGTACTAGATTTTTTTGTATCTATTTTTTGGTATTTTACATCATTCAAATGCAACAAATGTCACAATCCTGTGTCCCAGGAGGAGAATTAACAGGAAAAACACACTTCTGTTCACACAGTGCATGGTCACATGTGAGTCACTTCAGTCACATTTAGTTTATATTAAAAACTGACAGAATATTAATATTAAAAACTCACATTTTAGACTATATTCAGATCTGCTGTGTGAATGTAGACTAAGTTACTCAGGCTTGGATTTTTCTAACATATCATCACATCCTTAGCCTCCTTTTCATAATCGAGCTCTCCAAAAGTCATTCATTTATGAATTAAACCTGAACTTACACCTGAACAAGTTCAATGCGAGCCATTTCTACGACTCCAGGTCAAAGTCGACACCTCATATGAACATTGCTGCATTACAAATTAGCATTAGTTTGGCTCAGTCAGACCATCATCGGACATATCCACCCTCTCATGGTTATTTTATTGGGAACTTATGAGCCCAGTGCTTGTGCTTAAAGTAGAACTAACACTTGACTGTGCCATAAAAAGCCACATAACTGCGCCACAGGGCTCTTCACTTCACTGAATAATCAATACAGCACATTGATTAATCTCTTTTACCAAGTAGAATTGATTTAAGTCAAATAACTACAGAGAATGTGACTGTTTTCTAAACATATGACCTCACTGAAGGCCGTGGATCATTTATACAAAACGCTGTTAACACTGTATTTATATAATTCTGTGGTAGCAACAGCTTTGGTTATGAAACAAACAAAACAACAGGATAATTAAACATGATCTCATCTGCCTCTGGATACATTTATCCTTATGATCTGTTTGTCAGTGTATTTCTACTAAACATTGATCACCTCCAGATTTGAACTTCAGGGGAGTTTAAACTATAAAGACCCAAACATCCACTGTCAACCAAAAACTAAAGTGTTTAATACTGTACCTGTTTATCAATGAAACCTATCAATACATGTAAATAACTGGTGTAAAATACAGTTTGTCATCATTTCATGCTCATCAGATATTACCTATTTGGACTTTCAAAGGCTCTGTAGTTACCATGGAAACACCATCGTCTTCTACAACACTTATTAACCAGTATAACCCATGGAGTTGGATCAATGACAGTGGACAGTGGTTTCTGTTAATGCCAGGTCTGACTCATATGTTCTATTCATGTCCCATGATCTTATCATTTTGGCAGAAATATTTCAACATTATTTCTAAAATCCTTTCATGCACCATGGATCCTTCTCCATATTTTGCTAAATTCAGTTGTCCAAACATTTATGACAGATATAGTTCTAACCAATTGGACGTTATCGCCTTCAATTCTTTATTGGCTCGATGCCACCTTCTTCTCCAATGGAAATCCAGATATTTTGGAAGTGCTGTTCTCTCTATGTTGTACAGTAAATGGCTGCCATTTCATTTCCTTCCTTTTTCTTTGATTGATTGATCCACCTCTGCCATTATTATTAGTAGTAGAATAGTCATTTAATTTATAACATATACTGAAAAATGGTTTACTTTTTATTTGTTGTTTGTCTTTTATATCTTGGGGTTGTTTTTTATGTTTATTTTGTTTATGTTCACCCCCCCCTAAAAAAAAAAGGCGAGAGGGGTCAGTTTGTTTGTTTGTATTTTAAGCAGGTTTACGCAAAAACTACTGGACCAATTTCCATTACATTTTCAGGGAAGGGTTTAAGGTGGTCCAGAATAGACCCCATTACATTTTAGTGAACGTCAGTCAAAGGTCAAGGTCCCAGTCACCAAAAATGTTTTTTCCCCTGCAATAATAAGAAGTAGGGCTAATCAGGTAAAATATGTGCAAGGGGGAGGGTTGTTGTGCACTTGTTTTTTTTTTTTTTAATTTTATTATTTTGTTCTTTTGTATATTTAAGTTTAAAAATATAAAGAAAAACATATTTTTGGGTGATGCAGAAATGTTAATTATAACATTCATCTGTTTATCAGATTTCTGTAAATTGAAACATAGATCATTTATGTTTTATTAGTCTTATTTTCTCAATAAAAATATTTATTAAAAAATGTTTGTTTCACAACTTTGATCTCTTATGGATATCTACATGGTCAGAAAATACACACACACACACACACACACACACACAAAATAATATTATAATACATACTGATAAAACCAACTAAGAATGATTAAATAGATAGAAACATTTATTTGGGAACTGCCATAGAAGAAGCACTGGGTTTTTATGGGTTAAGAAATCACATTTATCCCTCTTCAGCCCCACCTTCTTTCCAGGGTTTAAGGTGACACGTTTGACTACGGTCTGGTTTCCACATGGGTATAACCTGAACTGCATGGGGAGCATCACCACAGCCAAAGTGTGCCAGTCAACAGATCATTTTGGTGCAGACCAAACTGCACTCACAGGGACAGTGAACATATTATACCATCATTTTCTCATTTATTTTATTTTCATTTCATGCACATTCAGACAGAGTGTGTTTCTAAACCACTTTAGTTTGATTCATGTTACGTTTTCAGTGCCAACAGTAGAGTCTGTGACTGTGCTTTGCAGCTCCCAGGTGGGACTTAGATGTGTTTTTGATGGGAGCGCCTGCCCTTCCCCCTAAGCTATTAATTATGTCTTAGTCACTGACCTCAGAGAGCAGTTTCACCAGAGCCAGACTCAAATGAGGGTCGAATTAGGAAAAAAAACACTGACTAGTTTTCATCTTTGAAGGTAAAATATAGAACAGGTCATTAGAGTCATGCAGCATATAACAGATGATGTCATTGCTTACAGAAAATACTGCTGATGTGTCTTCCTTCATGGTAAGATAAAAATAACCCAATATGTAGGGCAGTAAAAAGCATCTATTTAACCCGGGGGGAAAAGGACATGACTCAATTTTACTGAAGTTTTGCTCATAATAAATATAAGTGCAATCACTTAGATGAAGGGAGTTAAAGTCATTTTAATTCATGGGCCACATTCAGCCTGAAATGATCTCAAATGGGCTGGACTAGTAAAATAATAACAGTTAAAAAAAGGAAAAATACATCTACAACATTTCCTTAAAAATCGGAATAATGTGAACAACTTGAAATGTCTTAAAACACGAGTGCGGTTTTAAGAATATTTTGCTTCAGTTATAACTTACAACACAATTACAAATGCAGAAAACATTTAGTAACAGGAAGAATATGGGTAAAAATTATACTTATTTATCTTAAGACATTTCAGGTTGTTCGTATGGTGTGAAGCTTATTTACATTTTTGTAAATGGTTTGTTAATATAAAGCTTTTCATATAATTAACCCTTAAACTACTGACAAAATGTAGAAAAAAATAAAACTAAGCAACAACATTGGCTAATAAATATTCACAAAAAAAATGCAAAAAAAAAAAAAAAGTAAAAAAGAAAAAAGGAATAAATGACTAGTGTTGTAATCTGGTTCTAGTAGTTTTCATCTGGGCTTTTTCTTTTTCTAAATCAGTTGCTTTTTCGACACCCGTACATCAGTTCCGTGAACAAAATTCTGAGTAAAATAACACTAAAAAAATGTAATTATTCTGAATTTTTAACACATGAGCGCTGACGCATCAGGGGTTAAAGGGTTAAACTTCTTTACACTAAAATAGGGTGACCATATGTCTGAGTTTTGACCAGACAGACGGCTCTAAAACTGGACTATCCAGACGTCTGTCAAGCGTCTGCACTTTTTACATTTCAACCCAAGGACCTCAGGTCAAAATGTAAAGTGAGGACGTGTAACAGACGTCCGTCCAGTCCAGTTTTAGAGCCGTCTGTCTGGACAAAACCTGAACATATGGTCACCCTACACTAAAACAAAAATTTAATGTAATTGAAATCGAATAATTAAATTAATTAAAATTATTTTTACACCATTGATTGTTAATATCTTCAGTGTAATTCAGATTTCCAGAATTCAGTAATCCAGATTGAACCCTTTAGCGGGCCAGACTCGGCCCTCAGGCCTTATGTTTAACACCTGTAACTTAGATCATTGAACCAATGCTTTTTTTCAGCTGCAAACTATTTAAGATAACAAACAACTTCCAAAAAAGTTGAGTTTCACATTCATGCTTGATTTTCACATCTCTGAGAATCATTTCTAAAACACTGAAACTTTATCCACTGATCAACCGTACTGTTAGAACAGTACGGTTGATCACGGTACAAGTGCTAATAATATAGTTTTTTTTTTCACCGTAATAGAACATTTCACTGGGGTGGGTATACAGTTGTGCTCATAAATTTACATACCCTGACTGAATCCACATGGGACGATCTGGAATATTCCGACATGACAATGACCCAGAACATGAGGCCAAGTCGACCTGTTATTGGAACAGCAGAATTGGAACAGTTTCAATATCATTGAAGCACTTTGGAGGTGGTGTCAAACATGCGGCTAGACTTAGTTCATGTAATCAACATGTGATATGACAATGGTCTCACATATTTGTAATCAACCTGCTTAATGTTTATATGACATAAATACTGTTTGGGTCAATTTGACCCAGCAGTCAAACTGGGGCATCAGAAATATCAGACCATTTCTTTCTTTACAACTGTGAGAAATGTCATGCTGATACACATTATGTTGTTTTATATGATGGTATTTTAAAAGTAATAAAGTGGTGAAACGTTTAAAAAAAAAAGAAAAAAACTTTGAACATGTATTTTTGTTAAAGAAAAATGAGTGAATTATCCTAAATAAACCATTACCTGTTAGAGGTAAGAAAGACCATTGCACTAAATATTGATAGAATCGTTAGTATTGGAATTTGTAACGAAATATTAACAGTGCTTGTTCGGATTTTTCTTTTGGACAATTAAACAGGTCAAATTGACCCTGGAACACCATTGCTGTTCCTGACAAATGAACCTAACAGGAGGGTTAATACCACTTTCCCCGTCAGTTATGTTATGACAGATCGGTGTATGAAACATATACAATTCACAGACAGCGTCCCTCAAAAAATGAACAGTAGTAAAAGTTAGTAGGTGCTTTTATTTACCATCAATACAGTACGCACTGCCAAAGCCAGTATCCATATCACCGTCATCAAATCCAACAGTGACATACACTTAAACACCACATATGCACTTCTTCTGCCTGCCTTGCTAATTTAACTGTAAACATTTTTTTTTCCATCTTGAGCACTTGCACAATTGTAGTAACATATTTATAGACATTTACATATTTATCTACACTCAATATTTCTACAAAGCATAGAAAAAATAAATTCCATTACATTTATAGTTACATTATTACAGTATGTATATTAGTTGATAAGAGCGAGGGTTTGACCCCTTGAGGCACAAAACCTCGGTCCCCACCTTTATTTATTTATTTATTTTTTTTACATGCTGTGGGACTGAGAGCTGTGACTGCAGTGTGATATGGAAGAAAGGAGATGCAGTGCAACAACAATAACAACTGCTGACATGCTGCCTTCATCTGCTGTAAGAGGCAGGTCTACCCGTCCCGTATTTCATGCTTTTTAAGAGTCGAGTAAGCATTTATGGGTTGGTGTCTCCGTGAATTACTTGCTCCTTGCGGAAATTCATCGATCGGTCATGACACGACAGAGTCCGATTCTATTAAAACGAATTCTAGGAGGCAGCTCAGGTCTGATTTAATAAGTGGGTTCGCTAAAGCAGGGTGGTGGTGGTGGGGAGGGGGGGGTTACAGAAGAAATGCCTGTTTAGAAAACACCATCCCTCTATTAGAAGGCCTTATGAATGTAAACTAACAGAGCCCAATTTTAGCTGTAAGTGAAATCATAAGACATATATATATATATATATATATATATATATATATATATATATATATATATATATAAACAGTCAAATGCAGAACAGTAACCCAAATTAATGCTAATCTATGTGAGGCACATGTTAAATTTGAGGGAGTGGTCTTGCTGCTTGACTTGCCGGAAGGCTCCGAGATGTATATATGTCACTTCTGAAGATGCATGGGAGACAAACTAACTCAATTCCAATTGATCAGGCTCCAAAGTGCAGCAGCAGCAATACTTTTTCTGCAGTGCCTTAGACCTTAAAACCGTGTTCAACATAAGTCACACAAAATACAGTCAGAAACTAGTGCCAAATTAAAGGAAAATAAACATAAAGTGTCTTAGTATGGGGCTGACCCATCATTAGGCTGAACATCACTCCCTCAATAGTTTTTTTTTTAAAATGATGTCAGCCCAAAATAAGCAAAATGCTGACTTTCCGCACGGGGTATCACTGTCTAATAGATGCACAAAGCTAGGTTGAGATCTGGTGACTGAAGGCCACAGAGTTTTCACTATAATTTTCATACTCATCAGACCAGTCAGTGGGTTCTCATGCTTTATGGATGGGGGGCATTGTTATCGTGGAAGAGACCACTCCCACTGTTAAATTTATCACCCCTCTGCATTTTACAACAGGCCTTGTCCCACTTTAAAAAACAACAACCAAAAACACTTGAAATTTTCCTAATGTAAAACTATTCTGAACAATTTATGATACAAAAGGAAAAAAGTGTAAGAGTGGTAATAGACACAATTTGACAGAATAGAGAAACGGAACCACTAGAGCAAACAATATCTCCGGCAAAAAAAAGGGAGAGAAAATAAAAATATACAAGCGGCATTTGGCAAAATAAAAACAAAAACAAATGTTCTTGCACCAAAACAGGGTTAAAAACACTGGGGGAGATTGCAGCCACCGTCAGTTTACTTTAAATAATAGATGCCTTGGATGTTTTATTTATTCACCTCTCCTATCCCGTGTCAGCCTGGTCTGGTTTCTAATTCTGAAAAGGAGGGCAGCTTGGCGGGAACGGAGGCAAGACCAGGTACGGCTTTGTTTTAAATTGGAAGGCCGCAGTATTTCCACACCCCGACAGCTCTGTGGCTACACATGCGCAGTTGGAATGAGGCGGCAGACTCCTGCAGGTCACATGTTGCAGGCTGGTCCTTGTATTTCCCACCTGCTGTGATATTGTCTCATCCACGCTCAGTGAGCAGGTGTCAGTGAAAGGGTGTGGCTTTGATGGGAGTGAATCCATGAAACTGGAAATGGTGATAGCCGGGCATCCGGGAAAGACAAAGCACAGAAAGCAGGCGGCGTTTAATTAAAAACTCTAGTGGATCCAGTTCGGAATGAAAACTATCGCTTCTGGCTGCTGAAAGAGGCTTTTAGCGCCCTGTGAGCTCTGTACAGACGCTCCTGGAGGGTCAAACGGTTGGGGTTACAAAGACTGTTTGAGTCAAGTCTTGTGTAAAGTGAACATTTCAGAGAATAACCAGCACAATTGGTTCTGTAATTTGACTCTCAGTAGCGGTTTCTGCTCGTGTGCATTGCTCTTTGTTTTCGTCCTGCCTCCTTTGTGTTCTGAAAATAACACATCGATACCATCTGCTGTTGAAAAGGAATGTGTTTCATCAGTTATGATGCCACGGTCTCCTCTGTCTTCTATTGATTTTGGGCTGACCAGTGCCCTGTGTGCTCTCTTTAAGTAGCTCAGTTGTTGCTTCTCTCACCCTTAGGACAATTACAGAGAATAAATAATATTTTCTCTGACTTGCAGAGACAAGGGCTGGTTTTTAATCCATTTCAACTTCCTCTATAGATGTACCCCTTAAGGTGGTTGTTGGCTCTGTGTGAATTGTACCTTAGTATATGATTTTCATCTCTTCAAATCACTAAACAAAGCCTGCAGTGGTGAAGCAGAAGTGAGAGGCTCAGGAGAGTAAAATTGCCAGGATACTCTAACCTTTGGGACCAGAGAGCTGGAGGCCTTGAAAATGTTCAACAGCACCACAGGGGATGGAAATATTAGAAAGATAGACAGGCTAAAAAAAAATAAATATCAGCCATATGGAGAACAGTGTCTTCTGGAGTGATTTTTCTCAAGATCATGGGGTACAGATAATCAAAAGCATGAATATTTTTCCAATAGATTTATAAATATATATATATTGGTGAACTAAAATGAAAATTAATTTGCTAATTTATTTATTTTTTCTAAAAAAAAAAAAAAAGAAAGAAAAAAGGCATATTATTTAGCAATGGCAAAGGTACAGCTGTTAGATTGGCAAAAAAAGGAAATCAGAGCACTCAAAATCCTCCAGCTACTGAAGCCAAGAGTTAATCCAAAACCATTCCCTTTACTTTGATGTTCTCTAAGCCCACCTTGGGGTCCTCCCTTCAGAGAGTGAGTTATGCTGTTTTGGAGAATGCCACTTTCTGTCCACGTGAAGTGAGTCAGTGTTGTTCATCCTTGGCTAGTAGTTTACAGCAGAGCATGTTGTAGATTATGATGCGGCTAAAAAGCAGCAGCGGCTCCAAAAATGTCATTGTTTAATGAAAATATGGCAAAATTGAGTCGAGTGGAATTTGTTCAAGTCTCCAGTGACTCAAATTTACCTTTCTGGCACATTATTTCATTTTGTCAAACTCCAACACAAAATTATTTACTATTGTTTACCACTAAAAGGCAGCAAAACAAGTGTGGCTTATAATATTTAACTCTTAGTCCTTTTCGATTGGACTTTTCTGGAGGCTTAAAACCTTCCTGATTCTGAAATGAGGAGGCCTCTTGAATGAGTCATCAAATGTCTTCAACTCAGCGATTTCAGTTAACCTTTGACTAACTACAGGAAGATGTTCTCGGTTACTGAACCAGGGCTGTAGGTCCTCCTGCTGTCAGTGCTGTCGGAGGCAGCTGCCACTGCTGTTCCTCCATGTCTGCTGCAGCTGCTGGAGGTGCTGAAAGGCTCTCTGGGTGATATTAAGAGCTGGGTGGACCTTCCTCAGACTGGGCTCACCGATCAGAGACAGGCCACAGAGACCTAAGTAGGCATGAAGAGGGTCTGGCAAACATATAGGGAGGGCGAGGAGGAGGGTATTGTGAGAGAAAAGGGAGTGAAACAAAGGAAAACTAGGTCACAAGTATCCCAGCAAAGCATGCACATGACAGGTCTGTAGACTTCAGTGGAGCATCCCAATGTCACCTAACTATTAAAAACTGGATTACTTAAACAATAACCTACTTTTAAATAGAAAATTAGCTGATATTTGTTGTACTGCCCCTTTAAGAACATATAAATAATGCACTTAGGTTAGTCTCATGGCTACTCTTCTCCCCTGGGACCCAAGTGAAAGCTGCTAAGACTACTAACTGGAAGAGTGATTGAATTATAATGAAATGACAGATGATTGAACATAAGCATCAGCATAAATCAAAGCACCATTAGCTGCATCCATCTGGATTCAAGGCCTCAAAGTCAAGGTTGTTGAGAATAACTGTTTGGATATGTCAATTACAGGGCTGTAGCTACTGATCAATCAACATATCTGTTATTTTGGATTATAATGTAAACATTTGACCCTTTAAACCCATATCTTAGAGAGCTATTGTTGGAAGGACCCTGCTTTATTTTGTTCTATTATGGTACCATCCTATCTTCCAACACTGGCTCCTAAAAAGTAGCAACTATGCATGACAACAGTGTTGTTCAATGCCATCTGTACCCACACTCCACTGCAGTCCCTTTTCATTTCCTAAAGCGGCCCTTTATTTCGTAATATTTACAGTCTTTTGTCAGTAAAGCGTCTGTTTTTCTTCATTGTTTCTTCCACCCTATCTTCCCTGCCTTGTTCCTGTAACGTGAGGAGCTCCATCTCCTGTCTCCTCGGGCTACCCATGAACAAATGCCTCATCAATTACACATACAAGGGCAAGTAAGAAGAACACACAGAACACATGCACACACAAGCATGTGCCCCATTCAAGTTTAGGGTTACAAGAGCTTTTCCACTGATCTCAAGTAAAACTGGCAACCACAACTCCACCCTGACCTCCCTGCACCTGTGGAGGGCAGGGTAGAAACTAGTCCACAGAAAGAGGCTGAAACACAGAAACTGCATTATTCTGCCATCGTGTTAGCCTAGCCACGCTATCCCTATTCATTACATGTATAGGTCTAGGAATGCTTCATAGGCAGGGGAGGCGGGGCTAAAAGGTTGTCTTTCAAATCCTATGTATACAATAGGACAGTACTACAACCAATCAGCATAGTCTTTCAGTAGTTAGACATCAAAAAGTTAATGGAGGAGTCAGGAGAACGTTGCGACTGTTGTTGCTTCTGTAAAAAAAAATTTAAAGATTGCTGACATTTTCTCACATTTTTCACTCATCTTCTTCTATGGTTGTTTCCAGTTGTTTGTCTCCAAATTGTTGCAGCGTCACTTTGTTACGCCCACCCTCTGACTCTATACTACACCCTGATTCGTCTGCCAGTTTCAGAGAAATCTAGCCAAAAGCTACATTGAGCATAATTAGACTACTATGGTAGCACATTAGATGTGCTGCCACTAGGTGGGTCTCCCGCGGCTAGGCTACCATCATGTATATTTGAGGTGAGAACGCTGCGCTGTTGAAAATGGGTCATTAAATATGCCATTAAATCCCACTCACCCATGTTGTCCTACAGCAGAATTAAATAGTCACTCTAACATGCATTTGCAGCAGTAGTTTATAAACCCTTTGACCCTTAGGCACACATGACTCCACTAATTTCAATACAACCAAGGTTTGCTGTTTTTAGAGAGATTTTAGCGTCCGAAATCATATTTTTGGGATCTTTACTTTTTAATTGGCTGAAATAAAAGTGTATTGGGTAAGATAAGTTTGATTACTTATAGATTTCACAAACAGTTCTGCCAGAAAATAATGTGATAACTCGAGGTCTCTTGCATGAGAAGTATGGCAATAGGTTGCAAAATCTGTCATTTTAAAATGTTGTTAATACTGCAGTGAAAGAGCAGGGAAACAATGGCAGATGTATGTATGAATGTGCATTTAAAGAAAGAAAGAAAAAAACCTTTATGACCTACCACGGAACATGTCCACCAAAGTATACCTTTACATTTTTACATGCTTCAGACCACTACTATGTTCTGGAGAATTTTAATTTGTCATACATGCAACAACCTTATCACTAAACTAAATAAATATTTTATAATAATAAGTATGAACCAATAATTTAAATAAAGCACAAAACAATAACAATCTTTCAAAGTTTGTTTTTTTTTGTCCCGAAAACAGAAATGTCAAAGCTGTCAAACAATGTAACCATATCATCATTCATGCCGTCATCAGCGTTTCCTGGTCATTTCATGCATCAACAAACCTATTACATGTTATTAAATTGGTCACCTTAGAAAGTTTACTAATTTACCTGGGTGGCTGTCTGGCCACTTGGCAAAGCCTCCGACTAGTCGATCCTGTGTGGACAGGATGAAGCTCCTGTTCCTGTCGAAGTTTGTGTACTGGAAAACGTCTAACAGCTGGACAGGACAGCAGCAGAGCATGTCACATATGACGAAAAAGAACGACAGAATGATATTAAAAGAGTAAAAAAAAAATTGCATATAGTACTGTGTAAAATTTGTTAGGTTAATTGTTTCACTAAAGTTATAAATGAACACACAAAGGCATTTCTCACTTTTTGTATTAAGATACAATCTGGGCATATGTTTTTTTAAAATTATTAATCAATTAATTTAATCATGAAATATCCCAGTGAGATTAAGAACCTGTTTTACAAGGGAGTCCTGGCCAAGAAAGGCAACAGCAATGCAACATATAGTTACAGGAATACATAGTTAAATTACTTACAACAGACAAATTTGAAAATAAAAAGCTGTAAAAAAAACAAAACAAAAAAACAGGTTAAGAAAAGTAAGTGCAAGTTATGGAAGAACTCTGTTTAGACTTAAAAGTGCTCAAAGAAATCAACTCAGTTAGTGTGAAGTATATACAGCGATAAAAACAAAGGTTTCAGGGAATAAACAGCTTCTATAAACCACAGTGGTAGTATTTAGTGCGACCTCCCTCTGCACTTAACATGTCTTTAACCCCTTTGTTCAGACTATGAAATTTATTGCTTTAATTTTCTGATGCTTTACACCAAGTCAGAAATCACTAATTGTGTTGCGTCTTGTCATTGGGGCATGCGAAACAGTGACTTTAGAACCCATTTGGTTCTGTTTTTTTCTCTGTCTTTTAAGACTGTGCACACATCTCCTGAATTTTCTTGTTGCATTTATAGAAAAGAGCATGAGCAATAAATATGTTTGTCGATTTAAACTCTGTAAAAATAAAGCTAAAAGTGGCCTAAGACTTTTGCACAGTCCTGTACAGTATATCCACATGCACAGAGCATCAAAAACACAAATATCTAGCCTCAATGTTTGTCTTGCTGCCCATTTGCCTGTCTCACTAATACTCTGTGAGTGTGTTTTTGTACCTCTGGCACAGTTTTGACCCAAAATTTCAGTTCTGTTGTATTGTGCTAATTTCTGTATCCCTGACTTACTCATCACCGTCTACAGCTTAGCTTACAGATTTCCTTTCGTGTGTGCATGTATATACCTCTGGCACAGTTATGACCCACATGCTCAAAGGGTTTCTGCATTGTGCGTTTGTGTACAGGGGCAGATTAACTCAGGGCACCAACCAATGCACGTCTCCAGAAAAACAATGTAATGGATTCTACAGACACTACATGTCAAAATGGTGTAAACGTGTATGATAAAGATAGTTAAAAGCATTGAACATGTATGCACAAGCAGGTGTGTTACAACACTCTTTACCTCTAATGTGGCTCCCACCCAGAAGGAATAGCATGTGTCTACAGGTTTGTTGGGGCGTCCGTGGAAACCGCTCTGCTGCCTCATGATGCACCAGCGCCTGATCCGGTCCAGCTCTCTCTGACTCAAGGCCTCTTCTAGTCGGCCCATCAGGCACAGGGATGCAATGGCGCAGTACGTCCAGCCACCTGGACACACACACAAACAGAGGACACAGCATGAGACACATAAAGCACTAGGGATGTTAACCGATGACTGTTTGACCGATGGTTAACCGTGTCAACGTTGTCTGATCATATAATTTTCTGTCATCGATTAAGAAAAAAAAACAAACAAACAAAAAAAAAAGCCATTCTGCATCTGTCATTCCACTGCACAAACTCTTTTGCATTAGTGTAGGTTATAAAAAGGAAGCTTTGTCATCTCTCCATAGCATATCTTTAAAAATGATGAATTTGAGCATGAACAATACAAGCTATATACAAGCTACAAGCTATTAAAAACAAACCCAGAGCTCAATTAATCTATGTGGTATGACCATTTCACGCCAGTTTAGAACATTTGCTCAAAGTGTAAACAAAACACAAAGCTGACGTGAGGTAATAGAACTTCTAGAGCCCAAAAGCGCAATGGATGAGTTGTGTTATCCAACTGACAGACCTACTTAAAATGACATGATGGGTGAGCTACGGCAAAAGGAGTTTGTGCAATACTGACGCAGGCTGGTGGACATCGCTAATGGTTTTTTCCACCATATTTAGCAGCATAATTTACTCTAACATCAAATGTTTTCTCTATGTGTGAAGGTTTAAAATGAGCTTTTGACATAAAATCACTCGACCTCGCAGTGTGACTCGTGTTTAAAAATCAAAGTGAGCACGCTGCGGTGCATAAATGGCTGTGTATGTGTGTGAGCTGACAAAGCAAGCGTTTTCTTTTCTCGGTGACCGACTTGAACCGGTTAATGAGGCTCAGTGATCGGCCAAGATTTTTTAGAAATTCCGCCATCTCTATAAAGCACATAAAATGAAATGATGAAAAAAAAATATCATAAAAGTAGTTTCAGCAGTTCACCATGACATGTTCTGATGACTTACAACCAAGAAATTACAGGGGAAAGCAGTAAAAGTAGAGGTGTTGCTGCTGCCTGTGGGCTTTTTTACTGCAAACAACCTGTTGGCATGCAGCTATTATGACATCTCCACGAGATCTACCACGACGTACAGCTTTTTTACATGCGTCTTTTTGAGGAAAACATGCATTATGAATTCTTTAGTCCAATTTCATGATATTTTCAGCAACAGAGGGGCTTCACTTCCTCCATTTGAGGGTCTTCACAAGTAGCCTCAAATAGACAGGAGTGTTTGTTGCCAGATGTGGGCTGTTATCAGTGCAGCCACAAGCACCAGCTATCCATCGCCTTCTACAACACAACTGTCAACTGCTATTCCCGTCACTCTGCCTTTTACTACTCTTTACACATTACTGCCATTGCAAGGTTCTTATCTGCGTTCATACGTTCACACACGAGGCAGTGAAAGAAAGAAAGCAAGGTGGGTGTAGGGGGTCAGGGGTGTAAATCTGTTGACATCCTAAACAACCACACTGAGATTTGGTATGCGATAAAGGCACAGTACTCTGAATTTAATGTCAAGATAATCATATGTTGTATAATGAAATGAATGGGGGAACAAAAGTCAACTGAGGAAAAGGCTAATTTTATCATGCCCACAATGATTTATTCACATCCCCTGAAAACAGCAACTAGGAGTTGCTGTAGTTTATTTAAAGAAAAAAAGAACTTATAAAGAAAATATAACACCAACTGACAGAGGTTTATTTCTTAGCATTATACACACTTAAAGGGGTGATATTGCTTTTTTTTTTGTTTTTTTACTGGAATCATGCATTATAAACCCTGTGGTTTACAGAAACTATAAATGCTATGATTTGGTCTGAATTCCTCATTAACATTTTAACTCCTGAGACTTAAGTAATTCCACAGTAAAAAATAAAATGAGATAAAAGAAGCAACAAAATGATCAAAAACTGCCAAAGTGATCAGTAAAATGAACTAAAATTAATATTAAACTAACATAATAATATGTAACATGAACAAAGTCAGACACTAACAGTCTGAAGAAAAACAATAAAAAACAAAAATAAACAACAATATTAACTAATTATTCACAAAATAACAACACGAAAAAATGCAAAAAAAAATGCAAAAAAACCCCCCAAAAACCCCAAACTAAAAAAAAAAATTAAGTTTAGAAAAAAAAGGAAAAAAAAAACTAGTGTTGTAATTTGGTTCCAGTAGTGTTAGTTTGAGCTTTTTCTTTTTCTAAATCAGTTGCTGTTTGACCCCATGAACAAAATTATCAGTAAAATAACACTGAAAAAACTTTGAATTATTCTGAATTGAAAATTTTACCAAAACTAATATAAAAAAATAGCTATGCAGCACCTGGAGAGTTAAAATTCAAACTTTCACAACGATTAAATAAATGTACCAAATACCAAAGGGGCCAAATTTTGCGAAAACAAACTTTTATTCATTCTGAAAAAATGTGTAGACTCAATTAGAATGTGCTGTGTGGGAGGTCTGGAGGCCTGAACCTGAACAAACACTTCAGGGGTGGATGGGTAATGAGCAGCTACCGTACATCTCTACTGAGGTGTAATCAGCTTTCAGACAGAGTTGGCTGCCTTGTACAACTGAACCAACTTGAAATAAAGCTTGTAATCATAAAAGCTGGATTTATGGCAAGGAAGGAAACAACTGCGACGCACCAAAACTCCCTTGTTGTATCTGTGTACATTTAATTTGCACATTCACACTATGCCGCACACAGCTTACCAGAAATGCTACTGCTGTCATTTTGGGGAAGGTGCCTGCAGATGCTGTGAGCTGTGTGTGGATGAGTAGGATAGGGGCTTTTGTGTCGGAATAACAAGGTTTAATTTGAGCAGAGGAGGGATTAATGAGGACAATGTATCTACAGAGATGGATTTTAATGGCTAATCCTTTAAACCAGTTACTCCCATCAGCTACTTTCATGCCCTCTGCGACAATGCTTCTAACACACCCATAAAAATTTAACCCGAGATGAACCTTAAAATGGAAAAATCTGAAAAATACTCTCAGAAAATGCTTTAAATATCACATGTGGAATACTTAAATAGGAATATAAATTATTATAAAGGTGGTGATACTGACCATGTGACTCCCGACCAGCCCCTTGGCCAAACCCGTTGTCGTAGGACTACAAAAGAAGGAAGATTATTAATTAGACAAAATACATAATCCGGCAAGGAAAGATAATCTGAATGTCAACAATTAACTGCTTAAATGGGATTTTTCATTTATTGATGATGTTGTGAATGGGTGCATCATCACTTAACTGGGAAACTTACTCATTTTTTTCTTAATTTGTGTAAGTTTCATAGAAAATATGCATCTTATGTTAGAATGACAGGGTTATAGCTTTTTTTGTTTTTTCTGTATAAACTGTATTTATTTTATTTTTTTACAATAGTTGCAAAAGAAACCAATTTTCACATGTTAGATCGAATGTTAAATATGAAGCACAACATATTGTCGGATTTAACAAAATTTGTCAATAACTCTGCTTTAAGGTACAGGTAATACATTTTGCAACTATATCATTTGCTTGACGTCATAGGACGTCAAAATGTAACGTCATTGAGCCTATCAGTGTTATCTCATCTGATGACTGAAGGTAAGACAAAGTGAATGAAACAAACCATGTGATACTATCTTATCTGGATTCTGGCATATCACCACTTATGTGCTTTACCTGCTGACCTTCACTGTGACCTTGACCTTTGACCTTTATAGCTCAAAATGTAATGGTTTTGTCCTTGAAGCATTATCAATCATCTCTGAAAGTTTCATCAAAATCCGTCCATAACTTTTTGAGTTATCTTGCTGACAGTCAGACACACAAACGCATGGTAAAACATAACCTCATTCGTGGAGGTAACAATAACCTCGGTAAAAGGATATGTGACACCATCCAAATGTGAAACTGTGTGGCTGCTGATCCCATCTACCGTTTCAGGTTCTCTGACTCAAAACCATCCTTCATCTGGTGTGTTTTCTGTCAACTCAGAGTACAATCTCAACCATCATCTTGCTTTTCCATAGACCCTTCAGATTCCAAGCATGTGAGGTCAGTGGACACATGGGGTGGATTTAGTCATGACTTACACACATCTGTTAATTAACCAACAGATTTTTCTCTCCCCGATATGGGTGTGGGTGTAATTTTGTCAGACACAGACAGAGTGAATATGGTATACACACCCATGTGCACAATAAAGGAGCTCTGTAACGAAATACTGTTGTGTTAAATGTCACACTAAAAATAATCTCTGCTTAAAAAGCAGATAGGTGTCTGTGTCGGCTCGAGGGACTCAATTTGTACAAAAAAAAAAAGGCAAATGGGTAACATCAAGATAATACATCAACTCAGACTATTTATGTAAGAAATATTTATGTCAAATTGGATCAAGAAACAAAAAAGATTGAAAGTTGAGTTGGGCATCAACAACGTAACATAAAAAAAAAAACATTTTCCCCATTTGGGTGAAAAGCAACAGCAGCTTTAAGACTTTGTTGCACTGCAGATATTTTTAATAAATTAAGTACTTCTAGGCAGAGAGCCATGTTATGTGGATGGGTGGCCTCTACTCCTCATTCTGCATTGGTGCCAACAGTGGTTGTGCACGCAGGAACCTTGGATTTATGTTAATCCTCCTGTATTCAGATAAAAGACTTCAGTTTCTTACCACTGTTTAAAGATGCAGGAGGTAAAAATCTATGTGAAAAACATGCGAGATTCTGAAATCACAAGCCCCTTTTTCTGAACTTCCATGTTGAGATGTGGAGTAGAGCAGAATAATCACATCCATGTCGGTCCTTACAGAATCTGACCAGCAGTTAGTAATTACACCTATCAATCATGTAATTAAACCTCTGAACTGTCTGAACACACCAGAGAGGAGTAAAATATTGTACAGATATCATCAGTAGATTTTATACACCCCAAAACTAAAAGTAGTGAGTAAATACTACTCACTTGTGTCCATTCCGATCACTTCAATTACAATCTACCAAATTTTGATCCAGTGATGCTTACAAATTAGCAGGTACCGCAGCTTTAAAGGTGTCTTTCCATTGTTAGTTCGTTAATATTGCTGTGTTCACCATCGTTATTGAATGCATTGTGCGTTGGTTCTATTTTTAAAAAAAATTTGGATAGCTATTTTTGGAGGGTAGAAAAATGACTTGAGGTCAAACAACAGAGTTTACCGGTACTTCCCCATACAAATCCACAACGTGGTAATGAGGCTTCTCTGATTAGCTCAGAGAATGAACGTGTGAAGGAGCCCCCCCCCCCCCCCCCCCCCCCCCCCGAAAACGTGCAGGGAAAAAACTATGCTTTATTTCCACAGAGAGCACATGAATGAGTTGGCTCCACCCTTTTTTTCTCAGTTTTTGCAGCTACTGTGGCGCCGTCTTCTCTTGTAGATGCTAATGCTACTTCAGATTCGCTGCAATGGTGGACAGGCTTAACCCCACGTGGGTGATGCTAATATCCACATGAAGTATTGTGGACATGCTTTTTCTGAGTCGCTTGTTTCTCTATGTTGTTTTCTATGAATGGGAAATACAGCCAGTGGAGGTGACACACCACTTTCAAACGCAGCATGTGTTGGTAAATCAGGGTGACCCATCAGATTACAAAAGTAGCATGAAAAAGAGATTTTCAGCAGAATGACACCTTTAACACACAAGAATTTACAGTCTACTAACCAAACTTCCTCTAATGTAGTCGATGGCTTTTTGGATGTCCATTCCTGACCAGTCATCCAGCATGTAACAAATGCTAGCTGCACAGTAGATAAAGCGTATGTCATTTTCACTTCCCTCTGGTACTGCATAGAAACTGGAAGTAGAAAAGAACAGTTACAGAACTGGGAATAAGGTCATTGGTTACATTTATAATATGCAATGTCAAATCCATTTAAAGAGCTTATCAGTCAAAACGGTTATGTTTTACATGTCTGAGCTAAGACAGAGTCATCTATAGCATGATATACACAGTGTGTGTGCATCTGTGCATCTGAGTCCTCATGTAGGATCCAACCTGGGTTACTGTCAGTCCACATTAAGTCTGCCAGTCTTCACAAGACCTCAGGTGCATTTGACTCACAGTAAAAGTGTCAATGTAAATCAGAGTGGTAAGTGTACATGGTGTGTTTTCTGACCTTCCGTCCTCGAGCTGCAGTGCTCTGAGACCAGCTAGACAAGCCTGCTTATTTACTCGGCTCAGGTCATCTCCCAGTATCAGCAGTGAGCACAAACCAGTGTAGGTCATGGCCACATGGCCACTGTCATATGGATGGAGCACCCCTGGACCCTGAACGACATATTAACATATACAAAAAGATTAGTTCTTTTGTAGGATAAACAGACCAAAAAGCTCAGTCAGAAATTGTTTTTTTAATATTATGATGTAGAATTTAGTAGTATAGCATGACATACTAATGCTAAATTCTCACAATTTCTGGATAAAACTGTTGAAAATTAAGTATTTCACTATTTGCACATACCATAGATAAGAAGACAGATAAATACTTTAATTACTCGACAGGGAAATATACTGTGTTTTAACACAAGAGTCATTATTGACAAAGATGCAGTACCTTTGTTGTGTAAGGAATTCCAATGTGTGATGATCCTCGAAAACCACAGCGACTTAAGTTTGATTCTGAAATGGATTAGAACAGAGTAAAGACCTCAGCAGTTAGGTTGTAACTGCTGAGCAACAGAAAATATAACGCAAATTCTATAAAATACCACTCTGTCAGTTTTTACAACTGCTCACTGTGTGATATCAGGTGCCAGGTTTTACTCAGTCTGCACTGACCTTCAGGAAGATGCTGCAAAGAGAGCTGCTACATGACCTACTAGCACCATAAATTAGTCTACTGCTGCCACCTAGTGCTAATGAAAACCATGCACCACATGCCAAACCCATATAAATGAAGTATGATCATCCAAAAAAAGATCCTAATAAACTACCAGTAAACCAGTGCACTAGATCAGTGTTTTACATCAAACTGTAACAGGATTACACTTTTCTTAAATTTAATTCCAATATGGTAACAAGTGGTCTCTTATTCTTCTATTCTTTGGCTTCACAAATCTGGAAGTTACTTTTCCAGATCAAGGCCTATCATTATTACTGATAATGTTAGTAAAGTAATAGATGCATTTCTTAAATCAGTTAATCTGTGTCTTGTTTGACCCATTATTTTATTTTAAAGGAGGACAGATATACTGTCCAGCATTTCTATCAACTAATATTAGCCTATGGGGCTCACATCTAACAACTAGATACTGAAAAGACAAGATACCGTTTCACTCACAGCAGTCACTTATTTATATTTTGTTATACAGTGCCCATCACAAGTATTCACCCCCTTGGATGTTTTACTCTTTTATTGCTTTCATAATTCAATCATGGTCAATAAAATTTCACCTTTTCAACACAAAATGTATTGGAAAAACCTTTTTTATCATCAAAGTGAAAACAGATTTCTACAAAGTAATATCAAGAGGGGAAAAAAAATAAAATGAAACATGAAAATATAAATGAAAAATAGTTGTCTGTATAAATATTCATCCTCTCCAAGTCAGCATTTAGTAGATGCACCTGCATTCTATGTGGACGGTTCAATCAGTCTTGCACATCTACACACTGCAATTTTGCTCCATTCTTCCTTGCAATACTCCTTGAGCTGTATCAGGTTGCACAGGTATTGGGCATGAACAGCCCTTTTCAAATCCAACTACAAATTCTCTGTAGGATTGAGGTCTTGGGCACCCCAGAACATTTGCCTGATTCTTTTGAAATCACTCCTGTGTAATTTTTGCAGTACGCTTCACATCATTGACATGCTGGAAAATAATAATCTCCTCCCAAGCAGTAGTTCTCTTGCAGACTGGATAAGATTGTTCCTCCAGGATTGCAGTGTATTTTGTAGCAGTCATTCTGCCCTGTACCTTTGGAACCCCTTCCAGGATTGGCTGTTAGGCAGAAGTGGGTATATAGTATAGTCTAGTCTAGAGCATAGCATAGCAAAGTCAAGTCAAAATCTAATATGAATTCTCCTCAACAGTAGCTCTCATTGCCACTCTCCCATGGAGATTCGAATGGTGAAGAACCTGTGTAGCAGTTGCTATATGCAGTCTCCCATCTCGGCAGCTGAAGCTTGTCACTCTCAAATAGTGGTCATACACATGGAGCTGCAGTGATAGAGGTCAGGTTTCTCGATGTAAATTTGGAAAACAGATGTAAATCTAACTTTGTAGATACTGAATTTAAGAGTAAGTTTAAAATCGACTGGAAGTTTTTTTGTACATAACACTACTTGTATATATATATATTTTTTTTAAATCGTAGTGGTCTTAGTGGCTTCTCTCACTAGTCTCCTGCTTCCACTGTCACTCATTATAAAAAATAGTCTGATCTAGGCAGATTCATTAATGTGCTATATTCCTTCCATTTATTGATGACTGATTTCCCTGAACCCCAGGGGATGTTCAACGCCTTTGATTGTTTTGGGGTTTTTTGTATCCATCCCCTGACTTTTCAGCAACTCTTTCCCCAAGTTGTTTGGAATGTTCTTCTCCCTTCATTGTGTAGGCCAATGGTAGCGAGGAATACTGATCAACCATATTTTTGAGTTGTTGAAATTACTTGGTAGAAATTTGTTTTCACTTTGGCATTTTTCACACAAACATTTATTGGAGAAAAAAAAATGTAATGTCAAATTGTATTGACTGATTGATTCATTAAAGCATTCAAAGAGTAAAGCATCCAAGGGAGTGAATACTTATGACAGGCATCGTAAAGGATTATACTTCTTTATTTACAGATGATTTCTTTGTTTTAGTAGCATAAAAAAGTAAACAATAAAAGCAAACTACAAAAGCAAATATATAAAATAATTGAGTCCATAACGCATAAATCCACAATCAGTGCATTACTGTTCTCAACAGTGCAATCACTGGGATGTTATGGCGTGCAAGAACAGTTTTGGAAATTACACTCAAAACTAAAAATCCAATTTAGAAAGTCGTGTAAATTACATTTTGTTTAACACCCACAGCTTGGATGGACATCAATGATGTGCCATCACCAACTGTTAAAAGTCTCATCAGCTTGACAAAAAATGTATTTCAATAGTGGTAACACACAAGAACTCTGCCTGTCTCAAAACAGATGGTGTCAGCAAAAAAAGTGATCAAATCAAGCATCCCTATCCCGACGCAATTTCTGTTGATCTTGAATAATTAACTAACTGGGCATCTAGACAGATGGTACAGAGTGGGTTATTAGAGACAGGAAAGGAAAACATCATTAAACATTTATGTCCAACTTTCTCTGATGAGCAGAGGTATTTCTAGAACACGTTTGAATGCAGAAAGATGTCAGTGTATATTTTGACAGCAGGAAAATGCAAAATCCAACAGATGCTCTGCTTAAAGCTCTTACAATGATCAAACCACACACCACTGTCATATATCCTTATTTAATTTGTGCATTCTTAAACCCCCCATTAAAACCACCTAAGTCCTCTGCAGTTTGTGAGCATACTGAACCAGCTTGAAAAAAGAATGTGAAGCATCCTGCATACTGTCAAATATAGTTGTGCTTCTGTCACTCTATTGTGTTTATAGATGTTTCTCTGCCCCCAAACTAGTTAAAAACCCTTCATGGTTCAAAAAAGATAAAGCACACTTTTGACAAGAATAACAATTGACATCAGATGTGAGTATCCTACATACAGCTTGTGCAGCTTTTGTGGATAAAGACAAATATCGTTTGATAGTTTCTGTGCAATTGCAAGGAGATCTTATATTATTGAATCCAATGTTAAAAACGACCTTTTAGATATATGTCTTAGTTATCAATGTTCCCATTGTTGAAGACTTGGCAGACTTACGGTCTTCTGTGGGTAGAACCTGTAGTGAATAAATCCACTCAATCATCATGTTCCTATCAATCACATCCAGGGCGTCAAGCACATCCAGTCCAGAAAGGGCAAAAAATATAATGGTCAACCTGGACAGAAGATGAACATTATAGTTTAGATTCACTTTTAATACAGAGGACATGCATAAATGAATCATAATGTAATGAAGGCATGGTCAGAGCTCTACACAGAGGTAATGTACTGTATATGACACTAAGCTAACGCTGGAAGGTGAAAATGTTTGTCAAGTGACATAAACAACACAGTTATTACAGTCCAACATCTGAATGTTACTTGAAAATGCGCCTAAACTCCAGTCAATATTTAATTAAGTGTACAATTAATCAAACTGGGTGTCGTGTGCTACTATACAGATTGTTTCCTGTTTTACTAGCCTGTCAGAACTTCAGTGGCTACAGTTAGCCTGCATGCTAAACAAAGTAGCACGAGCCTCCATTCAAAGAGAATGGGAGCTACAGCTAGCTTGGATGCTAGTGAAATTCTTCAAGGAAACAGACAAACTCAAGTAACAGTTTTATTTTCGGTCAACGTACCTGGTTGTTTCCAGGGAGGCGTATCTTTCAGGTAATACTTGAAGCGTTCTCTGAAAGAATCGCACATGTCTATCTTTTAAAAAGTCTATTTGCTCAAATTCTTCAAACTGGCTTTCTTCTTCCGCCATCTTTGCATCCGCACCTATGAGGAATCTTTTCCGGTACGTTCGTTTTTATTTTCCAAAATAAAAGCACAAATCACATATTTCTGCACATAAGTGAGTTCAAAATCACATATTTCTGCACACAAGTGAGTTCAGAGTTGTGATATTCACTTTATTATTCACTCTTTTAGCAACCGTGGCTTAAATATATAAAAGTTACAATTTAAAAACAAATAAACAGCTCATCATTATTATCAAAAAGTGATGAAATTCTCAATAGTTTGATAGACAGATACTAGTCAACAGGACACAGCCTGTGAAGGCACATGTACATACAAATATACATATGAAGGCACAAAATAGTTAATTTACACTTATTTACACCCATAACATTACAATCACTGACTAGAGAAGTGTTAATGGTATTAACTAACAGGACCTTTCACTGGGTTGTATATTTAGTCCTTGAAGCTGATGTGTTGGAAGCAGAAAAACATTAGCAATGTCAGGAACTGAATGACTTTGGCGAGGTCCATAGTGTAAAGGTGATGACTGGGTCAGAGCGTCTCCAGAACTGTAAGTCTTGTTGGGTGTTCCTAGTCTTCGATGATTGGTACCAACCAAAAATTGACTAAGGACATCCCAATTTAAGCACCAATCCATGGAGGCCCCACCTCTCTACTTCTAGGACTTCAGCAGCTTCTGATAATGTCATGGTTCAAATGTCAGAGCACATGTTTAGAGGTCTGGTGGAGTCTGGGCCCCTGGTCAGAGCTGTTTTTGAGGAAAAAAAGGAGAGCCTACACAATATCAGACAGGTGATCCCATAGATGCTCGATTGGTTATGATCCTGTTGTATTTTTTTTGATCACTTTTGGTACTAACCACTTGAAGCCACAGGAAGGATCGAGAGCTGCAGTGACTCAGTCGTTTGACAATTACAATTTCTCTCTCGTCCAAGTTGTTTGGATCCATTCTCTCACCCATTATGCTGTTTCTAATACATCAACTTTGAGGTCTAACACTTCACCTGCTGCCTAATAAATCCCACACAAACAAGATTGGTCCCATTGTAATGAGATAACCAACTTTGATACCACTTTCCCTGTCAGTGGTCAGAATGCTGTGACTGTTTGGTGTGGGTCACTTTGTGAATATACATCAGATCAGGTGTCATGGTTAGCTTTATCACAGGCCTTGTCTCCAAGAGGGAACCGCTCTGCAACAAAACAACAAAGCTTCTTAGGATTTGTCAAAGGCATAGTTTCGGGTCCAGTATACCTCCAAATAAAACATGCCCTTGTTTTATTTTCCTAACATTAACAAACACCTGTCTTGTTTTTAAGTGAGGTAAAAAGGAATAATCTGTTTCTACATAAAAATATGCATTTGATAGAAAAAAATACAATCAGACCTGTGAAACATCTGGAGCACAGGTCCTCCTCCTGAGGGTCCAATGTGCTTCATTCGCTCCTCCCATCCTTTGGTGGGCTGGGTGAGCCTAGAGGGGTCTCTGTTGATTTGACCAACTACCTGCATGGGGAGAGGGTGAATTTTAGAACACACAGTGCATTATTTGAATCAAACATGAAAAACGCTTTAATTATTTTTGGGGATATTTGTTGTTTTTTTTCTTTACAATCCTTACCCTTTCCCTCAACTTTGCAGCAATTCTCTTTTGTCTATCTTCTTCCTGTTTGCTCCTCAGCTGTTTCTCCTGAAGCTTAGCCTCCACTTTATGAAGGTCCTGCCAAAATGAAGGGAAATCAGTTGTAATATTTTTACCTGTGAATAAGCTTTTTTGTTCACAGTACAAAAATATATGCTAATGATAATTTTTCATAGATTCCTTAAGAAGCACCCTTTCATTGAAGCGTTTGATGCCCTTTGTTGCCTCCTTCCTCCTTTCCTCTATCTCTCGTAGTTCTTCTTCTCTTCTCCTCCTCTGCTGTTCCTCCTCTTCCTCTCTTTTCGAACGAAGCTGCTCCTCAATGATCAGTTTTACTTCCAGCTGACGGCGCCGTTCTTCCTAGCAGACCAAAATCGTTTTTGTAAAAAAAAAAAAAAATGAATAAATTTTTTAAAAAAAATTTAACTGACTCTAGATTAAGGTTTGATTTTTCGTACTTTATGAATTAAGCAGTAAACTTTTGTAGAAAATATCATACAATCATAATTTGCAGTACAATTCCATGTTTAGTCCCCACAAAGTTCGATTTACCTTTTCCAGCCTTCTTATTTGTATTTCATCAGCCAGTCTCTGCTCCTCTTCCTCTTCCTCTTTCCTTCTCTTTTCTTTTTTCCACTCCTCCAGTCGCCATGTCGCTTCCTTCCTCTCTGCTTCAATCCTGAAATCGACAAAAATATCAAACATACTTTTATAGAATATCACCATCACTTTATGAAACACTGAGGAATAGATTTGTTTAATGTTATGCAGTGTCACAGCTTTGGCCCAATCATTGACCTTATGTATTTTCTGCTATATCTTCTCTGTTTTATTTGTATTCTATTTCCTTATATCTTTCATTCACCTGTGCTTCTGGGTTTGGATCTGAACCTCTTTTTCCCTCCTCTCTGCCTCCTCTGCCTCCTCCTGGCTCTGTATCCTGCCCTGGCGTTGCTGCTGTTTACTGGCCTTCCAACGCTGGATAGCCTAAGCATGTTAAATGGAAATAAAGATAAAAACCTCACAATATATTACAAGCTCTAACAGGGCTAATATATTTATATTTGTCTACCTGTCTCTTCCTGCCCTGTAGGTGGATCAGTTCCTGATGCCAGTCCTCATGCTGCTCTATTTCCTCGACAGTTTTACCAGGCAGGTACAGTTTGGCCTCCGCTCTGTAGGATGGCTGGCCATGGTGCTTTGTCCAAACCTGTAAAGCAAATAGGTTTAAGTGAGTTTCACTGCCCCAAATTCTTGAACACATTTAATTTAAGTACAATCTCAACAACAATACCTTGAGGAATGCTTGGTGGTCATATTGGTCCCAACCTCCATAAGATCCTCCTGTTCTCTGCAGAAATGAATCCAGGGCTCTGACCTCAATAGGGAGGTCTCGGTCCAAGGGTTTGGTCTGTTGGGATAGATAATAATATGTCACTGTATCTATGTATGAATATACACTGCCTGGCCAAAAAAAAGTCACACATGCAATATTTCCCTGCATCACCTTTGGTTTTGATTATAGGAGACTTACAGTGGATTAACGAAGCAGATATTTCAGATCCTTCTATGGGTACGTACTGCAGTTGTTAATGTTTCAACTGTAATACGTTATTTAATCTAACTGATGCAGTAAGTGTCCTCTCATGTCTCTAATGTCTAAATAGCTGGACATCTCCAGGATTGATCAGGTTCATCAGACTTGTGACAGAATACTTCAGGGAGCATGAGACATCATTGTCACACATGAATTAAACTCCAAAAAGTCCAGACACTAATTTGGGATGATGATGCATTGATACAGCAGTCTCATTCTCCATCATTAATAATCAAAAATGAATGCAACTATGGATGGAAAAATATGATGAACATTATTGTGACAGTACATAAGAATTATCTGCCAAAAAAGATGTCAAACTACATGTCTCCTGTAATAAAAAACCAAAGATGGTACAGTGAAATATTGCATGTGCTGCTGTTTTTTTTTTTTGGTTGTGCAGTGTATAATTGACCTACAGACTGTAAGAATCTGAGAAAGATAATTAAAAAAAAATCAAAAAATTTTGGTTATCTAATAAATATGAAATAGGTTTGAAGGTTTTATTGCATCAGTTATAGAAAATACAGAAAGCTGGACAATAAAGAGTTGTAGACCTTAACAATGGGAGCTATGGAGCATTTCGGAGCTGGATTTACTGCAAGACTCCAATTTTCGATCTTCTTCTCATAAGCAGTGATTTCTTGTCTACACATCCTCTCCTCCTTTAAAAGTTCTTCAAAGCTGAAATAAGTAAAACTCAAGTTAATATTGATTTATCTACACTGAGCTACAAATTATGTTATCATGCAATTTTCTACTTTTCTGGTTATAAAATGAAATGTGGTTAGTTTTAAGTTAACCCTGTTACCTTGAGCGTTGCTCCTCCTTTAGTGTGTTGATTGAAGTTTCCACCTCTGACATTATTTCCTTCAGTTTTTCAATCACTAAAAACAACAAAAAAAAAGTTTCTGAAATTGTTGCATGATAGTACACAAAATAATGTAAGATTTTTATACAGTACCACACTGTAAACCCAAATAAGTTAGCAGAAATCAAAAAATTTAAGGCAGTCAATTGCCTCAATTATTTTAAGTTGATGAAACTTTAAAAAATACAAGTTTCCTGAACTTAAAATGTAGATGCTTATCAAAGTATACTTAAATTAAAACATTACTTATTAACTTAGTATTCTAAGGTTCTGTGGACAGACAGAGCTGTCAAACCACTGACTCTTCAGTCATTGGACGACCTGTTCTACCAACTGAACCACAGCTGTCCCTGAATACAAATTACTGTGTTTTGTGATTGCAATTTTTTTGATGTGATAGATATTGGTGGTTATTTGGAGTGCCCTGAAATTATATTTTAGTATCTACTACATCAGTTAAGTTTATTTGTTTCAATCATCCTTATTTGAACCAATAGAAATAACAGTACAATATCATTCTCAGCATTTAATGACTTAAATGTACTTTATCTATAGTTTTAAGTTATGTTCACTTATATCCACAATAGTTCCACTTAATAAAATGCCCTGATGAAGGTCCTTGGCCGCAACACGTAGGCGGATGTGTTTTTAGCTTTTACATTGTTTCATTAAATACATTGTTGATATATATTTTTGAAAATCTTGGAGTGCCTCTGCCTTTTTTTTCCTTCTCTGAAAAAAAATATTAGTTGGAAGTACTTAAGAAGAAGAACATGTTACAGTAACTTAATACACTTGAGTTAGTATTACTATTTCTAAAACTTTGAGTATTCACAACTGAATATATTTAATTATTCTGAACATTCGAGTTTACAGTGCAGTGAAATGTTTGGACAGAATTTATTAATAAGTGGTGTTTCTTTGCTTTTGCTACTTTCTACAAATGTGACTAATAATTAAAACATTAAAACAATGGGAGGGTGCAAATGGAAGTAAATAGTAAAGTAAAAGTATTATGTAATCCACATTAGGTTTAGATTATTCAAAGCCACCGCCCTTGGGTTTGCACTCTCTTGGCATTGTCTTAGATTCATGAGGTAATCAAATGGCATAGTTTTTCATGAACAGATGTGCCTTATTAAAAGTATGTTTGTGTCTTTTTAATGTTTGATACCATCAGTTTGTGGAGAGGCAGGACAGTGAATAGTCCCATTCAACTACTGTTTAATTGTGCAATATGGAGAAATCCACTGAGTTAAGTAAAGAAAAATGAATATATTTGAATATATCTTCAAGTGCAAATTATTTTTAATATCTTTCTGATATGCATAACAAGTGAGTGGATGGTTTCTACATGTGTAGTTCCTTCTGTGAAGCATGGAGGAGGTGTGATGGCTATACCAGTGATACTGTCGTGGATTTATGCAAAATTCAAGGCCCACTTAAGTAATATGACTGCCACAACATTTTTGCAGTGACGTGCCATCCCATCTGGTTCGCACTTCGTAGGACTATCATTTGTTTGTCATCGTGATAATATGTAAGCACTATTTGACCAAGATGAAAAGTGATGGAGTGCTGTTGCAGAGGACACCGCCTATGCAATCACCCAATTTAACCTCATAAGACCCAGGAAAGTGAAAATATTTGCTTTCTTACATTGAACAAGTGTCTGATTGGAGACGTTATTTTTCAGATACATTTTTAAAATCATTTTGATTTGTTTATTGAATGGAATGTCCTTTGCAATGGAGAGCTTTTAAATAAAACTGTCAAATGTTTATCCCCTACAGAGGACAAAAATGCATTGCTGGATTAAAGCTGACTGAAATAATTTGGGATGGTTTGTATCACACAGTGAAGGCAAAATAGCCAATAAAGGCATAGCACCTCTGGAAACTCCTCATCATAATTGGAAAACCGCTCCACATGGCTCCCTCATGAATTTGAGAGAATGCCAACAGAAAGCTCTTATTAAAGGAAAAAGTGATAAGTTAATAAAACATATTCTGGTTTTTGTTTACTACATAATTCCATATGTGTTCCTTCATGGCCTTGATGTCTTCAAAATGAATTTAGAATGCGGGAAATAATAATAAAAAAAACTAAGAAAGAGAAAATATTGTATATGAAAATGTGTCCAAACTTTTGACTAGCCACATTGATGCTTCAATTCTAAATGAGCTTGACTTACATTCAGGAGTCGGCTTCACATCTTTCAGCTGTTTCTGAAACTTCCTCACCCCATTATGAATCTTCAACAGCTGTTTTTTAAGATTCAACTCTAAACAGGAAACAAAGATTGAGTAGTTTATCACTGTTTGATTTCACTGTTTATGTCAAAGATGGTCAAGACATCAACATTCTGACTGCTGCTATGTGACTGTTTCTTAACAGGTTAATCAGATGCTTTATCAGGTAAATGTCAACAGCACTGAATATATATATATATATATATATATATATATATATATATATATATATATATATATATATATATATATAATCCTACTTGCTGCATTTCTTTCTTGCTCCAGAACTCTGTCATATTCTTCCAATTCTCCACCGACATCAAACCAGCCATTCTTTCTGCACTGTACAACCAGTGTCCGCTCTTTCTCTAACTTTTCAATCCTGTATAGAGGGATTTAAAATAAAAGAGTTAGGGCTTTGAAGACTTAAAGTGAAATATGGAAAATCTCCTGAGTAGATGCACTTACAGCCTTCTATTTTTCTCCGCTTCCCTGAGGAACTGTGTAGCTTTGTGTCTGGCCTGTCTTTGATCTCCGTCACTGGAGAAGTCTCCTTCTCCCTGCTCAAGTCAGACATAGAAAACATAAAAACTGAGAAGCAACATATTATTATTGTGTTTTTTTCTGTGTCTCATAGTCTTTTTTATTCATATTGAACACATGTAGTTGTTTTTGTCATGGCCAGTTATATAAATTTCTTTATTTATTTATTTATCTATGAAGCAAAGCATTTTTTCAAACTTTATTAAAAACATACATGTATATAAAACGGAAATACATTTTGAATAAACACCAAAATGTCAAAACGAAAAATTATCCAAACAAATAGATTATATATCCACAAGTTTACAGACACAAAGAAGAAAGGCTAATAATAATAATAACAATAATAATAAAAATAATAAATTGGCAGAAATGGTTCTAACTCAATATAGAATTCTGCCAGAGGTCTGCGTTTCTAGTTGTTTTGCTTGTTTTTTTTGTTAAATATACATGCCAGTGATGTAATATATTTCTTGATTTCGATCAGAAAGACTAAATAAAAAACGATGACAACTTGATAAGAAGCTTTTATTTATGTATGTATGTATGTATGTATGTATGTATGTATGTATGTATGTATGTATGTATGTATGTATGTATGTATGTATGTATGTATGTATGTATGTATGTATTTATTTATTTATTTATTTATTTATTTATTTATTTTTCGTCCGATAATAGACGTATGATTCCATCAATAACATTGTTGCTTTCATATTCGGATGCTGTTTTGATTAAAATATAACTAGTAAAAAAAAACGTTTGTGTAACCATACCTAAAGTAATCGAATAGAATAAATAAGGAACACACAATAAGTCTTAGCAAGCAGTTTTCCTCCCTTATATTTAACAGCAGTGAGGATAGCAGTTAAGCTAGTTAACTAAACCTAGCTTTACAGTCGTTAAGTATTAAAAACTTTGAATAGAAATAAGTAAATAGTTTATATTATTTTATTTAAAATTATAGCTACCGAGCAGTGGTTTTCAGTGGTTGCTAAGGCGGCCATCTTTAACCGAAACTGTAAACACAACAAACTTTATTTATAATGTCAATGCTTACATTGCAGTTCACAAATGACACCAGCAGATGGCGCCGCGTGTTATCAGTATATTGCATTACTGTGTGTAATAATAAATAGACTTGAAAATTCCCCAGGGACTGAAAGGCTGCACTGAAACAGCCCATGTGTATTCAGGAGGCTTACAAGACTGGAACTAACCTGCAATTTAACGAGGGTAAAGTAACCATGACAACAGATGTAGATGCACTAAACGAGAAAAAACTGGAGTCGTGATTAATGTCCCTTCAATCCACCACAGATATTATGTCTAGAGGTATGAGTTATGTTTCATTAAACAGTATTCAGTGTGAAATCAGAGGCTGCTTCTTACACATATCTATAATTTTCATCTGCGCTCTGCAAAGAATGAGAAGCATATCCAGAATTACTTCAATAAGAAGCACTTTTCTTTCTGTGAAATTATTACTAGGGCTGTCAAAATTAACGCACAAAGACCAATTAATCCATCATTATGATTTATCTGATTAAAAATGTAATGCAATTAAATGGAACACTTGTTTACAGTTGTTTTGTTGAATCTGGCAAAGGTGTTGACTAGAATAGAATAGAATAGAATAGAATAGAATAGAATAGAAGTACTTTATTGATCCCACAGTTCTGTATTTCAGAAGAGTTTTTGAATATGTTTTGAATTTTTCACCTTTTTTGTGAATTTCAATGGATTTTTAGCATCTTTTGTATATTTTTTTTCCTCCACATTTTTTGTGTTTATTTATTCTTGTGGGAAATTTGAATAGAAAAAAAGAGGGATAAAATAATTGACTGACATAGAATGTTTTGATCATGATTAATCAAAATTAAACCAAAGCAAGTTATCTGATAAAAAATTTTTTAATCATTTGACAGTCCTGGTTATTGCACAACATGCTTTTTTCTTTACTATATAAATGTATATATTTAGCTGTCTCTTCCAGCCCAGTTCTTACTGCCTGCACCCTGCTACAACTGGATGTTTAGAGTTGCAAGTGCATCACACTCTCTCAGATATCTGCTCATGTTGTCTACCAAGGCCTCGGTTATTTCTGTACCAGCCTTTTTATGATGGCCAGCAGCTATAATTATGATGAGAGCTGGCCAGAGTGACACTCAGAAGGAGAGAGAAAGAGGGAGTTAAGGAGGAGTATAAATAGACATCTGAATCCATTATTAAGTGAAGATATTGGGAATGGTCTATCCCATGGGTGCAGACTGTAGACCGTGCACTGGCAGAGTCGCAACATAAATAGCAACTGTTCTCCTTAATGAAGAGTTGTACAATTTCATGGCTTCATTCCTGCAGAGGGACTTGCTTAATTTGATAAATGAGACACTATTATGAACAGCTCACCGGTTGGCATAGCAGAGCTGATAAACACCATGTTACAAAGCAGGGAATTTCCACACAGAGATGTTTCAATTGCAATTATTTGAAATGTCAAAAGTGTTGTAATGTTTCATTAACTGCCAGGCATCCTTCTGTCATTCTGTCGCTCATCTAAAACACAGACAATATATGCCAGTGTGAGAGAGAAAAGAGTGCATGTGTAAGTTTGAATGACTAAAAGTGTAATGACTGTGACTCTATTATGACCTGTCCTGATGTTTCCATCTCTTCAACAGGGTGAAATCATCTGTCGCCGACTTTGTAATGTTCCTGTCTCTTCTGCCTTTTTCATTTTAACATCCCACCTCCTCACACATACATCTGTTTCAGATTTAACACTATATCAGTCTGTCACTCTTATTTTTTTCTTTTTTTTTTTTCTTTTTTTTTTACCCCTCGTATCTTTCCTTTTCTCTCCTTTTAGATGCTCAAGTGTTTTATATCCACTTGAGACCCACAGCAATGGATTTTTGTGAAGAGTTTTACAGATAATAATAAAAATGTCCACTGAAAAGGACATTATATTAATCCTTTTCATGCACAGTGGTCATTACAGTGGACATCTATTCTACAGTTGATGGGCCTTTGTTGTGTTAGTTGCATATCAGTCAACACAGCACAATCCCATACACTTTGTTATTTCTGATAAACCTGATCTACTGTAATATGTTTCAATGTAAATCAATTGCTAATTGTTATTAGACTGTATTTTTTCAAGTGGGAAGAAGTCAAAACGTATCTCATCCCACCCCTTCTTCCTACACAAATGATTCATAAAGCCTATCTATGTTTATCCCAAATTCTTAGAAATACAGCAATTTATAACAATCCCAAAACTAGAAAAGCACTCTGAGAGCACAAACCTCCACCAAGGCAGACCCCCCCCCTCTTCAAATGAAGAGAGGTCTGAGGTTTTTGCCAGATTTATTTGTCTGTCTGTCTGTTAGTTAGCAAGAGAACTCAAAAAGTCATGGATAAAATTGGACATTGATGAAATTTTCAGGGTAGGTTCTGGAACTGATTTGATTTTGGTGGTGATCGGGGGTGTGTGTGTGTGTGTGTGTGTGGGGGGGGGGGTTCAAGATAACTCAAAAACTTATTGATGGATTTTGATGAAATTTTCAGGATGTGTTGGGGGTGTCACAAGGAACAAATTATGACCTTTTGTTGATGATCCGGAAGAGATCCTGGATTCTGGATCACTTTGAAATTTTACATTGCAGTAAATGGAGAATACATTTCAATGTGATCCAGAATCCAGGATCTCATCATTACCAAACTACACTGTGAATTTCATCAAGATCCGTCCATAACTTATTGAGTTATCTCACTAACTAACAGACAGACAAACATAACCTCCTTGGTGGAGGTAATTAATATTAGTAATACTAGTAATATCCTAACAATACTAGTGGTAACTAGAAAAAGCACTCTGAGAGCGCAGACCTCCACCAAGGTAGGACCCCCCCCCATTCATAATCATTTCCAGATCTCCCTAATACCAACCTAGCCTGGAGGTAATAACAATACTGACAACAACAGCAATAAACTAATACTGATAAAGACAAAAGTACATAACAATTAACAGTTTTTTGTTTTGTTTAGTTTTTTTGTTTTTTTCCCCATTATATATAACTAGTATTAGAGTGTGATAAAATGTGACAAAACATCAGATTAGCTGCATTAAAAAACGTTTTTATTTCATAGTTTTCATTAGGGCTGTCAAAATGAATGAATTAACATGGCTTAATCCATCATCCTGATTAATCTGATTAAAAATTTTAATGCAATTAATTGTTTGTTTCGTATCGAATTGTTTGGTTGAAACTGTTCAAGGTGTTGAATAAAGAAGTTAATTGCATATATTTTCATATTTTGGCATATATTTTGGATAATTTATCAACTTTTGTGGTGTTTTTTTTTGTATTTTGGAAGAGTTTGGGGGGGTTTTTTTGGTGATTTTTATGGACATTTTTGTACATATTTTTTATGCATTTTTTTTTGTTTCTTTTTGTGTTTCTGTGTTAAAAATTGTAATCATTTAACAGCCCGAGTTTTCATACAATAAATCACTTTTTGATGATGGGTTTTAAATACATGTTTCTTTGCTTAAAAAGTTCAATGCATGGTGTCCATCTGAGGGTCATAAGTTCAAAGTTTCAACCGCATTGTTTTTCATACCTAAAGAGGAATAAAAACACTTAGGAAAAAATATAGATTGACATAATTCATGCATGAAAGTGTTATGATCATTTATATCCAATATTGTATTGGAAAGAAACAAAGTTGTTTTGGATTTTAGCTTTAGTGTTTAATCCTTTTCTCATTCACTGCACAGATAGATCTGAGTTCAACTTCACTTATACAAACGTCTGTGTCATGTGACAAAGTTTCACAAAAGGTCACATGAGAACTAGAGTTTTCCATCTCCATGGCAACGAAGCAAACTTGGTTCCTAAAAAAGAAGCAGGAAAAGAAAGAGATGTGATGAAGTTTCAGTTTAGGTTTTTTTTTTTTTTCCCATTTATTTATTTTTGATAAGCCACTCTTTCCAAAATTAAGAATTAAACGTTACATGTGAATGTAAGCTGTTACCCAAAACTATGCGACCTATGACACCTGTAAATTCACAGGTATTGGCAAGAAATTAAAGAGGAATTTACATTTGACCTCTGAGCTAATAGGTTATTTGGAAATGTTATGAGATATGATCTGTGTAAACTGAGAGGACAGTTTGTCATTCAGACTGGGACCCTTCCTGCTGCCACTTCTTTGAATTAGACTGATGAATGGCATCTGCCACAGTGTTTATTCATGTGTGTGGGGCTGTAGGAATATTCCTTCCCCTTCTTACGCCACTGGTGAAAGTGTTTACGTATGTTCCCTGCAGGTGTTGGCCTGTGGTCGAACAGAAAAGATTTCAGTCACTTTGCTCTGTTACATAAGGGTTAACGATGTCAACTAACACAAACACACATAAAACAAATACACAGACAGAAATGCATATGTTTGTGGATGGACACACACACACACACACACACACACACACACACACACACACACACACACAATTTGTCCTGACACCTGACTAGTGCTGTAACTGTATATGGTGTTAAAAAGCAATATGATCAGTCAGTGTCCTGCACATGTCAGGCATGTTAGATTCAGACCAGCACATAGCCAGTGTGAGAACATGTGAGCGTGTGTGTGTGTGTGTGTGTGTGTGTGTGTGTGTGTGAGTAAATGACTCGAGCTGTGTGTAGTTGAGAAAGCAGGGGGAAAGTGATCAGTGTAATTGCTATTCCTGCTGTGCATCAGACACATAAACACACCTATCTAACAGCAATAAGGGTTTAAAATACAGACTTGTTCAGCTCTTAATATCTATGCAAATAAGTTTATGTAGAAACTAGCTTATGTTTTATGATTATTAAAAACATTTTGTGATATTCTTATTACTTATATTTGGCAATAACAAAGCCAATGCAAAGATTAATTTGTGTTTTTATCTCTCAGAATTTTCTGCAGCATATAAAAAATACAGAATAGTGGATATTCAAATAACACTGAGAGGCTACCAAGATCAAGAATCAAATGTAAATTACTCTAAGACTCATATGGTAAACAGCCTTTAATGAGTGAGCTAAATTAAGATCATGTCATTCCTTAAGACTTCTATTTGGTGGAATTGATATGTAATGCTATATATGCATTTCTTTTTCTTTCCGAAACCATAATAAATTTGGCATCACATAGTACTGCGTATGTCACCAGCCCCCGTTTGGATGCAAATTTATTCTTTTATGTGTCTTCTATGCAGACCGCCTCTCACATGTCAGCTGAGACAAACAGTAAATCCTTATTTCACCTATGCTGAGACCTTTCCCTGCTGTCCTCACATGACCTCGCACAGACCCCACAGTTCCTTCACTGAGTGGAGACATGTTTAATGTTCTGTGCTGAATATAAATTGTTGAGCTTCAAAGGTCAGTCTTGACCATTTCAAAACAGCATTTAACACCTTAATTTATGTCTGTAGGTGTTTTATGGTGTCACATTGTCATCATTATCAGTTGTCACTTGTAGATACTGAACTGTTATTATGAGCTTTTAACCCTTTCATGCATACTGATCACTACAGTGGACAGTTATTCCACAGCTGTTCTCTTGTATATTCATGGATTTTGTGTGTTATGCATCATCCAATACACTGCAATTCATATCATTAATGTAAATTTTGCTGCTCTTGATGAACAAAATAATCTACTTTTTTTTTTTTTTTTGCATATTATCTCCATAAACTAAAATAATAACTAGTATTAGAGTATGTTAAAATATGAGAAAACATCAGAATAGCTGAATTATTATTATTATTTTTTTGTTAATTCATGTTCTGATGGTGGGTTTAAAATACATGTTTCTTTGCTTCAAAAATTAAATACATGTTATCCAACTGAGTGTACATTTTTATAATTTCATGAAAAATAGGGTCATACAAAGAAAAATTCAATGACATTGTGTTTTCATGCCTAAAGAAGAATTAAAAAAAAAACAGTCAAGAAATAAATCTGGACTAAGGTTATCATAATTCATGCACAAAAGCGTTAAAAGCATGAACAGAACAGACTGTATGCCCTGATAATGGAAATTAAGAATTTAGTCAGTTTTGTTCAGATCATATATTTTTTGGTCTATGTTGTGTTACTGTTATTACATTGGTCTGTCTACAAAAGTAATGACATTTTATCACATGTGTGTTACTGATAAAGAAAACTCAAGTCTTAAATGCTGGTTGGCTCGAGTTTCCAAGATAAGTCTGGGGTCAAAATATGAAATTCATGAAACACTGATGCATAAAAGTTTATCAGTTAAATTAGAGGAATTAGTCCCAGTCTAAAATCAGATCATTTTCAGTTCCTCTGAAATAATACAGTGATTTATTCAGCTATTTTTTTTCCCCTTAAATACCTAACTAATAAAGGCATGGATTATGTAGCTACCTCACTCCCTGCTGTCAGAGCTTGTCTGCTAAAGGGACACTTCCCTTAAAACATCATCGACTGTCAGATCACACAAAATCTGGTTGCACATTGCTGCATGTGCGATGAGGTTTACTGTTACAAAAATATGTCCCGCAGCAATGGAGCAGTTAATAGCTGTGGGCTCATAGGCTGAGTGAAGCTTGAGTTCAAGGTGGCTTTTATACACAGATGAGTGAGATTTAGTCTTCTGTGAGTAATTGAACAGCCACAAGAGTGTAACTGTCTCCAGACCACATGGAACAAAAATGTTAAAGCAATGTCATGTGAAGCATTTGTTAACCCACTGTACTTCTGCTGCTGGTTTGACAGTACATTACATTGACTGAAGAAGCAAAGTAAATCGCATTACATTCAAATGTCACGGTGTCTGTTAAATAAGCATCAGCTGAAGACTGCTCACATGGGGTTTTAGAGTTTGGGGTTTTTGTTTTTTTTTTTCCTTTTTCTTTCGGTTAACTTCCATGTGTGAGTGTGCAAAGAGAGTGAGACAGAGAAAGAGAGCAAGGGAGCTAATGTTACAGAGATGACCTGTGGAGTTGATTGCACATGTGCTGTAAAGGGTTCACAGGGTGTGCTTTTGTACATGCAATGCTGTGTGAGTGTTTGTGTGCATGAGTGTGGTTTAATGAGCAGGCTGGCTGTTCTAAAGTCCACGGCTGGTGTCATTCTACCCCTGGTATTTTATTAGGAGGCTGCAGCCGGGGATGTGTGAGCACAAGTGCATTTTCCATTCAAAAAACCTCGCCTCTTAATTCTGCATGCAGGCAACAATGAGACTATTTTAACCCTTTGTTAGTCACACTACAAAAATCACAATAAAAAAAGGTGGGTTTTTTTTTTTGTTTGTTTGTTTTGATTTTTTCGACCTCACAGGGACATTTATTATAACATAAAACATAGATTTGGTAAATTTTTTTTACTGACCCTACATTTAACTAAGGCATTAAAACTCAAACATTATTCATTTACCAATATTACCAACATAATTTGTGACTTGGTTCAAATTAGATGTATTAACTCTTTGTGTTTGTAACTCTTTGTGTTTGTTAGCATTAGCGATTAGCATTAGCGATTAGCATTAGCATTTTATGACCCTTTCTTTTGATTGAGCATGTTTTCAAAAAATATTATACGAATGAAATGAGTATTTTTGAAACATGATGAGGATTATTCATGTAAAATAGACTCTCTAAAAGTTAATAAAATAAATAAATAAATAAAAATCTAACTTGCCTGCATTTTTGTGTCCAAAAAAAAAAAAAAAAAAAAGAAAGAAAAGATCATAGCAGAGGTGTTGTCACATTTATGATCTTCTTCCTTGGTGGTATATATACTAGCATGACCTGAATATATCATTAACTGCCCAAGAAGTTTGGTGTCAAAGGACTTAAATTTAGATTAGATATCAGGGTTCAAAGTTCTACTAAACAGTTGAACTGACCAACAAAGGGTTAATGACATTCCTGCTATGAGCAAGCAGCATAAGCGGTCACATATTCATATTCATATTTGTCATGTTTTTTTATTCTTCTATTTCTTCTTCTTTTTCTTTCTCACACTTCCAAATGTGTGAAGTGTGCTTTCACTTTTCTTAACACAAAGCTGCAAAGAATTTCTAAATCATTTCCAAGTTGATGAAATTATGTAAATTATTTAACCCACACCTTCTTTAAAGCTGCATCAGTGTATCATCATAGTTTAACACAGACACATGGTTGAAATTTTACAAGGTCACAAGACTTGGGCTTGGTATCTATTATAGTATTTAGGAATCACAGTTTATCTTCTATGTTTTTATATTTGATTTTACGCAGATGGTTGAGACGGTGGATGATGTTATCACTTGAGTGTTTTGAAAATATGAAAAACTCTTGAACTACCAGGGCAGTCGTTTTGACTGCTTTCAAAATTTGTAACATCATACCTGGTTTAAACATGTGGTACCCGTCACAACAAACCCCACCCCCTGCACACATTTGACCTATTTTGCCCTATGTCTTATCAATGTAAAAAAACACATTTTTGGTGACTATGACCTTGACCTTTGACCTACATTGACTATAAATTAATGAGCTCTATTCTGGACCACATTGCACCTTTCCTAAAAATATAATGAAAATTGATCCAGTAGTTTTTGTGTAAACCTGCTTACAAACAAACACACAAATAAACAGACAGACAAACAAACAAACTGACTCATACTCAAAAACCTGTCTCAAAAGAATTCTAACTTTTCCTAAATGTGTGTATATCTGAATTTAACATTGTTTTATCATTAAAATTTCAAAACATATAAGAAATCTGAGTATTACTACCTCAAATATTAATAAATACTACTATTACTACTACTACTACTACTACTACTACTACTACTACTACTACTAATAATAATAATAATAATAAACTTTATTTGTGTGGCACCTTCTGTAGCTCAAAGTGTTTCACATTAATAATGTTTACAAGAAGTAAAATAAAGGTTCATAAAACACTTAAGACAGAGGTAAAATGAGAAATAAAAGTCCAGGAAAATAAATATTTTCACAAATTTGCATGTGCAATAAGTGAATATACATAATTTTAAAAGCTACAAAAGTGCAAGAAAATAAAATGTTATGCAATAATAAGTGATTATAAATAATTTATGACCATTTTTTTTTTTTTTTTTACAGGGGTGTCATATTTCAGCAAAGGGTCTTGCACACTACAGAGGTGCTGAAATGTGAAAGTACAACCCTAACCATCTATGTATGTAAACCAAGGAGAAATGACTCCATTCTAAGCACTGTCCACACAGCTGTCAACATCACAAGTGGCTACAAGGCTAAACCAGAGACTGTTACATACAGAACCAAGGTTGGAGTGGATGTGCTTGATCAAAGGACGAGGAAATACTCAGTGAAAGAATAGAATAGAATATTTTATTCATCCCATCCTGGCAGAGGTGGTAAAAGTACTCACCTCCTGTACTTAAGTATAAGTACAGCTACTTGTGTGGAAACAAATAATACTGATTCAACTCCTTTATTTAAGTAAAAGTTAAAAAGTACAACTTCTCAATTGTAGTAAAGTGTAAATGTTAAAAATCTGTCTGTCCATCTGTCTACATGCCTGCTTGTCTGTCTGTCTGAACACTATCTTTTTCTACAGCACTGATTCACCAGTAAAACCCATGGCATTGGATCAAGATAGATAGATATAATACTTTATTGATCCCTTACAGGAAATGACTGCACATAAAACAGGCTGCCTTTCACAGGCGCCATCCAATGACAGTGGATGGAGACACTGGGTTTATATTCAGTTATAGACATCTTTGCTGGAAAATAATTCCACTTTTTCATCATTTTTTTCAGTTTCTGACATAATAATTATGTACGCTTGAACATTTACATGATCAGTGAATGAAATATAAGAAAATGCATATTTATAATGAAAAAAAAAATCAAAATAAAGAGGATAATATAACAATGATAAACAATTATTAAAACAATTCAGAAAGATTAAATATGGTGAAGAATTCATTTGGGAACCTCCACAAAAATACCACTGCAGAAGATATGGCAAATCAAGGTTATATGGAAAACTAATAGTATTATAATAATGATGAAACACCAGATTTGGTAGGAGTGGCAAACAACACACTTCGGTGTTAAATGTGTGACACACAGGGAGTGTCTGAGAACATTCAAAGAGCAAACCCAAGTCAAAGCTTTGACTGCCATGGGGCAATGTGGGATTATGAGAAAAACCCATGGGAACAGCACAGAAGAAAGACTAAACAATGCCAAAATAAAAGTAGAAATCCTAGTTTACCCATTGCTCAAATACTTTAGTCATGAGAATATAAGGACATTCATGTGGATCTAAGTGGAGAAAAGACATGTAGAGAAGTGATTTCATGCATTAAACCCTTAACACCTACTGTCACAAATATGCAACATACCCAAAAATGTCTCTATTGTATGTGACATAGTCAAAATAATTGTCTCCATTTAATTTAGCCTTTACTTTGTTATATACTTATTGTTAAATTCAGGCATTAATGGGTTAAAAACATGAACAGAAATGTCAGGTTTTTATTTTTGGCTTTAATTATTGTCATTGCCATTGGATGTTCCTGTCACTTTGAGGCTCATTGTTATCATTCTGAACATTGGTAATCACACTCTGAAAGAGGACAAATGTGGCTAAGACTGTGGGAAATCTGGTGTGCTTGTTCGAAACAGTTTTAGCAGGTTTAACACTCGGTCTACCAGAATTCTGCAACAACTAGAATGACCATAGCAGTCATTTTGACTGTACGGACATTATTTGTATTTAATTTGGATTACACTGAAAGAAAGATAGAAAGATAGAAAGATAGATAGATAGATAGATAGATAGATAGATAGATAGATAGATAGATAGATAGATAGATAGATAGATAGATAGATAGATAGATAGATAGATAGATAGATAGATAGATAGATAGATAGATAGATAGGTAGGTAGGTAGGTAGGTATATAGATAGATAGATAGATAGATAGATAGATAGATAGATAGATAGATAGATAGATAGATAGATAGATAGATAGATAGATAGATAGATAGATAGATAGATAGATAGATAGATAGATAGATAGATAGATAGATAGATAGATAGATAGATAGATAGATAGATAGATAGATAGATAGATAGTCATTTTTTCTGATTCATCTTATTAAATGTCTGAAGCAGATACTTTCAAAAAAAAAATTGTACAGCAGTGTTACAAGATGTACAGTTTTCACACAATTTATCTTGCGTCTCTCGTCTTTGTCATGGGTCAGATTGGATTTTAGCGTCCTCATTAGACATGTACTGCTCCACCTGATACTGCCTACACGTGTTTTACCTCCCCCAAAGAGGTTATGTGATCACCTGAGTCTGTCTGTCTGTCACCAGGATTAATGAAAAACTGCTGCTTTGATTTTCATGAAACGTAGGAGGAATCCTTTCAGTCATAAAATTGTGAGGTACTTAAAATCAGGGGGGGGGGGGGGTGGCAGTGGAGGTGTGCATTACTTGGTAATTGATGTAAATGTAAAAGCACAAATATAACCTCAGGATCCACTCATCAAGTGAAAGTCTGAGTCATCATGTGTGGTCTCTCTATAATAGAAACAGCTGTTAAAAAAAAAAAAGTGAGGGGAGAAAGATATATACATACATATATAAAGGTTTAGGCCCAGAGTTACCTTTCGGGGACACGACTTTCACAGCTTTGTGGAAGAGAAAAAAAAATCTATAAAAATTTTAAAAAATGCATCTGAAAAACTGTTTCAAATAAAGGCAATTATTTAACATAAAGTTTCCTGGGTCTCAAGAGGGTAAAATAATATAATTGAAATGTATGCTCTTAATATATTTATTTTTACCCCACACCCTGAAGGGGAAAGGGGTATTGTTTCTCAGTCTGTTTGTTTGTTTGTTTGTTTGTTTGTTTTTAAGCAGGTTTACACAAAAACGACCAAGACCAATTTCTATAACATTTTCAGGAAAGTTGCAAGGTGACAGTCACCATAATGTTTTTTTTTGTGCAATTTTTACTTGTTATCTCACAGTTATGAATTTTTTTTTATCTCATATTTATAACTTTTTTTTAATTGTGACAATTGTCTTCTTCCCCCATTTTTCCTAAATTTTCTGCCCATATCCACAAAATTAAGTAAGTGTGACTCGATCAAACACATTATCTACACAGTATCTCACTTTCAAAGGCTTTATTTTAGATACTTGTGAAACTTTTCTGATTATTGTATTCATTACAAAAAAGCTGTTTTTCTTTTTTTTACTTTTGTACTTTATTACAATTGAGAAGTTCTTTTTTTTCTACTTTTAGTTAAATAGAGGAGTTGAATAAATACTTCTACTTTTACTAGAGTGTTTTTTTACACAAGTACCGTAACTGTACTTCTACTTAAGTACAGAATATGAGTACTTTGACCACCTCTGAACAAGTCCCAGTGTTCCACTACAAGGTGTCATTATTTGTTGTATTGAGGACCCACGATACAGACACAAAAAGGGACTGAAAAAACAGGTTGCATTTAAAAATTAGGAGTTTAATGATGGTTAAATCCAGAAAATAACTAAACAAAGGAGACAGGAGCTGGATTATAGTGTAAATGGAGTACAGGGAAAATGAAGACGGGTTAAAACAGGAACATAAAGGTAAGCAGACGACCTAGTGATGAGTAATGGGGAAGACCAGGTTTATATATAGGATGAGGCAGTGGTGATTGTTGACAGATGGTTTGATTGATGATGGTGCACAGGTATCCAGGTGAGGGAGGGGAAACACACACACATACTGTACACACACTCTGGGACCCTGACATGATAATAAATAAAGTGTTTAAAATAATAAATGTTGCAATACTTTACTTGACAGGTGAGTTCATAACACATTCATAGCAGCTTTTATAAACTGCACATAAAGCATTCATAACTGTTTCATGAGCCATTCATACCAAACCTTTCATGAATGTGTAAGACAGAATGATGACAAATTTTCAAAATAAAAGTCCAACAATCACAAAGTAGGTACTGCTTCTTTCAACAGTGCTGTCATCTTTCAAAAGTGTCAAATTTACAATGTTACGACCCTCTTTGAACTATCTCAGTGTTGAAATCACATTGAACGTCCTAAGGAGAACATCCGTCCCGCCATGCGTGTGTCCAATCTACCATCTACCATTCACCTACCACATATCTTCCCCAGATTAAAAAAAAAAAAAAAAAAAAAACCCATTTGGCACTTTTCCCTTTTTTTTTTGCTTTTCCCACTCCCACACCTCTCTATTCCCACCCACCCAATGGCCTATGTCACAGCGCTTTGCAATTGTTGGACTTTTATTTTGAAAATTTGTTGTCGTTCTGTCTTCCACATTCATGAAAGGTTTGGTATGAATGTCTCATGTAACAGACATGAATGCTTTATGTGCAGTTTATGAAAGCTGCTATGAATGTGTTACCAGATTATTTTTTTTTAACCATAATACTTAAATTACCTTTAAAAAAAATCTAAAAAGCAAAACTTTTTTTCCCCTTCTGTGTCTCAGAAGGGTAAAGTGTGGTATCAGCTGCAGTGGTGTGATCATGGGTAATGGACACCAGCAGGTTGGAGCATCTACAGACACTGGATCTGTCTCTGTCTGTCCCTGAGCAAACAGTGCCGTCACTCTTTGTGCAAATTATCAACTGCTGGTAGATGCCAGTGCAGAGAGAGAGAGAGAGAGAGAGAGAGAGAGAGAGAGAGAGAGAGAGACTGTATGAATATGTGCATGTGTGGGTGTGGACTGTATGCTTGGGTTATATTTGGGAACCAACAGTATGACAATTAGACAACAAATAAATAGAAAAATGCTAGAGGGCAGTAACACAGAATACAACACAATGCATTATAGTAGATTCTTAAAGCTAGAAATGTTGAAATTTGATGGGTTTTTTTTCTTATAGAATCTCCATTATATGTCGACACATCACATTTGAGGTAAGGCTTTGGGTATGGCCACGTTTGCTCTTTTATCTGCAACAATTTGCGCCCACATGCTCAGGTCTGCATACAATTCAGCACTGCAGTGAAACAGCGAGCCTGGTACAGCACACTATGATTAAATAGAAAAGGAGGTACCTTGTGGAAATCATACATTCTCAAAAGAGCGTGGGCTTGTCTGATGAGTCAGTGTTGCTTTGTGGCAGATGGTTTGGCATTGGCAACGAATGTGGGCACAGCCAAGAACAGCCTGATCATGAAGGACGGTAATGCACTAACCTGTCCTCCAAGCAAGAAAGATCAAAAGGGTTTTAAATAGGGTTATTAAAATGAACATGTCAATGTGGAGTAATCCATCATCATGATTGATCTGATTTCAAAGTTTAACGCACTTAAATGGAACAGTTGTTTACAATTGTTTTGTTGAAACTGTCAAAGGTGTTGAATGAGTTCATAAATTAATTGCATATATATGTTTTGGATATTTTATTAGGGTTTTTTGGTGTTTTTTTCTGTATTTTAAAAGAGTTTTTAAATATGTTTTGGAATTTTTATCACTTCTTTGTGTATGGGGCGAGGGTTCTGTATTTTAGAAGAGTTTTTGAATATGTGTTGGATTTTTCATCATTTTATGTGTGTTTTTTGTATTTTTTTAGCATGTTTTGTATATTTTTTTCTCTGCATTTGTTGTCTTTCCACGTGTATTTATTGTGTACCTGGTGGGAAATTTTAGTCTTTAGACAAGACAAGACAAGTCAGTCGACCAACATAAAGTGATTTAATCATGATTACTCAAAAGGAATCCAAAGCAACCCTGTGATTAATCTGATTAAAAATTTGACAGCCCTAGTATTAACCCATAAAGACCAAGTACTACTATTGTGGCACTTCCCAAATACATTTTTTAGGGCTGTCAAATGATAAAAACATTTTTAATCAGATGAATCACAGTGTTGCTTTGGATTAATTTTGATTAATCATGATTAAATAATCATTTTTGTATATGTTATGAGATCTTATTTTGGACTCTTTCAAATGATGTGAGGTTATATACTTGCAATGTAATTTGTATAATTTTGATACATAGACTTGAGTATATTGTATACATTTTTAATAAGCAATGTTGACTCCTCCTCTGTGGGATTAAAAAATGTTGTTGTTGTTGCATTCTGCACATGTTCGAAATAAAGCATTCAAATCAAATCAAATCAAATCAAATCAAATCAAATCAAATCAAATCAAATCAAATCAAATCAAATCAAATCAATATGTGATTGAGTGAATATAATACAATTATCTGCAAATAAACATAAATGTATGTTTTTTGTTTTTGATTTGTTTGGTGTTTTATTTGTCTGATAAAGTCCTACTCTGCAAAAAGTGCAGGCCGAAACATCCTAGTCCAAAACGTCCAAGTCCGAAACGTCCTACATTCGCTCAGATGACAGGTCAGCACAGCTTGAGAAGTCACAGGCCCTGTGGAATGTGCAGGGGGATGGGGTCTTTCTGGCCATGGGTCAATCTACATTAAGACAACAATGGGATTTACAGCACGACACAGCTCTTCAGCACAACACCCCCAACGGAAAGTTTTGCTGCCTCATGGTTGACAAAGGAACAAAGAGGAGGAACCGAAAAATACAGATGACACCTAAAGCCAAGAAGAGGGGGGTCGACAGAGAAGCTACTTAATGTGTGTCTGAGGGGGCAGCCGGTGTTCTGTCAAAATGGGCATCACCATTGAAATGAACTACCAGCAGCCAAAATTAACAATAATCTCTACCAGTTTTTCCATTATTCTGTGAAAATATGTTACTTTGCATTTGGAAACGTTACTATTCATGTCATATAATGCTCCCATTATAGGTAGACTTTGTTTATATTTTATTTTTGTAATACTGTATTTAGATTTAGTTCCTCAAAAGGTAGGCTATTTTTTTTTTTTATCCGTTGAAATACTGTAACATGAACAATAACACCAAGGAAACTCATGTGCATTACGTTCATATCATACAAAACATACTAATGTTAATATCCAATCTATTGTACAAATGTGATTCCTTTTGTGCTTACTGGTCAAAGGCACAATGAAATAAATATAGTCTACTTTCATCCAGCGTCCAAGTCAATTGCACATCTGGCTGGGGATGCCTGAATTGATGGGGTTTTTCTCTGTGAAAATGCATGGTGCTCATGTGCATGCTCAGAAGCGCTTGGGAACCCAATGTGATGGGATGTCCATTTTGACAGAACACTAACAGTGTCATGTCTGCTCTCACAGCACATGCACTCAAGACTGATTTTATTGGACTCTCCTGACTTTAATTTCTGACTATGTGTAACCTTTAAAATACTATTTAAACTGTAATACTGATTGAACTGATTGGAAACTATATTAAAATGAATGAAAAGACTCAAAGAAAAGTTACTTCTTATCAAGCACTCGCAGCCATAAGTATATATTTTAATTATGATTTATAGATTTTTTCAGAAGACACCCTGATATTTTATGGGGGGGGGGGGGTTTCAACCTATTCCACCAATTTATTCTCAGGGCTTTTTAATGATAATCCAAATTCTATACAAATAATGTCCATTCAGTCAAAATAACTATGATAGTTCATTCTAGGAGTTACAGAATTCTGATAGACTGAGTGTTAAACCTGCTAAAACAGTTTCTAACCAGATTGTCTGTGTTTCTGGATATTAAAGGCCAGTACAAACTGTCTAAAACACTTTCTATCTTATAATAGAAAGTGTGCTGAACACTGCCAGACACTAATACAAGTGTGAAAAATGCTGAATATTGTCTATGTGTATATGACAATGTTTTTTGTATTTTCAGTGACACTTTTCTAGGCTGCTTTTTATGTTATTTTATTTTTTATGAGACACAATATTTATGCCATCTGGGTTTTTTCTTTTATATTTTCAGTTTTTATATTATTTATTCTCTTATGGCACCGAAACAGGATTACACTTTCAATTTTGCTGTTCCTGTATACTGATAATAAAGTAATTGTATTGCATTGTATTGTAATGTATTGTATTGTATTGTCAATGTAACCTGTTTCATTTCTATCATTTTATAAATAAAATTGAAAAGAAAAAGAAAAAAGAAAAATGATCTGCTTTCAGACAAAAATAGTACGTAGAAGGAAAGGGAAGTTGTGTCTCATTTCCCTGTAATATGGGCAATTTCAGCTCCAGAAACTTCCATTTAAAATATCTATAAACACATAAAAAAATCTTAAAATCTGGATGTTGTATATTCTCACAGGTGAAACTTGCAGAACTTTTTATAAATGCATCCCCATCTGTTAAATAATCACATCATATCTCATTTTCATCATCTGTTGTGTAATATAATAACAATGATTTGACAAAAAGCAACTCAAATTAAATAAAAATGAAAAACAAGTAAGAATGTTGATAGATAATAACACTGGTCTACAAGTAAAATGCCTCTGGAATAAACATAATTAAATTTGACCATGTATGTGTTACTCATAAAATAAACTTAAGACTTAAATACTGGTTGGCTCACGTTTCCAAGATAAGTCTGGGGTCAAAATGTGAATTAACAAAAGAATAGGTTTTAGTCCAAAGGAATATTGGTCTCAGATCTACTTCAAAACATTGTCTACACATTATGGTCAATTCACTTTACAGGTTCTTTCTAGTGGAATATTTATTAATCCATTGTATACATGTACATAAACCACCATATATGTGGAATAACACACCATCATATATATTAAAAACTTGAGCTAATCAGCACTTTTGTCATTTGTTTTCTGATTCATCTTATTCAAATATGTATGATTAAGTACATTTAATGTCTGAAGAAAATACTTAAAAAAAAAAATACAAAATTGGACACACCAAATGTGCCAGTGTCAATTAACAACCAGGGTGTTAGATTAACACCCATGAAGTATCTATATGTGTCCACACTATGCAGAGTAAAATTAACACTTTTGAAAGTGTTAAAAATATAACACTCACTTTTTATTGGTTTAACACTATTTGAGTTAAAAATAGGAACCGCTTCACACTCACCAGGTTACCATGGTGATATAGTAACGATAAGTAAAGTGAATGGTAATGCACATGACCCAGAGGGAGTAGAGAGTGTTTTTGTAAATAACGTGTTGTTCTGAGTAAACAGAAGGGAAGGAGGATGCTAACAATGGCGGCGACACAGAGTCATGATGGAACTATCCAAAGCCCTTTTTCAAAAGTATTGCAAGATTTCACAAAAGTATTGCGTGATCTTGCAATACTTGACCCATTTTTTTTCCCCTCTCCCAATGTCCCCTAAGAGACTCCGTAAGAATGAGCAACTTCAGTGGCTCTTGTTAAAAAAAAAACAAGATGTGATGGTTGGCTTGTACAATTTTCTTCACTCTGTCAAACATTCTGTCACTCTTATGTAAAGATGTAAGGACGTGATTTGATCGACACCAATCTGGATTTATTCAACACCCTGATTTAACACCATTAATTTAACAAAAGCACCAGGCACAGTGTTGTTTTAAATCAATGTGGTGTCAATACAACACCGACACTCTCTATTTAACACTGACACTGAATATTTAACACTCTCATATTTGCTGTGTAGAGCAGTGTTATTTAGACAAAGCTATTTATTAAGGGTTAAGATAACTGCAAATTCATTTGAATGGTTGAGCTAAAGAAAAGTGTCTGACTTAAAACAGGAGAGGATTTTCTTCTGTGTATTATGTGTTCAGTGAATTTGTGTATTTGTTGTTAGAATCACTGCCATGCCAGCTAATTCTCTCTCTATATATATATGCATGGTGTTTTGACAGCTGACTCAAAGTGGAAAGTTGTGTTGCCAGTGCACAGTTTACAGAGCAGCAATCAGTCTCACACACACACATACACACGATTCCTCATCTTCTACTGTTTCCCTGCCTCACACACACTCACACAATTAGCCTGGCCTCTGGTCCAATCAGATAGCTGGGTTGGGCAGAGACCGAAAGAGACGGAGCGAGGTAGAAACCATGGTGCCCAGTCCAGTCCAGACCAGTATCAGTTTCAGACCACAGTGATCCCCATGTTAATACCCTGCCTGTCTATTTTAGCCACATGGGCTCTTATGTAATCAGTAGCGTTTTCCCAGTGCTACTTTCTCAGTCACCACCTTATCATTTTACATTCAGCAGGTGCTGCTCTCATCCACGACAATGTAGTGTCAGTCCATCAAAGTAAACAAGAAAACAGTGCAGGACTTTGATGATTTAACATAGGGGTTGAAAACAGCAGTGTGGACAGATTTACTATAGTGTGGCTGAATGCAAAAGGGGATTCATCCATTTCCTGTAGAAGTGTCCAAAATAAAGTGCAGATGGGTATGCCAATGAAGAATGCTGCACCATGTAGTGAGTGGAAACTTATCTGAACTCTAGAGGGTTTGTGAAGCAGTTCATTTAGGTCATAAAAACTGTGGCATTCACCAAAGACCTGGATTAGCATGGTTCAGTACGGGACGTGAAGGGGTCCTCTTACAAGTGGTGGTGTGCTCACATAAAATAAGAACAGTGGCGGACGGACCTACAAGAACCTACATGTGGAGGTGGACTTGACCAAGCTAAAGGTGTACAGTAGTCCTCAACCAGTTCCACCTTAAATGCCAGCGAAAGCTAAGTAACACCAAATGGCAGAACAAAATACCTGACACTGAAATACTAAAGAAAACCACAATGTCTAGTGCATATGCGTTTCTTCAAATCCCAATTGTGATGGGTCAGCCATACAACTAGGATGATGGATTGGAGACAGATAGATAGATAGATAGATAGATAGATAGATAGATAGATAGATAGATAGATAGATAGATAGATAGATAGATAGATAGATAGATAGATAGATAGATAGATAGATAGATAGATAGATAGATAGATAGATAGATAGATAGATAGATAGATAGATAGATAGATAGATAGATAGATAGATAGATAGATAGATAGATAGATAGATAGATAGATAGATAGATAGATAGATAAAATATAGCACTTTTGTGGCCACTCAAAGCAGTTTATATTAGTGATCCATAATTCATTCACTCTCACATTCTCCCTCTGGTGGTGGTGAACTACATATGTAGCCACAGTTGCCCTGGGGCAGACTGACAGAAGCATGGCTACCATTTTGCTTTTGAGCACCACCAAACATTCATACGCCAGTGTGAGTGACACTGGAGACAAAGAGGGTGAAGTGTCTTCCCCAAAGACATAATGGACTGACCAGGACAGAGCGAGATTCGAACCACCAACCATTTGGTTATTAGATGACCTGTAGTAATAATGCCATATTATGCTAGATCATCACCTACCCAAACACATTTTTATAATGGTACATTACATACAACATATTTACAGCTGCACTGGACAGAGAGATGTGATGTATTTTGATTTTTGTTTTTTTGTTTTTTCTTAAAGATTCAGATTCAAGCCTTTATTGTCATTATATGCAGTGCATACAACGAAATTAAAAAGTCCTTCTCCACAGGTGCTTTGGTATAGAAATAAATATAAGGATATAAACAAACATTAAAATAGCAAAGATCAATACGTTATAAAATCCACATCTGTCTATACTAGTTTACTACTAGTAGTAGTGACCACACACCCTTTTACCCTTTATTGCACATGTTTCAGTTTTTGTTAATTTTTATTGCACATTTAATACCCAATAGATTTTGTCTTATCTCTGGGGAAAAACTGTACTTGAGTTTTTTTGTTCAGTTTTTGTGTGTTCTGTAATGCCTGCCAGAGGGAAGTTGTTTGAACAGGTGATGATCGAGGTGTGAGGGGTCCTTAACAATCTTCATCTATCTAAAATAAGGTTTTAGTCTTAGTCCCTTTATTCAAGCCTCTGGTGAAATGAGCTTTAGCTGCATACTGGGACAGATCGAAGATGTCTGTTGACTGAGAGAAGTTCACCTGCAGGTATTCAAAGATGGAACAGCACAAGCTTAATGTAGGACAGCCTTCCAACAGGGCATTATTCAGCCCTAAATATAGAGAGGACAGAAGTAGGCTGAACTGACAGCACTGCCAAAAGACTACAAAAATAAACCACAATGTGAGGCCTTGTGTACACTTAGTGAAGCTTGTGCCTTTATCCTCCGTACTGTATGTGAGTCAGATTTAAAGGTGTGCACGATCATTTGCAGCAGTTATCCCCTTGTTCTATGCACGTATCCACTGCATCCTGTGTTTTTTTTTTTGTTTTTTTTTCATAAGAAAGCTTTTGCTGGCAGTGAAGCTGTCGGGAGAATTCATCAACTTCATGGGTAACCCTCTGACTCACTACACCCCCATCCTGCTGCACTTGAACAAAATATTATGCAGCTACAATACAAAAGAAACATCCCAGCTTGAAAATGTGCTTTTCTGTTCTCACAGTTTGCTAAAATCACTTTCCTCTAGCATCTCAGAACTCATTTCATGTGTTCTCTTTTTTTTTTTTATTGGTGTATCATGTTTATTACCCAGACCCCTGAAGGTAAGGGCTATTGTTTTTGGTTTGGTTTGTTTGCTTGTTTGTTGACACTCTAGCAACAAAATATATGTTGATTTTCTACCAAATTTTGTTTAAAGAATGTCAGTGACCAAGAATCGATGTTATTATGTTTTGGAAAAAAGTAGGACCATGTTACAATTCTTTAAATATTTTTTTCCCCATTTACTTACAATGGGTGAAATTTCAAATGTCTGTAGTAGAAAAAATATATGTTGATTTTCTACCAAATTTAGTTCATAGATTGTCAGTGACCCAGAATAGATGGCATTATATTTTTGGGGAAAGATGGTCCACGTTAGATTTTCTTTTATGAATTTTTAAAACCTCTTTTTTTCCCCATTTACTTACAATGAGTGAAATTTAAAATGTCTGTAGCAGCAAAAATAGTTACTGAATTCATACCAAATTTTTTGTGTAGATTGACAAGTCCCCAGAATAGATGTCATTTAATTTCGGGAAAAGGTGCTCCAAGTTACACATCATTTTTAAACCCCCCCCCATATGTGTCCTTAAAATAGGTGAAATTTCAAATGTCTCTAGCACCAAAACTATTTTTGAAATTCATACCAAATTTAGTTTATAGATTGCCAATGACCCGGAGTAGACGTCTTTATATTTTTGGAAAAATAGGGCAAAGTTACAATTTTTTATGAATTTTTAAAATATATTTCCCCCCCCATTTACTTATAATGGGTAACATTTCAAATATATCTAGGAAAAAAATATTTTTGGAAGTCATACCAAATTTAGTTTATAGATTGCCAGTGACCCAGAATAGATGTCATTACATAGGTCAAAGTTAAAGTTATTTATTATTTTTTTAAATTATTTTTTCCCCTCTTCATTTACTTATAAGGCGCAAAATTTCCAATGTCTCTAGCAGTAAAACTATTGGTTCAATTAATACCAAATTGACTTTATAGACTGCCAGTCACCAAGAATGGGAACAGTATTGGGAAGAGTAGATCAAGATGAGTTTTTTTTAATTCATGTTAAAATCATCTCATGTACTTATAGTGGGTGAAATAGTTGCTAGGGGTGGGGTTTTTGTAATTCCTCTTATCAATTGTTACCTTTATTACAGTTAGACAGTAAACTCACAGCATTGTTAACTTCTAAGCACCACTTCACGTGATCATTTGAATATTTTACCTTCTACTGTGACAGGCCTTAACCTGCTTTATAGGACTGTAAACTAAACATGACTATGAACAAGCCCTGGTAACATTCTTCCTGAACATAGTTTAAAGATGAATGGAAATTCACATAATAGGTTAGGAAAATGTTGGAGAAGTCACATTGATTTTCCACAGTAATATATTGCTTTTCAAATGACACGTGTAACAATAGATAAAAATAAAATCCTGCAAATCAATAATCACGTGACACCCTGTGTGCTATCTTTAGAGAGTAATCCTGCATGTCATTATGATGAAGCACTATTTAAAAGACTAACAACACTCCTCTGAATAGCCCTGCCAGTAAATCACATGAATTTTAAGTTTTTTTTTTTTATCAATCGATTGTGAAGATACTGAATATAAGTCTGTGTTTTTGGCTCTTCCTGTAAGTCATTCTCAACAATGTCTGTCACTAATTATCAATTTCTTTCTGATGTATTGATATATTACTGTTGTTTTACTGTATTCACAATGACTTTTAAGTTTGTGGGCATTATGGATGTGATTGAATTGTCTTTTTTTTTTTCTTGTCAGGATTATTGTTATACTTTTTATTGACTCTAATCTATATGGGAAATTGCTCCTATGGGACATTACATTTTCCTTCCACTCTAGTCTAAACAAAAACAAGCTTCCATAGAGTGATGTTTGTCTTTTCCTTTCACCAATGATTTCCTCAGGTCAGCTCAGCTTTTGGTCCAGATCCAAGCACAGTTGTAGTCTGTTAAGTGACAGTATCTAGGTCAGATTTAAATAGTTGGGTGTTGTAGTAACATGTTAGACCATTGTTAAAAAGTCCCTTAGAGACCATAAACTCACAATCTTAGACCCAGAAAATAGATTTATGTAATCATGCTCTGCTATGCCACACACACACACACACACACAACTGCAGATAGTATGAAAAAAAGGAATAAAATAAAATAATTAAAAGGAAAAAAAAATACAGAACCGGTTTTGTTCTACCTAAACTGGCCTGAAGACACAAAAACACACACGTATTGTGACTCATTAAGAAATTCCCACTCTTTTGCTTTGCTCAAGATCCTGGCAGTGACTCACCAAAGCATTCAGGATAGGTGTGACATTCAGAGACTCGCTGCTGCTGTAGGAAACAGGTGGTGAGTTTAGCTGTTTGAGGAAGGTGAAGGGAAAAAAAACCTGTGGTGATAAATGAACGCTTTCATTCATTTTGAACAAATATTATGAAACTATGAATATAAATCTGTGATCATAGAACAGACAAGGACTGTTTTCCTGTGATCTTCATACAAACTAACATTAGCTTTTGCTGGAAATTTACATTATAGGATATTTCTCAAAATTTTACATTATGGATTTTACACAATAAAATACCAATCCAATCGGTTTCCTGATATTTAACCTTCAATGGAACTTACTAAAGAAATGAATGAACTTTGAGTTTAAGTGTATTAAGACCAAAAATAAAAAAAATTTAATGCTCACTTTACAAAATTGACCTTTATTTTGGGGTACCATCATTTATAAATGACTTTTTCCCCATTAGAGTATATTTATTATGACTTCTTGATGTAAAAACAACTTTTGCTAAAAAAAAATAATGACTTCATTATCAGGATATTTGGCTGAAAAACAGAACATTTCATTTCAGAATTATTCTAAAATCATAAAAAAAAGTAGAAAAAAACTACAGTGCAACCCTCCACCAAGGCAGACCTCCCCCCTCTGAATGAAGAGCGGTCCGCCAAGGAGGTTATGTTTTTGCCAGAGTTAGTTTGTGTCTGTTAGTTAGCAAGATAACTTAAAAAAATTGTGGATGGAGCTTGATGAAAATTTCATGACGTTTTTGGGGTGTCACACGGAACAAATGATTAGATTTTGGTGGTGATCAAGAAGAGATCCTGGATTCTGGATCACTTTGAAATGTATTCTCCATTTAACGCAATGCAGAATTTCAAAGTGAACCAGAATCCAGGATCTCTTCTGGATCACCACCAAAATTTAATTGTTTATTCCTTGCGACACCCCAACACGTCCTGGAATTTTCATCAAAATCTGTCCATAACTTTTTGAGTTACCTTGCTAACTAACAGACAGAGACAAATGGACAAACAGTGGCAAAGACATAGCATCCTTGGCGGAAGCAATCGTGTTACTTGTGAGGGTTGAACAGACGACTACAAATGAAACGTGGTTCAACCCCCATAAAGATTAAAAACAGTGCAGGCAGTTAAATTCTAAGTTTTATAACATGTATGGTACAATATGATTGGTTAGAGGCTTGTGTTATTAAAGCTAATTTTTGTAAGCATCATTTATAAAGGACATAATCTCATACAGGGCTAAGCATAAACAAGCCAATATTTTTTAATTGCTTATAATTACACCTAAAGGGATTATGGGAGAGGAACATGACATTTATTAAAAGCAAAGCAAAACTGTAGACTAACTGGTAGTTCTGTTTTCCAGGCTTTGTTTTATGAGTTGCTGGTAAAATATCCAGAAGTTTGAGAGGTGCCAAGGTGGGTGTTTGCTTTTGTATTTCAATACAGGACATAGATTTTTTTTTGGTGATAAAGTGCAGCTTAACTGAGTGACGTATACACCCGACTGCTCAAAAAATATTGAACAAAATAACCCAGAATTCATGTTTTTTTTGTTTTTTTTAAACAATGGTCACTTCTTGAAACCCATGTCATAAGTGAATCCAAAGGTTTCTTTGGCTGCATTTCAGTCCATAGACACCCTCAGTACAGTCGCTCTCACTTCAAGTATCTGGAACAAGTCCACCGCTCAGTGACGGTGCAAGAAATCAGCACATTAGACTCCATCAATCTGAACATATAAGGAAATGCACAACACCAACAGCCCAACAATCAGCTGGTTCAGGAAAACATTTCACAGCAGAGTAAGATCATTCTTAATCATAATGAGATAAGATATGCCTCAAGTGCCTTTTGTGATGCAAGTTTCTCATTCTGATCGCTAACTACATGATGACTGTACAGTCTGTACCTTTCAAATCCACATGTAATTTATCATATGGCGTCGTCTTGAATGGAAAAAAACTGTACATGATCTAGTCTGAATACATATCATTCAATCAGCTCCTAGACTAGAAGAAAAGCACCAAATAGATGTGTACACTCAGTATATCACCACCAGATTAGGAACATCAGTTATGCCAATATGATTAGACCAGACAATGAACAAAAATCATATTCAGACAAGATGACAAGTGCAACATGGGTTTATTGTCAAACTGGTTATTAAGACATGAACTTGATTAATGCCATATCAAATCTTAAACTCCACTGTAGTAAAGTGCAGATTCAAATCAAGTTGCCCTGGGAGTTGTCATACATTTTCTATGTCTGGTTTTCAACGGTCAGGTTAAATAGACTGCAACATGAAATCCTACCAGTGATGAAAAGCCCTTTTTTCCAACCCACACATCTAAAGCTAATGTGCAAATAAGAGTTCACAAAGCCTTATTTTACTCTGTATAGTGAGGCGTCCCCCCTCTCTGGGTTGTCATAAAACAGGACGACGCTTGTACAAAAAAAGCAGAACTGTCGTAGCCGTAGTCTAGTTTGGAGTCTAGGAGTTCTTATGAAAGGTTTTCTGCAGTGATTGGTTAGTTTATATGTGGCTGAACATGCACAGTGGCCCGATGGTGTCACCTTCTCAGGCTTATCTTTTTAAATTGAGATCATTTAAGAACAAAATGGCATTTAAAAGTCGACCATGTATGAACTATAAGAGGTCACTTCTGTGTACAAGCCTGCACACTGCAGCGGTTGAAGACAGTTTGGCCGCTGTGGGTTTTTAGTGGCAGTCATGTGCATTATGGAATCTCCATGAGTGCCACTTCACCCAACTCTTGTCTGCAGTTATCGAAAGCTCAAAACATTTGCATACAAGAAACACACCCTGTGGCACTTACACGCTCTCTCACGCAAAAAAAAAAAAAAAAAAAAAAAAAAAAAAGAGTCACTCGAATGCATTCACCATTCAAACAACAATCAGTACAATGGTTTTGAATCCACTCCTTGAGTGAACAAGGGGGATACTGAAGGAAACGGCAGCAATGAGGTAAACACAAAAACTCATGAGATATATTGCACAGACAAGTGCCGGCACAGAATACAACAGTCTCTCTTTCCAACAGCCTAGCCTGTGCATAGGAAGAATAAAGCACTTATGGTGTTTGCAGACATTAAACCCTTCTCATAAAGCTTTGTTAAACACTAAATTGGAAACAAAAATGAGTCCATGTGCTAGAATCCACACCACTTGGCAGATATCCAGATTTGCATGACAATAATGTAACTAAACAATTTGAAGAAAAAAATAAAATAATAATAATAATACAAAAACAGATGACTGAGAAAGGGTCCATGACTGTTGGCAACAGTGATGGGACAAATGACCTGAAGTCCCAGCATTTGTGTAAAGCCTCAAACTTTGCTTTGAGAAGAGAGAAGCAGGCAAAATTGAGGCTAGGTTGGGGCCAGCATGGAGGAAAATCTCTCAAGTTTGATTCAATAAATAGCATTGAGGAATACGCAAAAAAAAACTAATTTCCTAAAGCAAAAATACATAAACCCATTGCTCAGTTCATCACATCTGATAGTCCATGTTGCTGTCCAAATCTAATACATTCCCACAGACACGTCTGTGAGCAGTATATGAAGTGTGGCTCTAGTTGACTGGAAGAAAATGGTCACTGGTTCCTCCATTTATTCCAAGCTTTTATTTTTTTTTTTCTTAAATCCATTCGGTTTGAATGAGGACTTTTTGTGCACAGAAATCTTCTAGTCCACAGTTTCAATTTGCTGTTCTTTTCCACCTCCAACACAGTTCAGGTCAGGCATTGCACTCCTCAGCCCACTCTAGTGCCATCACACTCATCCCCCTTCTCGTCTTTATGTTCCTCCTGCTCTCACATTTTCAATCATTATCTGTGGAGCAGGACGAAGGCCTCGAGTTTCTCGGGGATGTTTCCCCGGTAGTCAAGGCTGTGTTTGACAATTGCCCTGGCGGCTAGGCACTGCAGCGTAGTGTGGTTTATGGGCTGAATGACATTCCTGGCCAGCTCCTTCTCATCCAGGAGGTCGCAGGCTGTCTGCTGGAAGGCATTGGTGCTGTCGAAGTGAGTCCCACAAGATATGAGCAGGTTCATGATGTCAGGATGGCCATTGGTTGCTGCAATGTGAAGTGGGCTGGAAGGATGGCATGAATACAAGATCAGTCATACAGCACAAGAAAATACAAAGAGTAATAGGATTAGAGTATACTTTAAAGTGTACCTGCACTGGTCATGCTTACAACATTAATTACTCCACCAAGGAAGGGTAGAGTTACGTTTTTGCCAGCAAGATTACTCAAAATGTTATGGATGGATTTGGTTGATACGGGCACAATGACCGAGTGATAAAGGTTTGGTGGTGATTTGTTTTGGGGGCGGGGCACAAGCATGTCCTTCATTCGGTAGGTTGGGGTGGAAGTGAAAGTGAAACCGTGTGCTTATTTCTGTCATTTGGGGGGGGGGGGGGGGGGGGGGGCTGATCAGTCTGCACTCTCCAAGGGCTTTTCTATTTGTGTTTTGTGTATTATGAACAAGCAAGAGACGGATGAATTGAGTAAAAAAAAAAAAAAAAAAAAAAAGACCCACAACATTAAATGCACCATACTGGATATTTTTATTACAGGAATTGTGGGCAAGTGCAGAAGCTTTTGGGGAGCAGCCATTGCCAGCCAGAAGTTATGTACCAAAGTTGTTTCCAGGTGATCAAGTGTTCGTAAACGAGCAGCAGTCTGTAAGCCAGTTTGAGTGGAAAACACGTGTTCATGCTCGTTTTTGCAGCCGTACACTTCACATGCCACCAGTTTCCCAGAGACGTGCCACAGAACTCACATCTTAGATATCTGATGCACAGGGTCAGTGACCAGTCGATCACATCAAACAATAAAACATTACTGCATCAGCACTGGTGCTGGAACAGTCCGTGAACGAGGCAACAGATCGCCAACCATGTCGGACATAGCAATGACTTAGTACTCATGAGTACTTGATAACTGCTTAGAATAAGAAGACACCCGACGGAACCATGAGTATTCTAGGTGATTTAAAAAAAAAAAAAAAAAAAAAAAAAAAAAACTTCTAGCAATGAAAATTCACAACAGGTACCCTACCCTGGTCCTTGAGAGCTACCATCATGTATGTTTTAGACGTTTCCCTCCTCCAGCATACCTGCAGGTCATTATCAGGCTTCTGCAGAGATCGGTGATAAACTTACCATTTAAATCAGGTTTGTTGGAAGAGGGATACATTTAAAACATCCAGGATAGTAGGTCTCGTGGACCAGCATTGAGCACACCTTGTTTTATATGGGGGAGCTTTCAGGATGATGCAACTGTAGCTCATTTGATAGGAAAAATAAAAATTTGATTTGACCGAGTACAACTTTCTGCTTTTCCATCTCTAATATGTTACCATTCAATTAAAAAGTTAAAACCTGAGTAGAAATCACATAACATACCTGTTGTCATCTTCATCTCTGCTGTTAACATCTGCCCCACACTCCAGAAGAATGGAAGCAACCGTGAGAGAGGGGAATTTGCAGACAGGGTAGCGACCTACACAGGTAGTGTTGCGGTCAACTGCCAGGTGTAGTGGACTGTAGCCATTTTTTCCACATGGCTGAAGCTTTAGGAATCTGGAAAAGTGATAGAGGTGAAAAAACTGAGGTCAAAAGCTGATATCAGGGTACCAGCACAGGGAAAACCTCTGACCAGACTATGAGAACCACCTAATACATAATGCAAAATGTTATCAAGTCAAGTAATCTTTATTGTAAGTGTGAAAAAAAAAAAAAAAATATATATATATATATAGCAAAGACGACATTTCTTTCCTCTCTTCCATGGTGCAACAACCATTGACAACAGGTTAAAAGTAAATAAAAAAGGAGGAAGGCATCACCCAGTGGTGGTTACTGTAGTCACTGACATAAATTCATTCAGAAATGTAGCAAAAGAGGAATACAACAGCAATAAACACTTCTAAAGGTGGCTTAAAGTATGAGGTCACTGATGGCTAGATTCTCCAAAAGTAAATGATCAATTCTTTCAAGGTAACAGGGATGAAGGATGCAACTGTGGATTTCAAATCTCACAATGGAGGTTTTACAATATACACCATCCATGGCAAAAAGGCTTAGTTGAGGTGTGTTAAAACTCAGTTATGTGCATGGTCTTCCTCACTTGTGCCATTTTGTCATATCAAAATAAGTTGAAGGCATGTCGACTTTGAAAAATGGGTCAGAATAATCCCCCAAAACTGACATGCGATTTACAAAACATTACAAGGGCCATTTCGGAAATATTTTTTTCTCTGTATAGACATTTTGAAGTGAGAAGTAATTCACCTATAAATTGTTTCCTTCTTGAAATGGTCCTGCTCTGCAGTACATGGCACCTTCTCCAACAGACAAATGAGGTGCAGGATGATTGATAAAGCTTTGCTGAGTTGGGCAGGATCTGGAGGCATCGGTCCACTTTGTTTCACAGCTCGCTCGATCTCCAACACGCTCTTGGACAGGATCCCCATCAAATCCTCAAATGACACAGATGTCCCCAGGAGCCCTTTAGCCCTGTCCTGGAGCATGAAGGAGAACAGCTCAGCGAATGACAGCAGGCTGGAGGCTGTCATGGGGCTCAGAGGGTCCAAGTTGCTCTGCTGCATGTCCAAAGCGTACTTCCACAGGTTAATGCAGCGCTCAAAGTTCCCAGAGTCTGCGTATACTGCCCCTCTGTAACGTATGTAGTAAGAAGTGTCTGGATGCTGCGGGCCCAGAATCCTCTCACGGATTAGCAGGGCCTGCATGCGCATCTCATCTGGGTCAGATATCAGCCCGTCAAGCTCTTCTCCATTGGTTACCTGAGAAGAAGTTCAAAAAATTAAGTGCATGCACTTTATAGAAAGGTCAACTTTTAAGAGGCAACCAGCCTGAAGACCTGACAGGAGACATGCATGTCTATGCAAATTTGAGTATTTTAAAAAGCACTTAATTCTTTTATCAAAATTTGGCCAAAGCAAATCACCTTCTGCACTTTAACACATACCATTTTAAGAAATCCTGAGTCTATTTATTACTCACCTCTCTTGCGTAGTCGTATGCCATGATCAGCTGCTTAGGTTCTGGCTTATGGACAATGTTGTTACTGTCCATGTACCTGAGGTCCATGGCTCTCTTCCAGTATTTTAAAGCCCCGAGTAAATCTCTTTTCTTATCCACAAAAGTGGCTCCGAGGAGTTCTAGAGCATCAATTCGTTCCTTGTGGCTCGTCTGCAGAAGAAAAAACAAACAGTTTTGGTCAGAAGAACTGAGCCGATTCTAAAATTCATTCACGGTGTTGACAAAGTGATGCACTTAAACAGCATGGGATTTGTATTCGTTGTGGGAGACAGAAACCCTAACCTGCTGATGCGTCGTCAGGTAGTCTACAATGTTTGTGTGTCCCGTTACACTGGCTGAAAGCAGCGGTGTCATACCATAGCCGTCCTGCTCCATGGATGCTCCATACATCAACAACATTCGCATAATCTCCAGACTGCCCGACTCTGCACAGTCATGGAGCGCTGTGTTGCCTATGGACAGAGGAGATGTGCATTTTACCATGATCTGCAGATTATGGTATTTATACACAATGAAAACCAAGTGCTACCACAAAGAAGGTATTCTTTCATTGTTTAACTAAGAGTACAAACTCAATGTATGTGTGTAAAGTAAAAAAAAAAAAAGGGTGGATTTATCCATTTATTACTCCAAAAAGGACTGGTGGAGTTACGTTTGTGATCTGTTAGAAAGATAACTCAAAAAGTTATGGACAGACTTGGCTGCAATTTTCAGGAAATGTTAATACTTGCACAAGTAATGAATAATAAAAGTTTACTGGTGATCAGTAACACAAGTAGGTTGGGGTGGACCGGCACTCACAGAAGTCAAAGTGAAACCTCCAGTGCTTTTCTAGTTTTGGGATGTTTTGCAACTCTTTCATTTGCTTTCACTTAGTAGGTGTGGCACATTATAGATGTAATCTGGTTAGGTAGTAATTTAAGACACTGGTTTCCCTGAACAGACATATACAGAAAAACATACACTTGAACAGAATGGAGGTTCATTAAATGGAACACAATCCCAACTACATATCAGTGCTTCTGAAAGTGACACAAACTTGACCACTGCGGACAAAATGTTTGGAGGGAATCATGCCAAGTAAGGCATTAAGCCCTGCTGCAAAATGTAATCCTAACATTTAACCGTTCGATCAATTTCAATAATAATGAATTCAATCAATGGTGAAGTAACCAAAGGCATATCTAATCTGTTTGAAACTTTCCCATGTACTGCTGCTATGCTTTCCTTGGTTCTACTATGAACATTCTCGGTACACTGAAGCTAATCCATATTCAAGCAGACAAGACCAAACAGGGTTAGTCTGGGATTAACATTTATTTATAATCTTCAATTTCTGCCAAAATGACACCGATCACTTTCATCTAACTCTTTAAGAAAACAAGACCAGTGACATAATTACCAAAATTATTTTTCTTAAACTGACATCAACATTCCCCCGTTTCACCACAGACTGACAAGACAAAGCAACTGTGAAAATTGTATTGAAGTCAATTAATTTAATATTCAATGCCACTGAACAAACCAGTTCAGATCAGGAATGAACTACAACAAAGAAGCAGATGTGGGCAGTAAAGTGTGCAAACCTATTCCTAAGCATAACCTAAATGCAAGGGAATTTTGACTCCTGTTATCTATTATAATATTGTACTTTTGATACTCTGGTGTTACTCAGTAGCACCAAAACCTCTGTATATTTACAAATAATCTATGGTACAGTTCTTTCTGAAAACATTGTGGAACTATCTCCCGATATGGAAGAATTACTAATAAACTTAACTTTGAGTCACATTAATTTAAGGTGCCAGCACAAATTAATGATGAATCAGAACTTCCTCTTTCCAAAGTTTCTCTCAACTCAGCAGTGTTTACATGCTTAATATAAATCTCTCCCCAGGTCACAATTTTCTCGTTAAGAAACTAGTTTTAAGAGTAATTTCGCCATAAATACACCCACTGAAGTCACTTCAACGCATTTTGTAGTACCATTCACAACAATTAAGAAAAAAAGTACCCCCTTCCAGACACACCCATACAATCCATTCTCTTCATTGCAGCCATCTTCACACTTTTCCCTTGTTAAACCAGAAGGTCGTGTTATTCTGTTGAGTCACTTCAGGAACAGATCATTGTTTCACATGTGTAAACATTACTATTGTATCCAAATAGCCATGGTTTCTAAAACGTCAAGGCCTCGTCTTAATAAAATGCATCATGTATCCATTAATATGTGTTACTTAAACCACGAATCGTGAAACATACACACCTTTGACACTTTTCCTGTTGACATCTGCGCCTTTCTCCAGCAGGTATTGAGCTATCTCCTTGTGCCCCTTATAGCAGGAGATCATGAGACATGTGTGGCCGTGTCTGTTGGCCACCTCCAAGTCAGCTTTGTGCTCCACCAAGTATTTCACAATGTCCAGGTGACCGTCGAAACATGCTGCCCTCAGAGGTGTAGAGTTTGTGAGGGTCGTGCTGTTGACAGAGGCCCCATGGCCCAGTAGGGACTGGACCACCTTCAGGTGACCGGCGGCAGACGCGGCCCACAGAGGGGGCGCTCCCTCGATTGTCTCCCCATCAAAGTTCACTGATCCACCGACCTCCACGGGGGCACTGCAACACTCAAGCAGGTACTCCACCAGGTCCAGATGACCGTATCTGGCAGCCATCAGGAGGGGGGTGGCCCCGTTTGTCTTCTCGCCCATCAGTTTGATCACCTCGGGTCCATCTTTGTTTTCTAACAGTTTCTGAAGCAGCCGGAGCTTTCCGTCTCTGGCTGCATTGAATACTGCCGTCTTTAAATCCATCTCCGGAAGCGCTTTTCACCAATAAATAAAAAAGACAAAGGTGTCCAGGACACCGTCTGCTAGGGTTAAGCAGAGGTGTGGTGCTGTTGTACACAGGTGGAGTCTAAGAGCCTTTGTTTACAACAAGCTCTGGCTGAGTTGCTAATGAGGCTAACCTTGTACACCTTTGGTTTAAAGCCGACAGCAAGTCGGGACTTTGAACATTAAGCTGGTAAATTGTATCGTCAGAAACCTCCTATCTATATGTCAATCTCAAAACAGAATTAAAAGTCAAAGGTTTGAGGCGACCCTTTGTCCAGTAGTGCATCTGTCGCCGAGTTAGCTAGGCGGCTAGTCAACTTCCTTGATCGATTTCGCTAACCAACAAGCTGCGCTTAGCCTGACTACTTTACACCTCCTTATTGATCGGTCGAGCGATACTCATCCCCTGACAAGTCGTCTCCTCCAACAAGCTCTCCTCCATCAGATTTTGCTCCTGCGCTTGTCATAGTTTCAAGAAATCCCCCGGGACGATATTTATATTCTCTTTCCAAGGGCCGAAATACAGGAATCCACCCCCACCCGTTGGGCTGTTAGCTTAGCCCGAGAAAACGACGCTCCGTCTCTGGTTCAGATAAACAGGCAGCGAAAATAATAATAAAAAAACGCGTCGTTTTTCTTTTACATACGTGTTGAGAACCAAAGAAGACACGCTACCCCAAGAAGGGCATGAATTTATTCCTTGTAGTCTCGCAACAATAATCGCAGCGAAGGGGAAGGTACCTCGGATAGGCTGTCCACCCACGGCTCGACCGGATGATCACGACTCGGTTTCTGTCGGATAGTAAACCCGACGCAGTCTTTTTTCTCGACTACAGCAGGTGATTGACGTGGTAAACAACCAATCACAGAGCCGAAACACTCTGACGTGTACAGCAACGCCAACAAAGAGAAATACAGTGGAAACTCCTTGATAAATCTTTTGTCATACTACCACCACGAAAGGAAAACTTATGCGGTAAAAACAACTCTACCACATTCAGCCAGTATTTATGTAGACACAGACAGGTTCAACCGCTCTGGATCTAATATCCGTGATAATATCACTCCCTACAGGATAAAACAAGCATGACTAGAGCATTCCGGAACTACAGCACTCAATGAAAAATAAATGAATGAACACACCAATACCCAGACATTTCAACACAAATTTTATTCAGCCATCCCAATAACTTAACAAGTTCCCAGAGTGCCTCAGATCTGACTGAGTGGCCAAAAAACCCGACAGTGCACCAAGTAAAAGAGAAATGCCGACAATGCGCAACCAATAAACATATGAAGGGGAACACATGGTACAGAAACAGACCACCCGAAACACAATTATTGGGAAAAAATTACAATAATACAGCTTTAAATGTTAGTAAATCTTGCCAAACTATACAGTCAATATGCATTGTTTTGGTCTCTTACACTGAGTTACAAGAAGGAGCACATAAAGACAGCCACTTTAATTATTGTGTTGTGCGTTCCAACATACCAATGTCTCTTATGTTTGAGATAGATTTTGTATTTGAAACAAAACAATCCATGAACAAAGTGAATTGTGTTTTGTCTTTCCTGAATGGAGTGACATTACCTAATCTGAACCTGACTTTATGGAGTGCTTCTTCTAGACCCTTTGAATAAATTAAAAGTAGTAATCTTGAAAATATCCAAAGCCTTTCTGAAGAGGCTGTCTACATTTTTCTTCATTTGTGTTTCTCTTACATAATGTTTTAACTGTCTGGGAAAGTTGCAATTCAAAATTGAAAAATGGATTTTCACATAGCAAAACAGCGCAGTATAAAACCAGTATGAACCAATGAAACCTATATGGCATTAGAGTGAATAACAAAGACAGATGCAATATTTTAAGGAAGCGAATGCACAATGTAGACTTTTCAAACAGAACAATGTCTTTTTCCCATCAGTCACAAAAATATAATAGGGGACATTTTAAAGAGATATTTGACCGAAATAAGATCAAATAGGTGGCTTTAATGAGATCTAAAAAAAAAAAAAAAAAACCCCAGCAAAACTTACACAATAAAAACTGTGATACTAGATCTGCATGTAGTTCAGAAAGGCTATGTTCTGTATTCACATGTTCAATCATTGAAACGAAATATGTTTTCTCTAACAAGTCATACTAGATTAAAGTTTGCTTTAAAGTTTGTAAATAATTTTCTTTCTTTCTATAGATAACATATGAAGCTAATGATGTTTAGCCTCTCATACAACGCAGATTAGGTTTAATAAACACAACAGAACATACAAGACATTTTTATAGCCCATTGTAACTTGTGAGGAGACATGCTTTTTGTCTTGCCACATTCATTTATTGTTAACCAATGCTAAGCTCAAAAGAAGAATATATCCTTTTCTGAAAGCACTCTTACATTCTTAGCTTCGACTGTCTTGCTTGTTTCAGTGCATTGTATGACTGTAGAATGGATAGTAGATCAGTGACAGTAGGTATGAGATGACGGGGGGGAGAACTGGGCAAAAAAATGGAGGAAAAAAACTGACAATAATAAAAAAAGAGGAAACAGTTTCCCTCAACAAGACAAATAAAGTAAATCTGATGTGGATCGTAACAAATTATATTTAAAGTATCTAAAGTTTACTTGAACTACATGACTAGCTGCTTCAACTGCCAGAAATACAAATAGTTACAAGTAACACTTCGAGTTCCTAAACTCATATGCATAAAGTTATTAAGAACAGCAATGCTGCATGAAGATGGCATGTCAGACTGTAAGACCTGGCAGATTGATATGATCCAAATTCAGAGCAGTACTACTATTCTAACCACCATATGCACAGGAACTCAGGTACAGATAAAGAGTGATAAATCAGATCCAAGGGTTTGAAGATTGTTATGAACCAACACGTGTTGTAGTTGTCTTCTTGTCAGAGAAGAAGCTTCTCAGTAGGACAACTTGGCTGATGCTGACAACCAGGAGGATAATGGCCTCCCCAATGGACCAGAATGCTACGCGGGTGTTGAGGTCCTCTGCCCGACTGCGACCTTGGGCCTCACGGAGGCGGAAGTGTGTTTGGTAGTCGATGACCGATTTCAGGGCCTCGTGGATGGACACACAGGCTGATTCCATCTGCAAATTATTAACAAGAGCTGTCAGAAGATGGCACAGATTAAGATTATAACTTAATTTCATTGAATTTGCAGAATGACCACAAAGATCTACAGTACTGTACTGGGAATAAAACCAAAATTTTTCTAGTGTTGTTCCAGCAACAAAACAGTGGCCAAAGTGTGACAGACAACACAGGTGACTTAGAGATTAAATTGACAAAAGGAACCACTACAGTAATTAAATTACAGCAAATATGATGGTTTTTTTTTTTTTAAAAACAGGAACAAAATGATAGTAAATAGGCATGCTGATCACTTTACTGCCCACAATATATGTTGAAGAAAGGAAAAGGGCCAATTTTATATATAATGAAAAGATCCAAACAGTTCTAAATAAAAGATACAAGCACTGATAATGAATGCAAGACCTGCAGGTATGTGTTATAGTATACGATTGAAACACCATTCAGTGGAAATTAAACTCACCCTGCCTCATATGTAATCGGACAAACACAAGTAAACTTCCTCAAAAACAGAGGTTACCTGGGTGAGAGCAGTGACTCTGTTCTCATTCGGAAAGAGTGGGGGGTCATCGCCAACCTGGAAGTCAAAGTAAACGGTCTTGTGTGTGAATGTGGAGAATTCATTGCTGAAACAGAACTTGTAGGTGCCGTTTTTGGCTGCTGTGAATGTGAAACTGTCATATTGTTTCTTCATCTCCTTGTAGAGTGTAGTGCCATCTGGGTCCTCCAGACGACAGTCCACATCATAATGACCACCAGTCACCACCTTCAAAAACAAAATAGACCACCTATTCAGTGATACGATGACACTAAAAATTTATTTTAGCTATTATGCAGTGTATAGATAAAAGAGTGGAGAAGACAGACTATTGCAATTCCACCTAGTTACACAAAATTCTAACAATATCTGCTAACTTTATAGATGTTAGCCACAATTGTGCATCGAAACATACACAAAAACAAACTAAAGAGCAGACAGGAAAAAGAACTGTGAGATGAATGATTTCAGTATCACTGCAGTGTTTCTCTTTTTGGACTGCCCAGGTTTTGTGTTCTTATACAAAACCAGGCTGATGATTCACTGACTTGAAATATCATCATCAGGTTTGGGAATATTGGCAAGACAAAAACCTCTTCAAGCCAATCCACAACATTAAACACCTAATGTAATTACTACTTGCCACCCTAACCACCTAATCAATATGTTTTTCTTAAACAAATTCACACAACAGGTATATACAATGTAGAATAATGAAAAATCTAGTACAAGTCACATACAGGTCTGATACAGTATTATTTTACAGTATTATTATTTTATTTAGATATTACCCAAGGGTGATTGTCTGACATCTATGAACTATGTTTAACATTACAATAGATTACTATACTGAACAAAAATTTAGTTGAAGATGTGGTCATAAAAGCCATCCCCCTACTAACTAAATAAACAATTTTCACATTCATATATATATATATATATATATATATATATATATATATATATATATATATATATATATATATATATATATATATATATATATATATCAGCTGAGCAGCATTTGCTATGATATATTACAGGCTATTGGTAAATAAAACATTTCAGTAGCAGCAGTGCTTGGCTGAGTTCACAACATAGTGTCTGGGTCATAATTCTCTATGGTCGAATTTGATTTCATTCAAAAACTGTGTGGATTAAAAGACCATTATATTATTGCCATTTTGTCATTATGATGCACAACTGGAGGATTTAAAAAAATGTTTTAACATACACATATATATTTTTGCACATACATAAAAAAGTAATTTCTCAGTCTGTTGTATGATTTTTACAGGTAGAGATTGTGCAAATGTACGTGTAAGGGGAAAAAAATCCAATACACGTATTCTATCAGTTCCTTTAATCACCCATAAAAGGGTTAATTGGTTGTCACATATAGCTCTTCCTAATCTGGATCTTGGCAAGTTCTTTGTACATTTCAGTAAAAAATAACAATTACCGGCATTTCATCCAAAATAGCCACCACACATATCTGTGCACTCACCTGAAACTCCAGTGTACATTTGGTACCTATAATGATGTCCTCGTAGAAACACTGCTTAGCATTGTCGGGTAGCTCAAAAGTTAGCTCAGAGCCCAACACCCATCCACAGAGCAGCTGGGCCCACAGCACCTGCAACAGCACCCGAGGAGATCCGTACATCCTATAGACTGAGAGCCAACAGCTTCAACGTAAAAAAAAATCCACGGATCTGCCAAAATAAACATGAGCAGATATCAAGCAAAATCAAGAGGCTGTGACGAGAGGACAAAAACGGTGACAAAGCAAACCCGGACATTGAAATTAGCGACAAGATATTAGCTTAAAGCTAACCAGCCGGACGACTGGCTTCTATGTTTGAAAAAAAACACTTACATTTCTTAACATTTTTCTCTGGCTAGCGTTTACGTGTATCGTATGCGTATTCACGGCTATTAGCATTGAGTTAAATTCATTCAGAAAGGTTTCCTAAACATTATTAATTTTCTCAGTCAGCAATAGCAACTCACCTCAACTGCTCACCCGGATGCGACTAATGCTATGTAACGTAGAACAAACGTGGCATGGCATTGGCTGTCAGCTGTAAACGCCCGCCTCTTCCATGCTCCCATTGGTCATAAAAGAGAAGGCGGAGCAAAAAATATCACATGGAACGTGGACGTTCTTATAAATTATGTCATCCTCCCGGTACTTCAATGTATTCCAACGTGGCTGCTACAAACTTAAAAACATATCACTCATTATATTATATGTAGTAAGTAATGTAGCTGAACTGCAAATTTTTTAAGTATTCGTTTCATTCGTTTAACAAGCGTGTCGTGATATAACTAGAAACCCCAGTAAGCTCAACAGCTAACTTCTTTTTTCTTTTCTTATTTTAAATGATATGATGCATGTCTTAGATATTTATTAGACTGAAATGAAGTTGTGTTTATCTTAATGCATCTAAAACTTAAAACACTGTTAAAGCAAATTCCAATTTTACCTGTATATATAAAAAAAATCATTTTATAATTGTATTGAGAATCAATTACATCCATATGAGATTGTGTTTAAATATGTACCTGCAAGAAGTTAAGTGATGAGTTAATCTGTGATTCTTTGGTGGAAAGTTTGAAGAAACGTGTCTGGGTGGTATTGTACAATAAAATATGGATTTTGTAATGTTTTGTGTAACAGGTACATTTATATTTGCAGCAATGTTTCTCGGTTTGTTTATTGTAAAGAACTATCTTTTCATTTATTATTCGGCTAAATAATTGTATTTCTCTTAAGAAATATAGAAAATAGCCAGTGTAATCAAAAGTAATGTATTTTAAAAATTATTGAGTCGTATTACACTTGGGAATAAGAATCGGAGATTACATTTATAATACTTAATTTGCCACACAATTTAGTGGTACTACATATACTGCGCGGAGACTGCGTCTTTCTGACAGTTTCGAATACACATCTGACCCCAAAACGAATTCTCGCGCGATCACATAATACGAGATTACAGTGTTGGGAGGGCTTTATGGAGAGCTGGCGAGACAAAACAAAAGCCACACATTTCAACCATCAGGCGCTGGTCGCTTTTTTATTTTTTTGTAAACGAAGACATATTTGACCCATTCTACATACTGACTCACATTTATCGACGACATTACAAAAGTTTTGCACCATGCCTAGTAGTACGTCTTTACTGGAAGCCGAGGAGGGGGAGTCCGAGGTTCCACCACCGCTAGTGCACGCTTTTGCCGGTATGGGCCTCGAGGAACACCACGGCACCCACAGCCAAACCCCCGAACAAGCAGACGAAACCCTCTCTTTCCACCATCAGCTTCCTCCGGTTTCTCATTTCAGTCTTCTCGGTACAGTCCTAGACTTGAAGCCGTTGCCGCTGCATCGGCCGCCCTCTAGAGATGAGATGAACATAACGGCAGCGCCCGAGGATGAAGAGCCAGAGGTGGTTGCCTCCGCCGCCGATTCCACTGGTTGCACTGGCGGCGCGTTGCTAAAGCAGGCCCACCGCCACCAACATCTTCCATCGGGACCGAGCACCTCCGTTATGCCGTCCGGGATGGAGCCGCCTCAGGTCGAGATGGTGTTGTTGTACAACGGGGATGAGCGGGATGATCCCGGGGTTGGTGGCAGCGCCCTACCGTCGGCTAACAGTATGGCGATGCTACCGCCCGGCGTGTACGGGGAATCGAGCTACGAGGCCGAACCGTCGCTTTTGGCTCGCAGAAAGAGCGTCAACACGACCGAATGTGTAGCTGTGCCGAGCTCAGAGCATGTCGCAGAGATCGTGGGCAGGCAGGGTGAGTAGTTTTTGCTTTTTGGCCTCACTTTGTTATGGATTGATAAGATAAGTGTTGACGAAACTTTCAAGGCTATATGAATGTAGGAGCATAATACGGTATGGTTATATGAAAGCCGAACAATATGTGTAATTGCTAAAACTCTTCGAAGGTTAATGATTATAATTTATTTCACGTATTTACACATTTAACTCAAAACTCTTGAGCAACTTGATTTTCTTTGTTACTGTACGTATGTGTGAGAATGGTGTAAAACTATATTGTGCATTTTAAAACCCGCCATTTTAGATGTTACATTCTGGTCAAAGTTACATTATGGGCTTCATTTATATAAACCAAACAGTAGTCCATTATTTCTCCCTTCTCTTAGCTACAAGTTATTGTTAGCTTGAAGCCAGTTAGCTTAGCATCAAACTGGGTCAAAGCTACTCCAACCGTTCAACACCCGTAACAAAAGTTAACACCACAAGTTTGTGAACCAACAGTCCCTCCTTTGTTTCCCATCTTCGATAGTTGTTCTTTGTGGTCAGTATTTAGTCGGTGCTTTGCTGACAGAGACATAACAGTCAGTTCTGTCTCTCGGTGCTGGTGCTTTATACCTGCTTTGGCTTTGTCTCGGTAGAGGACATGAAGAACAGTGTGGTCCTGGTCACCACTGCTTTGCCACATCAGCTGTGGGTTATAGTTAGCACCGGGACAAACCCGAAGACTTCTGACTTCAACTCAACACGTCTTGCTTTTCATAGATGTCCAACGCCTTAACCAAGCCATTTTCTATAAACTTCACATAGCTTAAGTGGTAGGGTTTGGGGAAAAATGTTGTATCGTGTGCTAAACCAGTTGGGGGAGGGTGCACAGACTGCACTGTTGACAACAACAGGAAATGGCTCTGCTGGTAATGATGCTGGACTCTCAACCACAGCTGAAAGCAATATTTAATTTATAAGCCACGCAACTCTTACATTGCATTAGTGACTGGAAACTTTAATTGGGTATGGCATTATGTTTAAGTTGTTTCAGTGGGAGATGGCATATTACAGTTTACCCTCATTTAATGTATTGTTGGATTTAGAAGTTGCTTTAAAAAATAAGAATAATCAAACTTTTTTTTTCCTTGCAGGGTGTAAGATTAAGGCACTCCGAGCCAAAACCAACACCTACATTAAGACGCCAGTGAGGGGTGAGCAGCCTGTCTTTGTAGTTACGGGACGAAAAGAAGATGTGGCTATGGCTAAGAGAGAGATCCTGTCAGCGGCCGAACATTTCTCCCTCATCAGAGCATCTCGAAATAAGACTGGGCCTTTATCTGCTGTAACAGGTCCGGGGACCCCGGCTCTACCTGGACAGACCACCATTCAGGTCAGTAGTCACTGTCACATTTACTTGTATTGTTTGTAAATGTGCTTCGTGTGTAAAGAATACATGTTTACTTGGCGTAAAGAATATATATTTACTTGATGTCATATCTACTCTATAGGTTCGGGTGCCATATCGTGTTGTGGGGCTGGTTGTCGGTCCCAAAGGTGAGTACTTTCACAATCTAGTTTTGTCTCCTGTATATATGTGAAATGCAGGGCCTATAATATGACAACTTTTTCAGATTCATCAGTGTCTTCTTTTTTTTTTTTCCTTTGAATGTATTATAATATTTATAGCTTGATGAACTCCAGGGTACTTTTTACTCTATGAGCCTTAAACTGTTTGCCCCGTTGACATTACCACCTCAGTGTGAGTAAGCCCTGGGGTTGATTTGTAAATTGCACTCCAGTGGTTCTCAACCATGTGCCATTCAGAGTGGGGAGGGAGAAGGGGGGAAACGGCTAAAATGACAGGAAATTTGAGCTGTATTTCCTTGTTCATTGATTGTAACTTCAACGTTTTTGTGGAGTTTTTTTTTCCCCTCAACCTATGCCTCAGATGTTGATTCCATTTTAAGAAACATTTGAAACTCAAACCCTTGGTTCAGTTACTATGGTGACATTTAAATTGGTACAAATGATCGCAGCAATGGTTCTTCTAATTAAGAAGTTTATAATATAAAAATTGTGTTAAAAATCTTGTATACTGGTGTTTTGTTTTTTATTAACTGACATTGGTTTTGTAAGTAAACCTGACCATGATCTCTTTCAGGGGCAACTATCAAACGCATTCAGCAACAAACCCACACCTACATTGTGACACCAAGTCGTGATAAAGAGCCTGTGTTTGAGGTTACTGGGATGCCAGAGAACGTGGACCGGGCGAGGGAGGAGATAGAGGCACACATTGCCCTCCGCACTGGAAGCTGTGGCAACATTGAAGCTCCCGGTGTAGACAACAATGACTTTCAGTACAATGGGACCGACGTTAGCTTTGAGGGTGTTTTAACACCAGTGGGGCTGGGGGAGGGTGGGTGGATTCAGGCAGGTACATCTTCACCAGGTGGTGGTAGTCTGCTGCCGATGAGCATCAGTGGTACTCAGCGAATGAATAGCAATATTAACAGCGGTGTCCGGCTGTCTTCCACCTACCGCAACGACAGCTCCAGCTCCCTGGGCAGCGGTTCCAGTTCAGCTGATTCGTTCTATGGCAACGGGAACGGTAACCGGATGGCAGACTTCAGTCCAACCTGTCTGTTTAATGCCAATGCTAACAACAACAACAACAACACCAGCAATGGTGGCGGTACAAGTTTCTGGTTTGGAGACAACCTTCTTCCTGTGGGGTCTGAGGAGCTGGTCAGCCTTGGAGGTGGAGGTTCCTCCTCAGGATTCGACCCCTTAACCATCTCCACTGCCCAAGCTGCATATCCAGCTGCACAACCCCAAATCTGGAGCCCATTTGTAGACCACCAACCCATCCAGGCTTTTGATGCTCGGCAAACTCAGGTATGTGAAGTGTAAGGGAATACAGGTAGTGGTTTGTGGTGTATGAATGAATGAACCAGTAGTTTTAAACTTGGTAAGTCCAACCATAACATAATGTGATGACAACTAGTGCTGCAACAATGACTTTATTGAATCAGTCCAAGCCACTTCTTAAGAGTTGGCAATGAATACGGAAGTTGATTCGGTGGGTCTTCAGCCTGTTAGTGTTGAGGTATGTCTGCATGCTGTGTAGTGTTCTAGAGGAAAAAACATAGGAGCATGGCTGAGGCTTTGTATGCCGAACAGCCCCGTTTGGCTGAATTGTAGTATGTCATTTATGTAACAAAATTTGAATATGGAGGGAAAAATGGCCGAAATCCTATGGTGCAGTGTGTTTTGGCCAATAGGTAAGTTTCAGTCACGTGACTATGATGACATCGCGACTTCAGCTGGAGGGCAGGAAGTATGGAGGAAACCATTAAAGAGATTGTGCTTATTGTATGGATTTAGATCCAGTGTGGAAACGGAGATATATACAGCTAGTAAAAAAAAAAAATGTATTGGACGTGACCTGTATCTTATGAAAACAAATGAGTTTTCGACAGAACCCAAAGATTTGCCAACAATCTCTGCTGTGGATATTATTAACTACCTGGTCTTGCAGACATCCTACTACACCAGCAGCAGATGAAAGCCTAAAAAGTTTGGACGCATAGAACTTTTTTAGTCAGCGGGTGGGTCCACAACCTCGGTACCAAAAGGCTTGGTGATAATTATTGTTTGGTCTTTGCCATGGTGAGTGTTTTATTTGTAAAGGTCTGGCGTCAAGATGTATTGCATGTTTGTTTACATTAGTGGCTCCTGCAGCAGTAGTCACTAATTGATGCAAACTTGATGTGTCTAGGTAAACCATATTACAACAGTGTAAATGTGACCCGCCACCACGAAACCAGGCATAAGTCGCGCTGAGCCGTTCAGAGCTACAGCCAAATTTAGGCTGGAAGGTTATTCCTTATTTGTGTTTACACCATATCAAAAAACGGTACCGTAACACCTCTATGTTCAGTTCCTGTGGTCATTATATTGAAATGCAATCAATAAAGGTGTTTATTGGGTCAATTATTTAAGCGGTGACAAAAGTTTAAGGATTGCTGAGTAAAGACAAAGTCGACTTCTACCTCTTTTCACCGAACAAAACGATCTCCGTTCCGTGCGTAAACATCCAAGTGTTCGGTACGAGGTAAAAGCTTATATTGAATGCTCTTGTCCAATGTCGTAAGCCAAATGATTATAATACGTTGCAATTCTGTCCTATTATTACAATATATAGAACTTCTGTGACATGTCCATCAGAGTGTCCTTTAACATCTGTGAATATTTTTTGTCAATCGGATACGAATTATTATACGTTGCTAAGGACTTCCTACCCCAAAACAGTCCAAAACTTTAACGGACAATATCTAAAAATATGCAAATTGCATAATAGGTCCAACTGTGGATATTAAAATGACCATAACTTTGGTTCTACTTATGATAGAAACATAATTTTTTCACCATCTTAAACCTTAGTTTCCACTCTACCAATCTACACAGATAACTCAGTTTTGATTTCCAAACACTTATGCCTGGTTTCGTGGTGGTGGGTCACAAATGAACATTTAACCACAACCTCATGAGATACAGCACACTCACAAAACAAGTTGGCTTTGGAACATACCTCTGACAAAGTGGTCACTGCAGACACAGGCATAAGCAGACTCTGCTCCTCTTGACCGCAAATGCAGATTTAAAATCCACTTTTACAGCGTTTTTCCGTGAGCTTTTTCCATTTCTCACCTTTGTGAATGTTAATCTTTGATACTCTAAAAAAAATCGACTTTCCTTCTCTTAGAGTGATTAGCACAGTCGTAAACTACACAAAACATAGACATTTTTCCAACGGAAAACTCACTCGACTTCACATCCTGGCCTCCATCTGAACATCGCCCACCGACTATATAGCAATGTGACATCACATGAAACTACTGTGGCCACTGGGAACATGGAGCTGGTCCAAGACTATAGGTTGCTAGTCTCTGGCCATAACGAGTCTTTGTTGCAGGCGAGTACTCTAACTCTCCCTAATGCCATTGTGTTAATGTAATCATTGGTGACTTGTCTGCAGCCTATATTGATTTGGGTTAACACTGATGTGAATTGAGTCCTCTGTGTTTATCTGCTCAGTTATTGGAAAAAAATCTGTAGTTGCAGCCCTAATGATGACAGTATTAATTTTATTTAGTGCTGTATTTGGTATTAATTAGTGATGTTAGACATTTTTGATCCATGGTTTTCTATTAATGTTTCATTATGCTCTGTCATTTGTTGTACAAATTACACGTTTTAGTTTTTTTTTTCCCATTTGGACCATAGTGGCAAGAAATAATCATATGGAGAGTGCATGTGACCCTGAACAGTTTAATGGGGAACTTGGAAATAAGTAAATGGTTAAATTAAAGTTGCTTAAAATAGTTACTTTTGTTTTTCTTTGGTTCCCTGACACTCGTCTTCACAACTGGTGTGTTTCCAGTTTACATCTTTTTTTAGTGAAAAAAAATGGTTAATGGCTGATTTCAAACCATGTAAAGAATGTGGTATAGTAACAGTTTGGTTTGCAGAAATCCAAAATTGGTGCTGACATCATGTTTGACAGTGTCAGTGTAACTTGAAATAAGACAATTTTCTGTGAAGTTGGAGTAAACTAATCTGCGCTGTCACCCGTGTACAGACCAGTCAACCTGGGACTCCCCGGCTCTCTCCAACCTTCTCTGGGACCGAGGCCTTAGAGCACCCTCAGGCCCAGCGTGTTCACCGGGGGCCTTTTCCTTCATCTGGAACCCTCGACAGCCAAAGGTTCTCCTCCTACTGCTCGGCCTTCTCCTCTTCAAGTGAAAGCACGGCCTCCTCTTCCTCCCCTCCTGAGTCGTCCCTCTCCTTTCGTCCTGGGCTGGGGTCAGCTGGGAGGGGACAGGAGATCTGCATCCACTGTATGGATAGCCAGGTTGTCGCTGCCTTGGTTCCGTGTGGCCATAACCTTTTCTGTCTAGATTGTGCCACCCAGATATGCCAGGGTCCAGATGCTGTGTGTCCTGTGTGTTTGTCTCCAGCCACACAGGCCATTCAGCTCCGTAACATGTGAGGTTTTTTTTTTTTTGTTTAGTTTTGTTTGTTTGTTTGTTTGTTTTTCTTGAATTTTATTTTGGTTCAAAGTACAGCTTGTTGGCTGTTTAGGTGTCGGCTTTCCCAATTCATAATGTGGAAAATTTCCCAAAACTAAACCAGCATTTTCATGCTGGCTTCAGTCCAAGGTTGTGCATTATAGAAAAACGTGAGGACGAATATGTGATTTAACGAATGATCTGTATTTGGGGCATGGGGCAGGCTGTTCAGCCTGTTCATGTGCCTGCTCTTGTGAAGTCTTCTTCCTAAATTGATTAATCAATGGGAGGGTTGGTCAAACTCTATGTAGCATTGGGGCAGGGGTGGGATACTTTTTTTACTTTATTTGCTCATCTTGATTTACATTTTCCTCTCCTTGAAATATGTAGTTGTAATTTTTTGCCTACCTATATTTTTTAAATAATTTTTAAATGATGTTGAATTCTGATTCTGGGTTATGGGTCAAGGATTTTTCTGCATCTCACAAGTTTATCTCTCTTAATTTTGCTGCTACGGTTATTTTATGAGCTCAAAGTGTAGCCGCAGCCCTTTGCCACATTGTTGCGCTCACAGCAGGAAACAAGGAAAAAAAAAAATCAATCTTGTTTACATTTAGTGAATAAATGAATCGTATACTCTTTGTAATACAGAAGAAACTGGACATAATATATACATGCACCATTATCCTGGCACATCTAAGATAACTCATGTAATTATTATCAATCGTATTCTGTTTACATCCTCCAAATGCTAAATCAGTTGCATTTTCCTGATACTAATATGCCTGTAAATGTACTTGCGGCAGGTTGGTCAAACTCTCACACTCCCGTGGAAACATTGCGATACCTGACTCGCTCTTCCCTTTCATCATTTTAGACCAGAACCGACAAGTGGGCAACTTTCTTTCAATATATATATTTTTTAAAAAAAGATAAAAAATAGCACCGTAATGTTACACCACTTGAGTATCGCACATTATTATTCATCTTTACTTAAGGAATCTGTTTACGGTAAACTTGTGCCTAATTCCGTTCTGGGTAAACAAAAAGAAAAACGACTGGTTCAGTGGAAACAGTGTTGCTCTGTCTTAAAATAAACTTGTGGCCTTTTCAGAAAGCCTGTAATTAACTGACAACACTATCTTACAAATCCAGATTTTGGTTCAAAGAACACACACTGACAGAATGAAGTCTTAATGTATTTGCTGACGTTGAATCTCTTAAATGCATTTCGGTGGAACAAAGCTTACATCACAGGGATGCTTTGTTTTTGTTTTTTTGCCTCCTTTAAAGCCCCCCTCCCCCCCAGTATTCACCGCCATTTAAACATAATTTTTTTTTTTTTAAAGAACTCCCAAACACTCCCATTTTTCTATTTCATACACGTTTATGCATTTTGAGTTGTTGACCTCTTATTCTGGTTTTGAGCATGACAGACAAAACCGCTGGTACTTTTGGTAGCATTCACCTTCTTAACTGGGATATTTTCTGAAACTTTACATAGAAATGGCCATAGTCCGGAACAGTTCCTTGTATGGAAGTCAGACTGCTGATTTTTTTTTTTTTTTTAATTTTCCCCCTGCAGTATCACACTTTAACGTTTTCTTTTGTTTGTTTGTTTTTTTCCCCCCTCTCTCGAAGTGTTCCGCCCTGTGGCCACATTACATGAAGCCTTTTCGCGTTGCTGTTGGTTAGTGGTCCCAAAAACCGATGCTATTGAGATGCAAAATTGAGGTAAAGGCCATCTGATGCTTTATTCTGTCTTTATTTAATCCCATGTCTTGTCTACTAGGCCTATGCAAAAACCATCTCAGTATGTCGATAACACGAGGACGCACTAGATAAATGAATAACTTCTCTCGGGTTTTAATTACAGAACTTGTAGACGGACGCGTCCTTTCTTTTTGTTTAATTATTATTTTTTTCCTTCACTGCTCTTACGCACTGATGAGATGAGCTCCCGTTTCAATGGTACACACTCTCCGCTTCCCGTTCTTCTCCCTACTAAGCACAGTCTTTTGCCATATCTTATCGCACCACCGCCAACTTGGGACTTAATTTGGTTATTTCTTCCACTTGAAGATGAAAGCTTCTCTGCTGGAAAAGTAAAGGAAAGGAAGATACCCATTTTAGCTTTAACCGCCATTCTGTGTAGACTTTGTTTTACAAGATCGCACGAGTAAAGGGGGAAGCAGCTGGAATGAGCTCATCTTGGACTGTGCAGACACTACATAAGGTCAATACGGTTTCTCTTTCCCGTTTGGACATTGGACCACAGTCCCTCAGAGCCTTCCAGCTGTAAACAGTATTTGGGAGTTATTTTACCGAGCCATGTTAAATATTATCTCTCTTGTGGATGATTAGGTTTTCTTGAGGAAATTGAACCAAATGAGTCCCAAAAGTGCAAAAAAAAAAACAAAAAATAACTCTGCATCTGCCCCCCGTTGGGTTTTCTATCCGTCCGTTTTAGTTTATTTTCCATGTCTCTCAGAAGGGTCGCTCTTTTTTGCTCTCTTATCTCTCTTTCCGAGCGAACGCAATACACTGTTGGCCCACAGTTTATTGACATTTTTGTGTATGTATTATATAATATTACTGTTAATGACTGATGAATATACAAAACTTATTTAGTTTACTTATTTTGTTACATTTCATATATATACATAAATATATCTATATTAAAATGTTTACAATAAGATTTTTAATTTTTTTTACTTCCGAGTGATTAAGTGAATGAAGAGTTGGAAATGCAGAAATGTTGCAGGAGGGTGTCAATGCTATCTGCTTGTAGTCTAGTTATTAGTTTACAGTATTGATGATAATAGTATTGATAGCTGCCGTTTAACCTAATGGAAAATGGAATGTGCATCACAAAGCATGTCTTTATAATGTACCGCCAATGTAAAACGTCTCACTGCAACTGTAAAAAGGCCAAGGATACAAGCTGCCTGTCATGTCTGTACGCCACCAAATTGAGAACGGTATACTGTAAAATGTATCTTAGATATCTCTATATAAATACATATATTGTTAAGCTGTACCAACAGTTCAAAGTATTTGCTAATTTTACTACATTTTGTTATGTATATGTAGGGGGAGTCTTATGGCATATAAATTCAAATTGAGTCAGGAGTTTAAAAGCAGACTATATTTTATAACGGCCTTTTAAGTTATTGCGGCCAAAGCACTGATATTATATATTTGCTGTAAAGAGAATTTAAGAGTTTTATTTTTCTGATATTAAAGTTACTTAATAAAGACGGTTTCATTTAAAGCCCTTTCAGACTCATGTGATTTCTTCCTGTAAACTGTGTTCTGCTTTTCTTTGGATTATCGCACATTACACAAACATGTTTATCTCTCTATTTCCATTATGTAAAAGAGGAACGGTGATTTACTGTTTGCAATACATTACTCATCCTCATTTGTGGATATTTTTCTAATTAACCCTTTGAAGACCTGAGCAACCACCAATGACCAAAAAGCATATGAAGAAAATATGTAACATTTCAGCCACGAATCCTATTAATACGTAGGGTAAAAAATGAGTCAAATGTAGTTTCTCAACTTTTCTTATTCTCCGGACATGATCTGTTCGAATGTTCAGAGGCTCTACATCAGGGGTGTCAAACTGCGGTCCTCAAGGGCCAGTGTCCTGCATGTTTTAGATGTTCCCCTCTTCCATTACACCTGGAGCCCATTGCATCATTATCAGTCTGATAAGGAGCTGATTATTAACTCTTTAAGTGTCATTCTGAATGGATGATTTAGTTTAAATATTCACAAAAATTCTACCATTTTCCTTTTAGTTTTGTGGATGGAAAAGGTGTCAAAAAGTTTTTGGGTTTTTTTATTTACAAAAAAAATTTAAGGCAAAATTAAAACTGCTGGGGCCAAATTTTAATACTCGTTTTCTTTTTTCTTTTTTTTTTTCAAACTTTTCCACATAATTTTTTTTTTTTATTTGTTGCTGATTTTGTTTATTTTTCTACATTTTGTTTATTTTTTAATGTCATTATTTTTCTTTGGTTTTCTGCCATTTGTGTCTTACTTTGCTCATGTTAACAATTATTTTGTTAGGTTATTATTCATTTTTGTTTTTTGTTGTTGCTCATTTTATTTTACTTTTTTTTTTTTTTTTACTTTTTTACTGATTGCTAAAATCTCAGGAGTTAAAGGGTTAAACTGACTCACATGGAAGAGGGAAATCTCTAAAACATGCAGGACACCGGCCCTCGAAGACTGGAGTTTGACACCCCTGCTCTACATTAAATATGGAAACAGTCATTGTACCTGTGGTTTGACAAATTATAAAGTAACTTTACTTTTTCCTTTGATGTATCCTTTGACTTTTTTTTTTTTTTAATAACGATCTACATGATCAGTAAATTAAATATAGGAAACTGATGTTCACTGAAAAATGTAGAAGATAAGTAATAATTGGGGATACATCAGTACAGTTAAATGTAGGGGAAATGAATCTAAAAGTTACTCCAAAAATACTTCTGGGATATTATGGGTTAAGAAGTCCAAATCTGTGACCCATGTGACCGTACGGGAAGACCGAAAACAGAAAAACAAAACTGAAACTTTATAATGAGACAGCTGTCAAATAATAGGAAATGGGCATCTGGTTCTATTACTGGTTTCACTCATAACTGTATCACGAGGAAAACGTCTCTGTAGTCCAAAGGTTCCTTTTTCACAGTCTAAACAGTATCATGTAGGTTGAAGTTTGCAGCACTGGACAATTGTTAAATAAATACAGATAATTCACTGCAATTTTGTTGATCATATAATGAAATCTCCAAAATTCACTGGGGCAGTTGAATAGAAAAGTGCCTCTTACCAAGTCTTTAAAACTTAGCTAAGGACACATTTTCCTAAGCTTAGGAAAAACCTAGAAAAGTAACTAAAACAAGACAAAAAACACTATTCCATGTCCAGACAAGACATTAAAATACAGGAAAAACTCATTTGTTAAATAATCAATTTTAATTTTCACCAATGAAATTCTAAAGTGTAACATTGAGGTTGAAACAGTTATGACAAATGATCTTTATTTCACTCAAGAGGTGAAAAATATGCACTAAATAAAATGTTTAGTATTTTCATCTTTGTTTCTATAGTTTAACAGCCACTTGTGTATGAGAATGTGTCACCACATTCATGTCCTACCAGTAGAATGTGGAGAATTGTATCCATGGTGACGGTTTTGTAGTATTCATACTGTAATTGAGATGAATAATCTATGTTAATATATATATATATATCATTGTCTGAAATGCAGAAAATTGTATACATTAGCATTAACATTCAGCACAGAATGCAATAATTAACTTTTTCCACATTTTGGTAGCTCAAAAAATAGCATTTTTAGGTGAAATACTTCTGTTGCATTACCTACCAATAAAACACTGAATTAAATGGGTTTAGGTTATGTATGTTTTACTTTAATTTATAAGTTATACTTACATAAAACTGCTGGTAATAGTAGTTTTGATGCAGTTAAGAAATTAAAGTGAACCATTTTCATATTTGGTTGCATATAATTAACAGTAAACATCATCCAGACTAGAAACAGACATTTAATCAGTCAGCATTAACTTAACAAGTGATGCAAGGCACAACAAATCCTGCCCCTCAAACATATTGTAGCTTACTTTGGTAATGTCATTATGTCTATGCATGTTGTGATGTTAGCATATCAGTTGGTGCTATATTAAATTGCTGTTGTCATAGCCATTTCAAATTCCACCTCTTATAAGTAAATTAGGAAAGAAAAAAAAAAAAGACTTCATTAAGAATTTGAACTTTGACCTACTTCTCCCAAAATTTAATCACACCTATTCTGGGTCACTAGTACTCTATGGACCAAATTTGTTATAAATTCAACCAATTTTGCCGTCAGACATTTGAGGGAAGGGTAATAAAAGTTTCACCAGTTATAGAATATCAAGCCATGTTTAATTACAGACTCTCACATAAGAAATACAGGTACATTTTATATCATAGTAGTCAACAGCAGCCCATTGAGCGATGCCTTTAGGCTCCTGCCATATCAGCAAGTTATATAGAAAACATTTGTCCACCTTAAAGCACAATGGATAACAGGTAATTTCTGCATACCCATTTCATCAGTTCTTTCAACAACGTAATAACAAAATATCTAGTTTCCTGTCTAATCATGTTAATAATGCCAGATGTTGAGCTCTTAATTTCCGCAGGATAAAACTGCTTTCTTGGGGTCAAATAAGAACAGCAACGTGTACAAAGCAGTCCATTGTTAGTCTAAAAAGTAACCGATTAGAAAGCAGAATGTAATTCCCTGCAATAAAAAGTAAACTTTATCAACTCTGTTGTGTCCTAGTTTAACCCCCCCAAAGACAGCATTATGTGTTAAAGGACAACAGCTAAATAAAAAAAAAATTCAAATAATTAAAAATTGTCATTAACAGTGTGCATGTTAATGGAAGAATATAACAAACACATAGCTGTCTGATGACAAAACAAACCTTACATGTGCAGATGTTTGTGGGTCTTAGTAGCAGAGGAGTAAATGTTTATTCTTAATTACTTACTTTCACCTATCACAAATGCCTTTTTTTGAAAAAAAAAAAAAAAACAAAAACAGTGATATTAAATGCATCACATACAGCTCAGGGCAAATGAGAGGAAGGAACTCGTGTTAAAATCAAATGATTTCCCTAGGTTTTCACCCCTTTCAGCCAATCCGGGAAGGACAGTAACATGCTTGTACTGACTTTAAAGTGCACACCAGAGAAGCTGCACAGCAATAACTGATAATTCTGTGTTTATAGTGATGTTTTCACAAACCTTTAATTCAATCCCAAACTTTTAAGTCTCCAAAATCATGTCTTTTAAGAGTTTAGCTGCACATAAACATGTTGCATAATGTCTATCAGTTATGACTGTGTGGCTCATACACTGTTGTCACAAACCGCTTAGTTCAGTTTCCTTGTTATGACTGAACGTGCTGGGTTTTTTTAATTTTTATTTTTTTAAAGTTAAGCATGGAGGGATCCATTTCCATTAAAATTCATGCAAACATTGACATGCATTTCACTAAATTATTTACAATGAAGGAAAAAAAACAAACCTGCAAATCAAAATGCAAAAGATTGTATGTCAGAGTAGCCAGATATTAGCCTATGGGTGTGTACATTTCTCAATAGTGAAAGGGAAAAAAAATAAAAATGTTTATAAAAAGGTGTGTTAGTGTTACATGTGTTTTCTAAAAACAAATGCATCACTGCTCTACAGAAAATATAAACAGACCTCATCACTCCTTTATACTTATTGCAGAAACACACGAGAAAAAAAAAAAGGTTATTAAACAGAAACTGAAACAAAATAAAGTGCTAAAATATAATACAAATCACTTGAGAAAAGTAACAAAAATAAAACTGAGGAAATACACCAATATTGCTGAAAAACCATCTTAAATTCTCTCATCTTTGTCAGTAAACTACACACATCAGACCTGGATCAACAGGTTACGAGTCAGAAGACATTAACGTTTTCTGATTCTTCACTGTTGTGGAGGAAAGTCTGGTATGATCTGAGATTTAATCAAACAAAATCTGAAAAAAAAAAAAAACATTGAAAATTAATATAAAATGTTAATCAACCAAACCTTCTAATCATAATTACTGAACATATCGCTGGCTGTTTCAGAACAATCACCATTTTGGTTTGACCCAGACTAAGGCATCGACTTACCCTGTTCGTTGTATTGTGATCAAATCTCACACATCTAACCTCAACTGCTGCCTCCTATTTGACTTTGTCACTTAATCTTCTTCAACTGACACATCCCAGCAGTTTGTTTTTGAGCGAAAATTGTAAAAAGGGAGGGAGTTCACCACAGATGCATGAGATTCATCCTTTGCGGCAGCATAAAAAAAAGGGCATTTTCCAAAAAAAAAAAAAAACATAACCTGAACATACCTGAAACAGATGTAAGATGACCACTGCAGGTGACTAATGATAGATGGTCAATCTGAGAGAACATCTTCAGTTTTATTGAGTGAGTTATTTGTAAAGAAATAATCTAAAAATGCATTAAAGATAAGATTAGCCTTGCCTGCATCGGTGAAGTTACGAGTTGTTGTGTCCAAAACCTCTAAAAGAACATGTTTACTAGAGAATTGTCACATGTAATTCATTATTAGTGCATCCACCAGCATGAGCCGTCAGAGATTGTTTTATAGTTTTAACAAAATCTGAGCGCAATAGAAGAGGCGTGGGCCGACCGGGCTTGTTGGATGCGATGTCCTTTTCTGCATTTATGGAACGCCGTTGGACCCCAAACAGCTCAGTTGACGCCTGCTTTGTCCGGCGGCTCATGTCCAGCAGTGATCGTCTATAAAAACCCGACTGAACTCGCATTTAGTCTGAAGATGTGAACAGATCTGGAACCAGCAGTGCACCCAACAGGAGACCGTGGAGTCTGAGCAGCCGTCTTACTCTCATCAGTAGTTGTTGGTTGCCGTCTCCGAAAGAAGGTGAGTAGTCTTAAAAACATTCCAGTTTCACGGGTTCTGCAGGTCGTCCCTCTGCGCGTCGTGGTTCATTTGTGACTGTAGTTCATTTGTGACATTCTTGTCTAGTTTTGGATTCCAGTCGTCACAAATCAAAGCCGTGTATCCAGCATACAGCCCGGGTTGGATACGCGGCTTTGGCTCGTTCTAGTGTTAGTTCTGTCTCGTAAGCAAAAAGCAAAGGCAACAGTGCAAGGTGCCTCCAACATACCTGAACGTGTTTTTAACAAGAGAAGGCTTCGCTGGACCAGATTTCCCCTCGACAGAAGGAATCCTGCGGTCACTGTCCGTGCACTGTGACGCTGCAGATGGTTCAACACACAGGGGGGGGTGGGGGTGGGGTCCTCAGTCTAGGGGTTGTGGGTCTGCTATGGGCATAGTATGCAGAACTTCATCTAGTAACTGTAGAGCTCTGTGCAGGTGGATCTCGATCCAGCAGGGTGTCTCTTTGATGCTCTGTCGGGGGTAGTCGGGACCCCAGCCTTTAACAAAACTCATCCTGAGAATACACAGCCTCCGCAGGTCGTCTACGCCGATGCCGGCCGCTGCTGACAGACCTGAGACAAGAGAAGAAGAACCAACCACGAACATGAGTTCACTGCCGCTTGACGAGAATTAATGTACATTTCATTCATGCTGACTTCAAATTACAAGGAAGTAAGATTAATATAATCCTCTTGAATTACATCCAACTGTAAACCTTTAACTGTGAAGTAGTGTGACAAATGGTTATGATTAATGATTCAAGTCTTTTTACTGTTCATTGCTAATTTCTTTTCTAAGCAAGTTTCTGTGCCTTAATATAAAGGGTGTAAACACTTCAAATGATTGTAACATAAGTTTTTGTTGATGAGAATTCAGTAAATAAATGTATAATAGGAGAAAAATATACAGACATCATTGTATTGGGTTTTTTTTTTTTACTAATAATAATAGAATAAAAATTTACAGACATCATTATTTCATCACTACTTGTTCACCTGTATACTTAAATGCAAATTTAAAGAATATTAACTTTTTGAACAAATTCAAGTGTATCCAGCATACAAATATTACTACAACAAACAGCAACAAATATTACATATTCAGTATTTAAAATGTATTTCATGTTCATAATCTATTGCAGGTGGCAATTTGTTAATTTTGCATAAATAAATGTTTGGTAAGTCGGCACCTGTTTAACTGTTTTTTTGTTTGACATATTTAAGCAAAAAAAATAAATAAATAAAAAAGTCACGCAAAAATACTTTTCCTGGTAACTAATTACTTTTCTAGTGGAGTAACGCAGTTAGTAACTCTATTTTTGGGGGATGTAACTAGTAATTGTAATTACTTTTTCAAAGTAACTTACCCAGCACCGAGTGTGACAAATGGTTGTGATTAATGATTCAACTGTTTTTCTGTTCATTTTCTTTATAGCTTTTTGGTGCTTTGGAAACTTTTTTTTTTTTTAATGTGGAGAAAATTTATCGGAAAATTAAGTGTAGAAATAATTCAAAAAGTCAGTGTATCTCTGTTTGGGGGTACATCTGTGGAATAATCTGGATCAGAATCTGAAAAAAGTCGTCTTCATTTTGTGTATTCAAAAGGATATATAAAACTAGTATAATAACAAAATAAAGAATATTATCTGAATAAGTGAATATTTAGTTCTAAGGTAGAAGAACAGGTGAATAAGTCTTATATTGCAATAAGACTATCATGGTTAGGATATATCTATGGATCATATCTATTAATTATTGTTTATGTAATTGAATTGGAGTGAAAGTGAATGTACTTTCACTACAAATTAATGCTTTACTGCTACTACTACTACTACTAGTAGTACTTTAGTTGATCATATCAGATTGTATGAGGTGAATTATAAATGTGTATATAAATTGTTATGGATGTTTTGTGGTAATGATACAAAGGACATAAAATGTATTAGTTAATGCAGAATCTATTTGGATTTCAGTTTGTAAAAGAGGGTGGGAGTTTATAAGTTTCACTTCTTCCCACTCCTTTTCAAGTACAAGAGAAAAAAAAAAAAGTTGAACATTTCGAATGACGTTTTGAGGATTATTGTGTGTTCGAAATAAAACTGAACTGAAATTATTTTGCTTCTAATAAAGAAAACAAGGAAAATGGCTAGATATGGACTCTGAAATTAAACTCATGAGCTATCTTTGTTATTATATTTGTCCAAACAAATGTGCCTTTAGTTGTACCAGGCATTAAAATCAATGAGAAATTCAAGAAAACAAAGGTGGTCTAATTTTTTTTTTTTTTTTTTTTTTTCTTTCTGCAACTGTACAGAGATGATACGAGGTTGTTTTACGTCACTAAGGAAAACTTAACACCTTTCCAAGCTTCTGTTTGGAGTTGGGGTGTAAAATGAATCTTAACGTTGACGGGTGAATATTCCCGTCAGTCCTGAAAACACAAAAGAGTTGTCATACACTCCCTCACAGGAAATATGCTGCAAACTCACGATGGAATTTTATTCCATCTACACAGCATATGTTACCATCTCATAACAGGTTAGTTAATGATCATTCTAACACTGCACTCATTGCACCTTTATTATTGCGCTGTATTGTATTGTGTTGTCTTACCAGTCGTGCACAGTGTTTCCCCTTTTAATTTCACTGCATGGTTTTACTTTGTATTTCCGGTGCATGTGACGAATAAAGAACCTTGACCTTGAACCTTGAACCTTGACCTTGACGGTGCTGCCTCCTGCCATCGCCCTAGTATCTGTGTACATGTGCATCTGTTTGTATCTTACTGATGGCTGGGGCGATCCCTCCAACGGAGCCAGGTCCAGGTATGTTACCGGCCACAGCAGCTGCTTGGGCGGCTGCTGCTGCCTGAGCTGTTGCAGCCTGTTGTTGCATCTGTCTGTGGCACTGACGGAGATCAAACACCTGTAGGTAGAAAAGATAATGTAAATATGTAGTATATGCTGTCGATGCAGAGCAAACTTAATGAAACTACAGTGGTGTAAGGGAAACCTTCCACGACACCTACACCTTCTTATTAAACTCAGACATCCAGAACCACTTTACACGCCAATGCAATTATTTAAGGCCATCTAATGCGAAATCGAATCTTCGTCAATTTACAATCACGTACAGAGGCCCAACAATTTGGAACAACCTAAGTAGAGCCTTACAAATTAGTCCCTCCGTCACCATTTTCAAAAATCATACTAAAGCAACTTTCAGAAATAACCCCACACATTCTTAATTTTTGTTGAAGTTTCCTTGTTTACTACTTTTCAGTATTGTATAGTATTGTATCGTATTGTATTTTATTGTTTTGTTTCATTTACCCGTTACCTAGTAAGTTATTTCTTATTTATCCGATTAATTTGAATTGTTAATTAAGTTATGAAGGGAGGCCTCCTCATAAGCATTTTATGCTTCCGGCCTCCCTGCACTGTTACATTTCATTTATATTTTCTTGTGTCTGTATTTTGTTTTAAAGTGCGAATAAAAAAAAGAAATAAAAAAAAAAAAAGAAATTATGGGAAATTAAGAAAATACAGTATTTTGTGTGAGAAACAACTGCTTGTAAACCTTTAATAAAACAAAGCATAAATATATTTGCCACTTGCCTGACTGACAAGATTCATATGCCATGTTTCCACTAGTATTAACTCAGCTCAACTTGCTTTGGTGCGTTTTCCACTACGAAAAAGGACCTGGAACCATAGCACTCGGTACTAGAGTTACGGTATCGCCACAGCCGAGGGTGCAAGTGATACTAAAAGGTGACATATAAACCCTGCGCAGGGTTCATACACACTTTAACAAATACTTTCGGCAAATTTCCATGACTGTGTCCTCCTAAAAATGTCGACTTTAAACAATGAAAATAAAGAGTTAAAGTGTTGTGTTAAAGTTTACCCTCAGAGGTTTAACAATAAAATGAATGACATTGTGTGGTTCAAGATTAAATTAACAGTTCTATAACATTCTATTTAACAAACAGAACATTAAGGTTAAGAAGAGGTGAAATAACCTTTATTCACTCATTCAAACTGCTTTTTTAAAAACCATTATTAATCACAGTGTAAAAAAACAAAAAACAAAAACTTGACCTTTCCAAAGCTTTCTGGGTCTTTGTACTTTTCCAAAACCTTTCCAGGCCTGGAATTTGCATTTGTCACAATTCAAAACATTTTCCAAGTGTTTTCAAAACGTATGAACCCTGTTGCAGACACTGATTGGTCAGAGACTTATCTCTATGACCCACTGCTTTGCAAAATACAGATGTGGAAGTTGACCGCAAACATATAGGGATACATTAATCCTCATATTACTACACCAGGCATGTCCAGACATGTCCAAACTATTCCACAAAGGGCTGGTGTGGCTGCAGATTTTTGTTCCAACCAAGCTGCAGCACACCAGACTTGACTCAATTAATCAAGTGATCTCAGTCTACAGAGTCGATTGGTCAAACAGCGTACTCTCGTTTGGTTGGAACAAAAACCTGCAGTCACATTGGCCCTTTGTGGAATAGTTTGGACATGCCTGTATGACACCATGGTCGGTCCAGGAGAATCGGTCCTTGGTGGTGGCAGACGTAAAAATCCAGACGAGACAACATGCAATAAGTGAGCTTATCAACAATTCCCTGAGCAGACGATACAGAAGTAATGCTCTGCATCGCTATGACAACCAGGTACTGTAAAGTCAGTACTATCCTTTAATAGAAACCCTCACAAGTCCAGTCGAGCCAGTACCAGTGGAAACGCGGCATCAGAGTGGCACTTACTTTGATATAAGCACTGGGATAGATCTTGTGAACAGCATCTCCAGGGGCTCGGCCGGCTTCTCTGTCCAGATAATAACTCTGAACAAACACAGCGTGGTCACTGAGGCAGCGGACCCACACATCCCCTTCACCCTTACACTCCAGCTGGACTCCTTTTCCAATGTGAAGCCTTGGAAAGACATAAGGTAATAGTAAGAATTAAAATGCATTTTCAAAAAAACATACGAATGAGGTGCATTTAAAAACTAAAACGACACATTTAAACATGTCCAACTTAAAACAGGCCATACAAAGTTTCTACTACATAAAAATATACAGTTATTTATTTAACATGTATTATAATTAACCATCTACCGTGCTCTCTCAATGGCCTCAGTGCGGTGGACGTTACTGAGCTGGCCTAAACAGAACCGATCTCCTCCTGAAGGGTCGACATAACCGTCCACGGTCACAATGGGGCACGAAGAGGGCACTTTGAATGTTTCACCAACTTGAACATCCATCTCAAAATAGGCAATGGAGCACCAGTAGTCAGGAGCTGCAACACGTGTAAATAAACAGTAGAGATATAAGCTGTATGGGAGGTAAGTGTCTTGTTTATTAGACATTAGTTTGGAAATAAACAGTTTGATAAGAGTTTACTTTGATAGATGACGTATAAAATAAGTCCCACGATAATATTCATGTCATTTGACTTGATCAAAAGTACCAACAGTTTCTAAACCTTAAATGTGTTCTTACAAATTAGTACTCAAGTGCATATAAGCACCTTCAGGAATCAAATTAAGGTTTGAATATGGTATTTTTTGGAATACATTTTAATGGATCTTTGCATTCTTAGGCAGCAGATATCCAACCCGTATTGTCCTTTTATATTTTTGTCACTTTAATATTCCGTTTGCTTATAGTCTAATTCAAATCAATTTTTTCCATCTAGATTTTATTTAGTTAACTTATTATATGAGTCTTATGATTAATATTCCCTAGTTTCTAGGAGGAGGACATTGTACAAGCCTTGCATGGCTTCTTTCCTCTTCCTGCAGTCTTGTTTCTTTCTTTCATTGCATATTTGTTCTTTTATATTCTTTCTTTGGGGCAATTTTTTTTTTTTTTTTTTAAAAAGCAAACAATAAGCATGCATATACATTATCATGAATGTGTGTGATGTATTTTCTCACCTGGATGATTAGATATAGGAGGCTGAAAGGCCAGTTCATTATGCACTGGCCCTGAGAAAAGGAAAGCATGAAAGAATGGTCAGTCTAAGTATAAATACCATGTAAGGGTTAAGATGCAGGTCTGTAGGTCACCTTCCAGATGTAGTAAAAGTCTGCACTTACAGTAGTGTCCTGGATGTGGCATTGGAGGGTGGTGCTGTAGATGTCCGTTTGTGTGGTGAGGTATGTTGGGGGTGAAGCTGCTGTTTCTCGACCAAGTGGGTGCGGCACCTGAGGAGGAAAGTCCGGTGGATATTAGGAAATGACATGACTTAAGTATGAATATTTCAGAATTGGAAATGAGAAAACGTCATTTCTCTGATATAACTGTAACCATATAATGTAAAAGGGCTTGCATTGTGTGTATTTCAAAACGTAATGTACTTAAAACTGTAACAGGAAAATACCAAAATGAACATGTATAGTATGGTTAGAAATAGTAATCTTACTGCCAGATCCAGTGGCAATAGCAGGGAAGGATGCTGTTGAGGCAGAGGTGGAGGCCTCTGCGGGTGGGAGCAGGTTTGGGGCTGTGAATGCCTCTGAGGGAGCCGGCCGACTGCCAGACGGGGGATGCTGGATGGTCTGAATGGAGTGCCCACCCTCAACAGAGGGGAGATTTGGCGGTCCATCGAAATCATACTCATCCTTCACCATCAGTGCTGAGTTGGGACCAGTGGTTAGCGTCAGCCCTGATAAGTCTGGACACCAGACAATTAAGAAATCGGTCAAAGAAATCACGAGTGTTGCTGTAACATGCAGTGCTGGGGGAACATTAAACAATACAAGTTTCTCTTCCTGATCAGTTTAAGGCCTAAAAAGCAACATTTTTAAAACATAATATCTAACATCCTCTTTACAAAGTTGCATCTGGTTTCATTTCAGTACACTTCAAAGTATCAATCACAGGGAACTAAAACTGGCGACATTGCTATTTTCAAGTTTTACATTTCACTTTAGACCCAGCAGGCCAAAAATATACAACCAAGGCAGCATAGTAACTGTCATTTGCTACTCACCTATGCCAGGAGACACCACTCTCTCATAGTGATAAGGGTTGACACATACACTGTCACACTTCAGATCGAAGGCGAACTGACAATATTTCACATGTTTCAATTCATTTTTATGCAAATCAGGCCAGCGCCACAGCCTAGCGTAGATGACATGAGGGAAACCTTTACGTCCAGCAACCTGGGAACAACAACGTACATTGAAAAAAAAAAAAAAAGCAAACCTATTCCATAGTTTTGCCAAGTTAACTTTATACCACCTGAAGTAACATAACATTACTGCTGTATTTTACACAAGAACACGACAAATTCATTCATACATGCATCTTAAATAAATAATCCACATAGTTTTGTACCTGGAGACGTCCATCTAGAGTCCTCTGAATGGTAACACATTTGCTGGGATGGGCGCCATTGGTGGTGATAGCAGTGATGAGTGAGTCAAGCTCATCTTTTTTCTCCTTGAGTTTCTTCACCAGGCTCTCGATGGCTCGTTTGGCAAAAGTCTCACTCTCACCACCCTGCCTGTGGCACATCAGGCTGTGTACGATGCTGAGGCAAGCATCGTTGCTGGTAGGCGTATTTGTGATAGACATCTTTACTCTGCTGTCTGATGAGAACAATGAGGGAGTACTTTTCACCAGCTAGGCATATACACGTGTGTGTGTGTGTACTTTATATGGTGCAAAATATCACATTACCCTGCAGATCTTCATGTATAAATCGTTGCTTCTGAGTGACTTTGCATCAGTTGTGATCAGGCGACAGGATCTACAAAGGGACATAATGCTCACATGTTAATATTCTGCTCCCTCAAGTAGAATTAAAATGACCAGATAAAGACTAAAATGCAATGTATTGATTCAATAGGTTCAGCTTTGAAGTGAAATTGCAACTCAAAAAGTGTTGGAAAATGCTAAGTTCACTGCTTTCAGGAGTGCTCTATTATGAGCTGTACGTTTCTAGGAACCTGGAAAATGTCCAATTAATAATAGGTTGTACGTGACCTGTGTTTGTAAATCAGACTGTTACAGTTGCTGCCGTATCACTAATGTACGGTAATATTGAACCCATAATGACAGACGATCTGTCGCCTTAAACCGATAAACACTGTTTCTGTTTTGAATCTGGGTGGTCGGCTGGGGGCATGGACCACAAACTACATCGCGTTAAGTGCATAATTTATATCAGCCAGTTCACAGACCACTCGACACACACGAAACAGGCATTAATGTTACAGTTTAATTTGCCATACCTCGATTTCCTTATTAATTCTGGGATTTAAAAAAAAAAAAACCCAGAAGTTTCACCTGGTGTGCTAGCTTGCTGTGCTAGTTAGCGGCGCCAGTCTGGCTGCCGTTTGTTAAAGTAGCTGCGTCAAGTTAATACAAACGAGCGGACGTAACAGGAAGTACGCATATGATGCCTTCAAAATAAAAACAATTATTTAGTACAAGACTAGACTTAGACTAGACTTTATTGATCCATTTGGGATTTCTCCCTCCAAGAAATTCACATTTCCAGGAGCAGTGCAGAACAGTACGGGCAGTAGCAGAAAGAGCATCACACAAGAATAATGATAATAAAAGTAGACTATAAAAAATATTAAAATAAAATAAAATAAATAAATATATTTAAGTTATTGCACCGTTATATAGGTTATTGCACCCTTATATATTGCATATATATATACAAGAGGCTGATAAGGCTATAATGACTATTACAAATAAGAGGAAATTATTTATTTGTACAGAATAAGATAATGATGTCTCGTTCGTCGTCTGAACCTGCTTTAGGGTCTGGGTCTGCTCTAGGGTCGCGGGGGGGTTTAATCCAGCTACAATGGGCGAGGGCGGGGTACACTCTGTATGTGTCGCCAGTTCATCGCAGGGCTGAACATATATAAACAAACAAGATAATAGAGGTGTAAATCAGAAATCACGTGGAACAATTTAAAAATAAGCACATCTGTGATTTCTGGGGTTGACACTATAATACATTAACAAGTCCTTCATTTCATACTATAGGGGTTCACAATCCTGGTCCTCGAGAGCTATACTATCCTGGATGTTTTAGTTGTATCCCCCTTCCAACACACCTGATTCAAATTATAAACCTCTTATAAAGCTCTGCAGAAGCCTGATAATGACCGTCAGGTGTGTTGGAAGGAGGATACATCTAAAACATGCAGGCATGTTTAGTAGCGCTCGAGGACCAGGATTTGGGCACCCGTGCTACAGATCATTAGGTAATGTATTTTCACCATGTTGTACTTTTATAAAAGGCCATAATAATTGTTAAATTTAGAACTGAAAAAGTAAGTAGAGCTACTAATAGCCCCAGCCCGATTACACAAGACCTGCTCATTGATACCCTGCATACCCTTGGGTATATCAGTCTGAACTAGAATTTATTTCAAAAAAACCTTTAAAAAATACAGAAGTAGAAAATGCTTACGCTGAAAAAGAAACGACGAATTAATCTTGAAACGAATTGGTTGAATGTCTGAGAAAATCATTAGTCATTTTTATAGGTGTAACTTGCTAAAAAAAAAAAAGTGGTGCACACATGTTACCTGACTTTTGGTGACTCCGATATTGACCCTTGATCTACACTCATCAAAATGTAATGGGGTGTATTTTGGACCACCTTGCACACTTCCTTAAAATTTCATGGAAGTTGGTGTTGTAGTTTTTGTGTAGAGCTACAGACAGACAGACTCACTTTCACTGGGTAAGAAAGTCCTGGTGCAGGTGTAACAAAGAGGTACCTTCCATATTTAAAATATAGCTACTTCCTTCCATACAAGTAAATACAGATCATTGTTACACACTATTAATTACAAGATTTATCAGCCCATCGGTCGCTAATGTGTGTATACATATTATAAATTCAGTGTTTTGTGGCCTTTTTAGGAGCGACTGCTACTAGTCTAATTACCGTACTACTACTTTGCGGTTTTATTGTGAAGGGTTGAACAGGAAGAATATCGTGTGGTGATAATGTTTTGCCAAAATAATTGCTAGCTACCTGCTACTAAAAACATCAGCTAGCACATATGATTGTTGATGGTAAACTATGTGGCTAACGTAGCATGCTATGAGGTTAGCATGCGTGATTGTTTATAATTAGCATTTAGCAGCAGAATCTGAGTTGATCACTTTGTTTAATAACTTAATGCAAAAGAAAAACCTTGGCGGCAACGTAATCGTAGTAATATGCACGGTTAAGTCATGAAACTCTGTAAATATTTAGTCGTTCACCTGGAGTTAGCTGGTGTGGGGCTAGCCCTGCCTCTGTCCCAAGTTGTTACAGTGATGTCGGGGCCAGTGGTGGGCTGTGCCGAGCATGGAGCTACGCCTCGAGAAATACCCGCAGTTACTTCACCAGCTGTTCGCAGAAAGACAGTGTTATGTCCTTTAACGTGGACAGTGTCCTTACATCCTGAAAACTAGATTACGGATCTCGTCGGAGTTAAATCACAGAATCCGTATCAAAGTCCCGACTCACTTCTGACACCACCGTTTCTTTCCACCGAAGGCGCGCTGCGCATGCGTAAATCCAGGACAACCGCTTGCCAAGTATTTAAATCTGAAACAATACACCAGGGGTATTAAATTAAAAGTCCCCATGGTCCGGTTATTACATTTTGCTCAAGTAGAATTTCCAAGCCCAAGTTCCGAAAGTCCACATTTAAACTAATTTAAGTTTTAACTTCAAGTGCAAGCAATTAGACAGCATATTCAATCTATTTTATCATAAATAAAAAGTCAAATAAGTTTAAGGCTTTTCATTTCAAATCAAACAAAAGGAAAGCATAAATAACAGTGCAAACTGAGTGTAATTAATTTTCTCTATAGGAGTTTTCCCACTGTAGGAACCTTTTGTTGGGAAAAAATACGGATAAAGTAATAAATGGACCGACGATGCGCTTTTGAGTTAATGCTGTGAAATTAACATATGTCATAATATCACTTGCTGCTTCTAACTCTCTCTATAAACTCATCCATTCTTGACATTAGATGCTGTATTTGACCACTATTCACATTCTTGTGAAAAGAACATAAACTCTGTGGCCTCCTCATTCTCTAGTTTATAAAAACGCTGTGGCCTCCTCAATCTCTATTCTAGTTTATAGTAGAGCTGTGGCCTCCTCATTCTCTGTTCTAGTTTATAGTAGAGCTGTGGCCTCCTCATTCTCTAGTCTAGTTTATAGTAGAGCTGTGGCCTCCTCATTCTCTAGTCTAGTTTATAGTAGAGCTGTGGCCTTCTCATTCTCTATTCTAGTTTATCGTAGCGATGTGGCCTCCTCATTCTCTATTCTAGTTTATAGTAGAGCTGTGGCCTCCTCATTCTCTATTCTAGTTTATAGTAGAGCTGTGGCCTCCTCATTCTCTAGTCTAGTTTATAGTAGAGCTGTGGCCTCCTCATTCTCTATTCTAGTTTATAGTAGAGCTGTGGCCTCCTCATTCTCTATTCTAGTTTATAGTAGAGCTGTGGCCTACTCATTGTCTATTCTAGTTTATCGTAGCGATGTGGCCTCCTCATTCTCTATTCTAGTTTATAGTAGAGCTGTGGCCTCCTCATTCTCTATTGTAGTTTATAGTAGAGCTGTGGCCTCCTCATTCTCTAGTCTAGTTTATAGTAGAGCTGTGGCCTCCTCATTCTCTAGTCTAGTTTATAGTAGAGCTGTGGCCTCCTCATTCTCTATTGTAGTTTATAGCAGAGCTGTGGCCTCCTCATTCTCTAGTCTAGTTTATAGTAGAGCTGTGGCCTCCTCATTCTCTATTCTAGTTTATAGTAGCGATGTGGCCTCCTCATTCTCTAGTCTAGTTTGTAGTAACGCTGTGGCCTCCTCATTCTCTATTGTAGTTTATAGTAGAGCTGTGGCCTCCTCATTACTGTTTTTTTTTTTTCCGACCAATTTCAGTGATGTAAGTGATGAGCAGATAAACATCAATGAAACATTAATGAAAAAGAACCAGGTACCAAAGGACCCAAACATGGTAATCAGTGTCAGTTTATACAATGGGAAACCGATACAATCCACAAATAAGTGCTTGAAAGATTCCGGAACAATTTTGAGACAATGGGCCCTGCTATGTTGGTTTATTCTTCATTGGGCTCCTGTTCATATGTATAAATGCATTATACCAATCAACATACCTGTTTTAGTCTAGAACAGATGGGGCTTTTTTTTTTATTTAAACTCCAGTTGCCATTGTTTCCCTTTCTTTGTCCATTGTATTCCAGTTTTCCAAATTCATCCCACATGCTCACATTCTTGATCACTATTTCCTCAGTTAAGGACCTTCATATTGGGGAGGTGAAATGAGATGTAACATACTGTTTTCTATTTATCTTCAAAGACAACCCCCCCCCCCCCTCCTCTAGATAAGACAGAACCAAACTAGACAATACAGATGCTCATTTGACTTACACTCATGTTAAAACGCTTCACTGGTTAGCAATTTGTCCCAATTATAGATGTGAATATTACACACTGACAAGCAGCACAATGATGATTAATTATCAGCTTTCATGGCTGTTGTATATGCGCCCATAATTTGACTCTTTCTCTCAGTTAATTTCTCTCATAACATTACATGGGGGGGAAAATTGCAGTAATTCCTTTTGATTTGATATCACATATTCTCTGGGGGGGGGGTTGTCAGTGATCCTACATTTGCTTAGTATTATTAAACTTTCTTGTCTGTTAATATGTTTATAAGTGGAAGAGAATTCACAGATGCGGAAAGAAACTTTAGTAGATTAAAAAAACCAAACAAGTGCCTTGGACCACTGTGCTATGAACATGCAAAATGTAAAAAAAAAAAAAAAAAATACATGTATTTCAACCACCAACCACATGTAGTAAAATATTCCAGTTGGACCAGCAGAGGGCAGTAACTACCAACCAATAAATCCTCCAACATTAGCTTTAGAGGAGGTCACAAACCAAACTGTGTAATAGTTTTGTAATGAATGTAATGGATCTCATTGAAAAAATTACCTAAAGTTAGCTTTTTTGTGGATTTATATGCAGGATTACTTCTAATATCTTAAAACACTATAATTGAGAGATTGTAAAAGACTTTATAAACACCACCATTTGTTCCATTTTCAATAGTTTCAGCCATTGACAATAAGATGAGAAAACTTACCATTGCAACTAACTCTTAACATTTGCAGTTTCATATGATACTGAGGCAGCTTTCTATTCGTGTACCGGAATGAATGGTTTAGTTTCCTGGAAATTGAATTAGATGCATTTAAGCTCCGAACATACTTTATGAATCACAGTCACAGGAACAGCCATGACATGTTTCACATTTTTAGCAAAATAACATCAAAAATGTATTTAGTGTGACCTGATTATGCAAGGAAGTGTGGCTGCCGTCCTCATGACTGCCATTCACTCTGCATTAGATCCAGAAAATATCATTCTGCAGATGTTTGTCGGGCAGTAAAGCTTTCATTTCAATCCAAACCATCTAAACATAACATGGAAAATGTGAGAATTACACATCAAACAGGGCCAGTCCATCTCATACCTCACACAGCTGATAGAAATTACTGAGTAAATATCAGTTGTTGCCAGGTAATTCTGACATCCTCAAAGCACTTTATGGCTGTATTAGTGCGGTTTTGTAATTGCGAACCATCTGGCAGCTAATTGATTGGGACTTACAACAGAAACATATTTAAATAAATAATAATAAAAAAAAAAACCCACTTCCGGGACTACGATTTTCTGCAGGGCCTCCATGGTGATTGAGGTTGGTCAGAACATCATATATTGCCTTGACAACCATCCCTCAGAGAAGAGACACATGTCTGCTGAGTATGTGTGTATTTACCAGTGTGTAGGCATTACACTGACTGTATCCACCAACACAGTCACAAATAGAAGTGGACAAGGAGACGAGGACAAGTGATGTGATGTGACTATCTGAGAAGGGGGAGAAACAGGATAAAGTGGGAGCAGCTTCCAGTCTGACACACCAGGTCACTCTCTCATAACCCCCCCCCCCCACTCTCTGCTTCATCCCTCTCCTCTATCGTCTTCCTTTTATCTCCTCTTCTCTCAATTCCCACACTGCTCATCTGCTCCTCCTCATCCTTCATCCATCCAAAATGTCCCTCACACCTTATACCTTCTTCATATCCTCCTTCCCTCCTTCCCTTGAACCCCCTTTTTTTTACGTTTCCTCTGAAGCCTTAGCACATCACACGAGTGGGGGATGTATTAAATCTGAAATATTTCCACTCCAGTGGGATTCAGGAAATTGTCTACCCCTGCGGGAAGTAAATGCAGATGGAAGGATGGATGGACGGATACAGAAGAGTAAAAAATCATGGAGGGGTGGGTGTGGGGTGGATTTAGAAGTGCAGGGTTGGATCGAAAAAGGGGGGAGATGTTTGGGAGATGGATGAACTGGTGGTGAGGATGAGGGAGACGGACAGGAAGGGAGGCATAGATGGAAAAAGAAGGAGACAGACGGAGGTGTGGGAGAGGAGATGGGTGAGCTGTCTGTTTGAAGATAAATCAGAGAGGCAGTGTAGTGAAGAGGTCTATATCCATAAACACACACACACACACACACAAACAGATGTGTGTGCACATTTACGCTTGAACTCGCTCGCATGCAAACACACACAAACACACTTACGCGCTCACACACATTCTGCCCCACGGCGAGGTGGTAAAAGGCCATGGCTGATTGGGTGCTGCAGGGTGATTTTGCCCCCAGTGGCGAAGCAGTGCATGTTGGGATGTTTGGATACAAATGCAGTCATCCATGAAGGCATGAGGTAGGTCACCCCCCCCACCCCCCCCACCCCCCCCACCACCACCACCACTTCTCTCTCTCTCTCTCTCTCTCTCTCTCTCTCTCTCTCTCTCTCTATATGTCATCCTTCCTTGTAAATGCCTCCTTTTTTTTTACTGCTTCCTTTTTATATTCTCTCTGTTTTCCTCATCGCTCTTTTATTTTTTTTTCTCACATTTCTCTTGTCTCTGACTCCATAATTTACCCCCCCCCACACACACACACACATATACACACCCACCCCATCCCTAGGACTTTTAATACACCTCCAAATCTGCCCTTCACTCTGTTCCTATCAGTTCATCTTTCATACAGAAAGTCTATTCTCTCTGGGTATTAACACTGGCTCTTGCTTCTCTCTCTTGCTTTCTTTTGTCTGGCTCGATTCATTTCCATCTGTCTTCCATCTCGCCAATCTCTCTCTTTATCTTTTTTTTTTTCTAGTGTTTTTCCCTCCCTCCATCTTTCCCTGCCTGCAGCCCTCTCTGCCCCCCCCAACACACACACATATGCAACCACACACACCAATCCCTGCGTCCCTGCAGTGTGGTGTGCTAACAGAATAATTAGTCGTGCTTGATGTCTCTGACAGTTCTAATCCTTCTAAATGGCCACCACATGCCTCCCCTCATCAGCCCAGGGCTAGACACACACACACACACACACACACACACTGGTTTCCATGTTTCATGAGGACCAAGTTTGTAATCAAGTAGCCATTGGGTAGTGAGTATAAACAAATGTATTTACTAAAATAAAAATAAGAAAATTAAATACAAAAATTAATACAAATATAAAGAAATAGAATAATAAAAATCACACGCACACACTGCTCACACATGCACAAACAATTGCACAGTCAGGAATGAGATGCTTCCTTCAAAGCTGTCACAACACAGTCAATAAAAGGAATACAACTGAAAACTGACATTTTCTATGTAAAGTTTTTTTTGTTTTTTTTTTGTTTGTTTGTTTCTTCAGAAGTAGGTCTATTGCACTGACATATCAATCCCCCGTGGACTCTTCCATATTTTAGTTTTTTTTTTCTTTTTTTTTTTTTTTTCCTAGAGGGGAGTCTTCCCTTAGCTGATCATAAAGTCAAAGGACAGAGGGGATGCACTGTGCTCTACAGTCCGTAAACCCCCTTGAGTGAAATTTGCAATATTAGGTTGTATAAATAAAACTGATTTGACTTGAACTGACTTGCTGACTGGAGGGGACTGCAACTTCTTATGTCATTTTGCATCCTTGTGTTTACTGTACAAAACAGTGTAATTTATAATGAAAAGAAATATCAAACAACATCAACATGGTAAGAAAGATCACATTAAAATTAGACTTGCTAATATGAGATGAAGTAACACATAAAAAAGAGGATTCCAGCTGTGGAAATTGATTCATTTCTTTCAACTTTTTGTAACTGTGTAGATGATGGTACATTTGGGAAACAAAACGGTGGACCTTTTTTTTTTTTTTTTTTTTTTTTTTTTTTTTTTTTTTTTAAACCATGATATCAATCTTCTAAAAGAATGAATTAATCCTCAGCCCCTTAGAGTGAGTCGTTTATAGTATGACCAGCCAAAAATGTCCCACATCTAATATATTGTTGGACCACTTTTAGCTTCAGGGCAGCTTTCCTACCATAAAACCAAAAATAATATACATATATGAAAAATCCATCCTTCCTGCCTTCACTGTACTCTTTAAATGTTTTTAAATCTGTTCTTTTACTTCTGTTTTTGTTATTATCTTGTATTTTATGCATTGTCTCTTTATTGTACAGTGTCATTGAGTGACTTGAAAGGCACTTATAAATAACATTTATTATCATTATTTATTGTAGGATCACTCATGTCCCACAATGCTGAGGAAACATCATAGCAAACAATGAGAGTTATTTCTAATCAGAACCGCATTATTGTTTGATGAAGCTTGTATATAATGGTGAGAGTGTTGTGTAAAGTCGTCTCTTGCACCAGTATTTCACCTAGGAAAAAATCCATTGTTCATTCAGTATGGACAGACAATAGTTGCTTTTCCATTGACCGTCAAATTGTGTATAAATGGTGCATTTACCTCATGGAAAAATGCTATTTTTTAATTTAATTTTTTGGGGGGGGGGCATAGCAATGTCAACATGGTTTATGTGGGCACACCAGGAAACCAATTTTTTTTTTAATTTAGTATCAGGTAGATGGGTAATATATAATAATGATAATGAATACATCTGTGAAACATCTACATTTTTAACCATGTTTATGGAATTACCTTTTGTGCCGTCTTGCGATAATAATCACATTTGTAATTTAATGAAAAAATGGACATTAGTCACTTCTACTGTTTTTTTCTTTTTACATTTAGTAAATATCACTAAAGTTTTGCACATATATACAATAAAAAGCGACTTCTGTGACTGAATCTAGATGATCTGATATGATCTGAACCAAGCTCAGATCATAACACTGTCCCCATAAGCTTGCACTGTGGGCACTAGGCATGATGGGTAATCACTTAATCCACCTCGCTTTTCACCCTGATGCACCCATTAATCTGTGACAGGGTCATTTTGGACTTATCAGACCATATGACCTTTTTCTCCTAAAACACAGTTCACCTCTAACTGAAACATATTAATCTCTGCAGTAATTATGTAAAGCAGGGGTCTCGACCTCAAGACTTTCAGGGGCCACATTCAGCCCAATTTGATCTCAAGCTAGTAAAATATCTAGTAAAATATCTATAACTGAGAAAAAAGTCACAATTCCAAATGTATGTGTTTTAGAGAAAAAACAAACCCAATTACCTTATGAAAATACTTAGTAATCAAGAAGAAAGTTGTGAATGACCTGAAAAACTGAAAAATATGTGCAACTGTAACAATATTATGCCTCAGTTAATCATTTACACATGTACATTATGGATCAGATCTACTACAAAGACACTAAATTGTTAAAATTGTGGTTAATTTTCTTTAGAAATTCCAGGTTGTTCATGTTTGTTCAGATTTTTCACATTTTATTTTTACAGGATAGTTTGTAAGTATAAATATTTGCCTAATTTAATGTTATTTTTTGCACTATAACAAAGACAGAAATTTAGGGTTGTCATTATTTATGGGCATAATGTGAATTATTTTCACATCAAAATGTGAAGAAAATATGGAGTCATTAATTTTTTTGTAGGTTATTCTGCTATAATTTGACTGTAGGTCATAATGGTCTGTACGTGGAACCTGAACTACAACCAATTCCACACCCTTAACTGTGGAATTTTTGCATTTTGGGCCACATCAGAACCTTCGCCTGGCCGCATTTGGCCCCCAGGCCGCATGTTTGAGACCCCTGATGTAAAGGAAGGCTCTTATTTATGCTCTGCTTCATAAAACCTGCGACTATTTTGATGTATCAACAGAGAACATACACTATTGTTTCACCAACTGTCACCTGGGAGTGAATGAGAGGATTTACATGCACAGTGGTAAAGGAATTAGCGGCTTTTATTAACAGGAAAATAAAACATGAATGAGAAACACAACCTAAGGATGGAAGTACTGGCAGACTTCACAGCATGACAGGATTAAGAGAGTGATGGGATGAGGAGTCTATGGAGATGTTGAGGTACGACATGTAATGATCTGGTGTCACAGAGGAGACCTTTAAATAGTCTCCTGATGGTAAGATGCTGCAGCTGTGTAGCAGGTATGTCTGATAGATGAGGGAGGGATCAGCGGCCACATACTGTGACATCAGCAGTACTGTTATATTTGTTTTACATAAATCATATTGCGGGTATTGTGTTTGAGTGGCTTTGTTTGTTGGTCTGTGTGTCTGTTTACAAGCAGCTTTACACAAAAACTACCTGATCAATTTCCATGACATTTGGTCCAGAAAAAATACCATTACATTTTGGTGAATGTAGGTCAAAAGTCAAGGTCACAGTCACCAAAAATCTATTTTCATAGGGTAAATCAGGTCAAATGTGTGCAAGAGGGGCGGGGTTTGTTATGCCTGGTGCCACTTGTTTTATTTGTCTGTTTGTTTGTCAGCAACTTACGCAACAACAACAACAACAAGTGGAACAATTTCCATGAAATTTTCAGGAAATATGTGAGGCGGTCCAAAATAGATCCCATTAAATTTTGGTGAATGTAGGTTAAAGGTCACAATCACCAAAATGTTTTTTCACAATGATAAGAGATAGAGCAAGAGGGGTGTTGAGCCGTATTTTGTAACAAACGTCCAAAATGTAATAACTTTTTCATTTAATTTTGTAATAATATTATTACAATATGTGTTGTGGCAATTTATTACATAATGTGACTTGCATTATGAAATAAATTGCCACAATGCATTTTGTAATGAATTTTGCCGCATTTCTATTTCCAAAATATATTTCAAATATTTAAGTGTTTTCTGATATATTTCAAACTGTCCATGTCTAATATGTCTAATTCCCAGCCAAGCTATAAACCACTTTTAATGTTTCCCAAACAGCTCCTTGAGTTTTAATGCTACACCACCAAAGCACCCTGCTGCTGCAAAATGTAAAAACGTATTACATAATGTAGTTGTGGAATATTAAGTACAACAAATTGATTTCCAAATGGTCACTATGCCCTATTGTACATGTTGACATAACTCTTCTCCAAATAGATGGAATTTATGATTTATAAACTTTATTCAAATACACAAATAAATGCCCCGAAGACGAATGAAAGTGGGTTTTTAAACAAGATATGACCTCTTTAAGTACATAGTTACCACAGTTATAATAGAGTGATATGAAGAGTATGCAGCTACATTTTACACACTGAATCTGTAATTTATTATGTATTTTGCCATTTATAAGAGAGTGCAAACACAAATCTTATGTTGGGTTTAACCTCAAGAGCAAATATACACATTTAATCTGAATATGTGTTACTGTATTTGATTTGTCATATCTACTTTTTCCTTTGTGAGTATGTATGGTGTTGCTGCATGTGGTTTTTTACTTTATTTGTTTTAGCAGACTGAAGTTAGAAGACTGATATAACTCTGTGTTTATGTTTGAATGCATGTTTTAGATATAATGTGGTCATATACAGTTCTCTCCTGAAGCATGTTTGAGTATCACACTATTGAGTCAACAGAAGTAGCCACATTAACAATGCGTTACTGTATTACACAAACACACGTAGGCTTTTTGTCAATATTTCTGGATGTTTGTATGTCTGTCTACTGTATTATCTATGTAGGTGAATCCTGTAAGGTCCTGATAGTAAACAGAGACAGAGTCATGGGGGTTTACAGCTTTGTGCTGCTCTTCTAAGAGATTTCCCCTGAGAAGAAATTATCAGCACAAGAGAACCACTGGTGAGAAACAGAAAACATGAGAGGAGGAGGAGAGAGACACCAGGGGAGACCAGGAGAGAATGATATCTCAGAGGAGAGAGAGAAACTGAGACAGGAAAACTGCGAAGAGGAAAAGTGGATGGCATTAAGGTAACTCTAGGTGGACAGAAGAAGCAAAGAAAAAGAGGATTTACAGGTGAAAAGAGAAGTCAGAAAAAAAGTGAATTAGTAAGTTAACCATGAGGGGATGTATGTAGGGGAGACTGGGGACTATTGTAACACTTTTTGTTTGAGCAAGTGTAACTCTGTTGTTGTTTGTGCTGGGAATTTCAGATGTTGACATGTAGTAGTAGTAGTAGTAGTACCCATATTTGTTTGCGATAAATTACATTCACTTGTACTTTTAAAACACCATCACGGTTTAAGTAAAGTATTGTCAAATACAAAGTGCCAAGTTGTATGTTGGAATAGGTACTAGGGGGTGTAAATTGTTATGTTTGAAAAAGATCCACATTAATAATTATATGCAAGAACTTTAATGACTTGTAAAGAAAGAAAAAGATACATCTAAGAATACAAAAGAACCCTAAAAAGTGCAAGTTAAATAAAATAAAAACAAAATGTAAAAGAAATCAATATATAAAAGCACCAAAATAAATAAAATGGAGATCTATGGAACAATCAACAAACCATTTTTGAAACTATCAACCATATAAACTGCCATTTTATTATATGAAATTTACCCACGTTTGCCGGGGGGGGTTTAATCTACATTGGTGACCTCTGATCCACACTTCCTTTTGCTGTGTCAAGCATAAAATGTCAACCTAAGGGAACAGTTGTAACACTTTTTAAGAAGTGTAACAACCAGGCAGCCATTAAAAAGCTAAACATTTGTAGCATTTAGCTTCAAAGCTAGCTCTGATGCAGCACATCAAACTAGAAAAGCACAAACCTGCGCCAAGGCAAACATCCCCCCTCCGAATGAAGAGAGGTCCGCCAAAGAGGTTATGTTTTTGCCAGAGTTTGTCTGTCTGTCTGTTAGTTAGTTAGTTAGTTAGTTAGTTAGTTAGTTAGTTAGTTAGCAAGATAACTCAAAAAGTTATTGACAGATCTTGATGAAAATTCCATGACGTGTTGGGAGTGTCACAAGGAACAAATGATGAGATTTTGGCGATGATCCGGAAGAGATCCTGGATTCTGCATCACTTTGAAATTTTACGTTGCGGTAAATGGAGAATGTATTTCAAAGTGATCCAGGATCTCTTCTGGATCATCACCAAAATCTAATCATTTGTTCCTTATGACACTCCTAACACGTCATGGAATTTTCATCAAGATCTGTCAATAACTTTTTGAGTTATCTTGCTAACTAACTAACTAACAGACAGACAAACTCTGGCAAAAACATAACCTCTTTGGTGGAGGTAATGAAACTAGAGAAAATAGTTGCACTTACGTAAGTCAAACAACTGTACCTGCAACACAATGTACACTATACAAAATATTTCTGCTGAAAATTTTTACTTTCTTATCTGAAAGAGTTTTCTTCTCCAAAACAGAGAGCTTTTATCCTAGGGACATGCAGCTTCACCTGTGAGGTTCACTTTGGAAGTAGGCATGGGATGTTTTGATGACATCATCACCGCTCCTTCTTAACTGGTCAAACTGAGGGTGATACAAACAAGCCCTGTGTTCCAACTGTCCCCGGTCTCAACTTACATTTATTTACTGCTTTTAAAAATGCAACAGGAAGAGTGTTTTGACTCAAGATGCCAAGAAATTCAGCATAAAGACAGAAAGCAGTGGGAATGAGTTGTCCTCATTTGTAATTCTTTGAAGAATTTCTTGAAAAGATGCCATTGTTTCGGCATTATGTCTCTGCAGCTACAATACATTTTACTTGTCACTGTGATGACAACTTGGTGTTATCTCTTCAAGGAGACAAATATGTGATATTGTAACATGCTCTGCTAGGACGAACACACCTTGACTATAGCTGAACATAATGTTTATAATCATCATCATTACTGAGTATAATTTGACATAAATCCAGCGCTATAATTATTATCATTCTCTGCATAATGACAATACAACAACAGAGACATGTCTTCTTCACCATTGATATATGGAATATTTTTTCACTGAGAGTTTATAGTATGCACTTCTTTGTTTTAGAATTGTAGAAACTACAAGTTGAGCTTTATGTTCAATTCTTTCAGTTCTTTCCCTCTGAAATGACCATTTTTTAAAAATTACAGTCACATCTGTTTAGTTTGAAAAAGTAACACGTCTATTCTGAAAACGTAAGGAGTATAAAGTACAGATATTGATGCAAAAATGTAGGAGTAAAAGTAAAAAGTTGCTAGAAAAATAAATCCTCAAGTAAAGTACAAACACCTAAAAAAAATCTACTTAAGTACAGTGATGAAGTACTTTTACTTAGTTACTTTCCACCTCTGCTTTTCAGAGTATTATGTTTTACAACTGAAAGGCATCTTACTCTTACCAGTGTTGAATTTACTTGAACACTGAATCTATGACACTGACAGTGTAAAACCTCTATTTTCACCAACATTGGACATCATCTTATTAAATTTTACTCTGTTGTTGGAAAAACTCTGAAAGAATTTTAATACTTTGACACTACATTTTTTTTTTACACAGGGATATTCACTGTGCATGATTTAAAAAAGACCAAACACATTTGTTTGATGATAAATGGCTTCACCAAACCACTAGCCACGAGTGAAATAAAAGTCTTTATATTATTATCATGTTCTCTGAAAAATGACCATAGAATCACAAATTCTGCTAGCGTATGTCAACTTATGAAGATAACTGTATTCTTACCGAAGGGCTGCAGCGTTTATGTGCAGACTAGACAGAGTTGTGAATCACTCTGTCAGTCTCCCATGGTGAGGAAAACTAATACCACGTGACCTTTTGACCAAGGCATCAGAAAGTGATGAAATGAGACAAGAACCACTAAAAAGTCGCTTTGAGAGACAAAGAATATGATAAAGTGAGAAAAGCTAGAAACACTATGGTTGTTTTTCTCCATGAATTAGTTTGATTCTGATGCTTGTGAAGGTAAAACGTTATTATATTGATGTTATTGTTGTTGTTCACTCACTGTGGATCCATCTTTCGCGCTAACATGTGACAGTTCAGACCTTGTTTGATCTTTAGTGCAGCTACTGACAACACAAACTGAATAGAAAACAGAAGGTATTTGCAGTTTAAAGTGCAAAAGTGCCATCTTGTCTTTAGTTTTTCATCCGGGTTTAGACGAGCGTATTCAGGAGGAAATCCTTGTTTATGCGAAGATGCAACAGTAGGTGAAATACGATTGCCTATGCATGCCAGGCCGGCTATATCCTTTTCTGTTTTTGACGTAATTGTAATTGTAATTGTCCACCCAGATCTGTTTGGCTACGGTATGCGTGTAATGTCTGTACAGTAACTGAAACGACTCCTGTCCATTTACTACAGCTGCGAGTGCTAATGCTAATGTTAATGTTAATGCTAGTGCAGCTGGAAGATCTGTGGGATCGAGGTTGTCCGACATGTTTGTTACTTTACCTGCTCAGCGTATGAATGTAATGTGAATGTGTATGTGACGTGAACATATGTAACGTTCGTTCACATGTGACTTGATGGAGTCATAGGTGTTGACCCCTCTGATGACTGAACGTGAGACGATGTGAATGCAAAAAAAAACTGCGAGATTCTATCTTGTCTGAATCCTGAGGTATTATCACTTTTAGATGTTGACCTTTAGTGTGACATTGACCTTTGACCTTCATTGCTCAAAATGTAATGGGTTCTTCCTTGACCTATTATCTATCATTCCTGAAAGTTTCATCAAAATCCGTTCAGAACTTTTTGTGTAACCCTGCTGACAGACAGACAGACAGACAGACAGACCAGAATTCAATACCTCCTTGTTGGAGGTAATTACACATTTTATTCATTATTATGTAGTGGAATATTTGAGGTTTGGAATGTTTTTAATGCACTATAACATTTGCATTATGGTAACTGTTATGCTAACTGCAATGCTAGGTCATGACTCGTATATATGTGGATGTGCTGGTGTCGCCTGTGAATATTTGATATGAATACTGATATATGTCCATTTATCTATATTGTTACTTGTATTTATGTTTGTCTGTTAGCAAGTAACGCAAAAAGACCAGGACAGATTTTTCTGAAATTTTAAGGAAATGCTGATACTGGCACAAAGGAACAAAGGATAAAGGGGAGGGGGTATATGTGCTCTGAGTGCTTTTCTTTATTCTTTTTTTTAATCAGTGTCTTTTTTTATTTAAATTTTTAAACTTATAACAAACATACAGGTTGAACATGAAACAATTGTTAATTTTTCTGTATTGTTAGATTCACAAAAACAACAAGGCAGTCAGAAATATCAGACCTCCGCCAAGGCATGATACGGCGTCATATGACGTCAAAATGTGACATGATGGAGCCATAGGTGTTGACCCATCTGATGACTGAAGGTGAGATGATGTGAATTCTATATTGTCTGAATCCTGAGCTATTACCACTTATGTGTTTTAGCTTTTGACCTTTAGTGCGACCTTGACCTTTGACCTTCATTGCACAAAATCTAATGGGTTCTTCCTTGACCTGTTATCTATCATTCCTGAAAGTTTAAACAAAATCCGCTCAGAACTTTTTGCATAATCCTACTGACAAACAAACAGACAAACAAACGGACCTAAATTTAATACCTCCTTGGCAGAGCTAATAATTCAGTAAACCTCACTGATCTTAGTCTGTGAAGTTTCTGAATTCATGTTTAGCTGTTTGGATAGTTAGTTTATCTACTAACCAGGCCATTTACAGAAGTCCTAAATGTTTTCTGGCACACACCGTCTGCTGTTGAGAGTATGAAATATCAACGCTACATATAACCTCTTTAATGTTCCTATGTTGACAAGTGTCCATATCCTTATGTATTGATAGCTCTCCAGTTGCACTGCTCTGTATATGTGTGCAGTCATTAACCCATCACATGTGTAAAGTGAATGTGTGACCACACACACCGTGAGCCTCTCTGCCCTTCAGAGAGCTTGCAGAGATCAAACACTGGTGCCGTCATATGGTTTGAATTAGGGTCAGTCTTCATGTTTCATCATAAAACTTCAATAAAGCAAAAGTCATACACACACCCCTTACGTCAGGGTGTTTGGTTTATGTGAACAATGTTTGTTATGATGTATCAGTGTGTGTGTGTGTGTGTGTGTGTCTGTATATAAAGGTTTGGATCATGGTGTGACTGTGTGTGTTGTGGTACTTGTGGCAGATGTGTGTGTGTGTGTGTGTGTGTGTGTGTGTGTGTGTGTGGTTGTGGTTCGGAACATTTTTTCCTAAACCACTGACCCAAAAGCTCTGAGAGGTTGTAGGCTAATGGGCCCACCCACAATCAGGAAACATATACACACCCACAGGCAAACAAACCCTCACACCTGCATGAACATACACAATGACTTTGTAGAGAAAACCCTTATTTAGATACATTCATGCAAGTTAATGCCTCTGAGTGAGGATCGCCTCCACTATTTGTTCTCTTTACAGATTGGTTTTAACTAAGAGGTTTGAGTGGAGCAAACAAGTGCATTTAAGCATCCACAAAACATGTCAAAACGAGCAGGAAAATGAAAATATGTTTTCATCAATACATACAAAGCAGTCATTCCTCCAATAGAACTGTAATACAGTCAAATAAACACAGTCACAATGACGATGTTTAACTAAGTAGTTCATGAGAAATCCCTTAGTTGGATTCCTTAATCCCCATTTGGACGCTGATGTGCATCTCTGAAGTTTTACAAGATCCGAGGCAAATCAACTTAAGTGAATGAATACCTCTGACCTGTTTGAAGATGTTTCCCACATTATACACATTCAGTCGGCTGGAAAGGCTGACTAACACTACCTTTTTAAGTATCCCATAGTTTTTTAGCCTAGGATCTAGACTGTCCCCATTGGCCGCAAATGGTATTTGCTACGGGGGAAAGTCTAGAAAGTCTAGGCGAATTTGTGGGCGGGATAACCGCTGTCTGTCAAGTTTTCTCTTTACACAACGCCACGCCATTGGATGGGTAACCAGTCAGAGCCAACCAATCAGAGCGATGAACATGGATTTCGTAGACAGCGTCACCGGAAGAACACACCAGATTGTAGTCTCAAAACGAGTGCAGCAGCTTAGCTAGGACTCCCGTACACTATTTGGCACCGGCCGCTTCGGATCTCCTCCGGGTCGCCTTTGCCGAGTTGTGCTGCTCGTATTCCCAGTTTTTCTGCCTCTTGCAACTGGTCATCCATTAGGGCTAAAAGGGGTGACACAACGATCACCAGCGGGTTGTGCAGACCCATGCGTCGTCCCACTAGCGGAGCCAGCTGATATATCAAACTTTTGCCATACCCGGCGGGCAAAACTCCGACAACGTCCCTTTTTTCCAAAAACAGCTTAAGTGCCGTTTTCTGCTCCCCTCGCAGGGAAAACTGTAATTTTAAATCACCTAGCGTTGCAGCCAAAGCCAGCTCGAATGGTTGTTCCTGGTGATGAGCCATGTTGTCTAGCAGCTAGCAACTGGTGTTATGGCACTGTGTGCTAGCTAGCAGCTACGCCTTCTTCTTCTCTTTGGTGTGCTAGTTGCTACATCTCTGCGACTACAACATTACGTGTCGTATTTGTGTCGTCATGAGGCAGGGCGGGCCCTAATCCTGCCCCTCGCGATTTGATTGGTCCGGTCCATTTTGGATTTTCAGATCCGAGGCTGTCTAGTCTGTCTCCCTGTAGCAAATACCATTTGCGGCCACTGGGGACAGTCTAGATCCTAGGCTAATAGTTTTTAAGAATTAGTGATTTTTAGATATTTGCAACAAATGTCAAATAAAGATAAATGTTATTAAGTTTAATAACAATTTTTGAGAACGATGTCAAAAGTTAATGTCAAAAAGAAATATTCAGTTTTTCTGCTTTTTGGTGGATTTATCAGTTTTGGATATTGAAATTGTCCCTTTTTTTTGTTTTATATATAAATACCACGATATAATGTGTAAGATGTGATCTGACATGTGTGAACCTTAAACAAACATTGATGTGATTTTACTATAGCCCTGTAATATGTGTTGTTTTTATGGTTGTTTTTCATAGTAGTTGATAAAAGGATGCACCAATGTAATGGTTTCTGTGATCATTTTCTCAGCAGGGAGGTTTTTAAAAAGGTATTCATTTATCTATGGCTCTGACTCAACTATTAGCTGTTACTATAATAATACAGTTTTCATAGAAAGATGGGGATAGTGTTGCTACTCAAGCCTGAAAGCGCTATTGTTTGTGCTTGTTCATAATTACTGATAAATAAATTCAACATGTTTAAATCAATAGGTACCCATAGTGCTGCTGTTATTCAAAAACATGTCCCGCCTAAACAACATCAATAAACTATATGTCTGTAAAAACGTTACATGGATTAATCTCTAACATTTCTGCTTTAATGACAGTGACAGAACACAAAAATATTTAAGAAGTAAATCTACTGACAAAACATCAGTTAATACAAACAGTGGTTTTACTGTTTTTATTAATAATTTATTCAACATAGTTTTCATAGGTGATTTTAAATGAATATATAAAACTCTGTAAATATGACACTATTATTATAGGTCTAAAGAATGCAAAGCAGTCCCCCCCCCCCCCCACACACACACACACAATCTAGGGGTAAAATTTTTATAAATAATGTTTCATCCATATATCAAGTGTCTCATTGGTTATCTTATATTCATTTGCTTCGAGCTGTCACTCAAGATAAAATCCATGACTGCACGAGTATTTTTAAATGATAAAAAAAAAAAATCCTTTGAAACAACACAGGCCTTGTTGAGTTATAAAGCTAGAACTCACTACATAAAACTCTTACCAGCTGGGAAGCCAAAATGTCAGGGTTCTATACTCACAGAAACATCCACAACCTCATAATTTTAAGCTCACAATTTGTCACAGTTAGGATGGTGATTTCTGTCATGCTTCGACTTTCAGCTGTCTGAACAACAGCTTTCTGTTTGGAGTGCTTCTGGTTGAGGAAAAGCAATTTCACTGATGTGATGTTTAAACTCAGCACCACTGGTGTCACATGCACCATTGCTAACCACTCGACCATCCAACCCCTCTAAAGTGCTTTCATCTATCAGATTGCGGCCTGGAACTGTGTATTTTACAACTCACAGTTTCATCAGAGTTTTCACAGAACTTAAATTACTCTTACATTTTAGTTTTTTTGTGCTGTTTATCTATTTAAAAGAGTCCATGATGAAGTGAAACGGCAACAAAAAAAAAAAAAAAGCAAGCAAAGAGAAGGAGAAACACTTAAAAGGAAGCAAAAGTTATTAGCACGTTGTCACGCTACCTCACAGTCTGCCTGGGACTTTAGACTGTCTGCCTTTCATTAGGCCTAATTCCCCCAGGAGTGTTTAACACACACACACACACACACACACATACAACCTCACTTAATGCGTCAGCAGTGTTTGCCGCAGTTCTCTTGGCCAACAGTGCTTTGTTCTCAACACGGAAAATCTCCTTTCAACCAATGCAAATGCAATAATGACACACACACACACACACATGTACACACACACACGCACACACACTTACCACAGTAGAGCTACTGCTTTGGTGGATGACTAGATATCAGCAGGCCACAAATAAAAAGCCTGCCACTACACACATATGTTCCCTACATGCATGTCAGCGCACACATGTTCGATTATACTTTGTGGCATACGGTTAGTTTGCATTCATTTCCAGTAACTTTGACCAACAGGATTATTACAAATTTTATCCAAATAGATTCTTCAAGCCTTGACGCGTCACAGGCACTGAAAACAGACCCATATTAAACAAGAAGTCAGGTCTTTGACTCTTCCTGAAGCTGAATACATAGGTTATTTTTCACACACTCATGTGTTTATATGAAATTTGTTGTGGTCTGCTTTGGTATCATCTAACTGGGTTTCTAAGCTAACCTCTGTCTTGGTTATTTGAGTCACCGATTGCTTCTGCCGCTTCTCCACTGTCAGTATTGACTTGAATTGTGCGGTGTGGCTTGGTGTGGCCACCAGCGCATTGTGTTTCCACTGCAGCTATAGCCCTCCTTCACCATGGATACAGCGATAGACAAGCAACACAAACAACAAAGGAGGATGAAACTTAAAAACTACAAGCTCTAGTTTCTACAATAAAATATTTGGTGGCTTATAATATCGTAATAGCTTCATATAGAACTCTATTTAGTGAGAGAATAATAATACTCAGATGTTTTTGGAGATGCTAACATGCTAACTTTAGTTCAGCAAGCCTATAATGTGTGAATTTAACATTTACAGGTCAGCTCATTATACTGCAACAGCATAAATATCCCACAATGCAATGCAGTAATTGTGTCAGTTTGTTGTAGAACTGTTTAGATTGAAAATGTATGAATTGAAGGACTGCGCACCCTTAAGTCAGAGATAAAATCACTGTCGCATTTCCCCTCCACAGCCGGTTCTGACTGTGCATTTTCAACATGACCAAGCCTTTTCTTTGTAATGATTTTCAGATCTTTTATTACCTTTTCACAAGCTTCCAAAGACTGAGGTGAAATATGGTGGGGTAATGACTGCTTTAGTGTGGGTAATATTTACCACACGAGACAAGAGATACAATCCACTGAGTCATTTCCGCATAAAAGTACATGTCCCTCTGCTATCTTTATTGCACACAGCAATTTTCTTGAGTCATAAAATTATCTTTTATGTCGACAAGGATTATATTTGTTGAGGTGGGCACACCTGACACACAACTAGTGTTTGCTTAGAATTGGCGTCTACTAACGTCAATAAACATCTGACTACTAACACAACACAGACTCCAACACAAACTCAATGCTTTCAAGCATGAGTCTGCGTTAGACCTGCATAAAGAAGATAACAACACATAAAATCCTTCCTCTTGTGAATGATTAAACATTAAACTTGACCTGTTACTCAAGCTGTTTCTGTTTGTGTGCATTTGACACTGCCACACCTCCATAACATGCTGAATAGTAAACTCTACCTCAGAGTTCAGATCTGTGCATGTCCTCAAAAATGTATTAACCCATAAAGACCCAGTCCCACTTTTGTGGAAGTTCCCAAATGAATTTTTCTCCAGATTTAACCCTTTAAGTAATTTATTATGTTCCCAAACAGATATCTGGTGATATCCTTCATGTTAATGCTATTCAAAATCTTTCCCCTGGTCTATAAAGTACTAAACGGCCTTAGACCCAAATACATCTTAGACCTACTGGTTCCCTATGAAGCATCCAGAGCCCTGAGGTCATCAGGAACAGGTCTACTGTGTGTTCCAAAAATCAAAACCAAACAAAGTGAGGCATCATTCAGTTATTCTGCTCCTCAACTGTGGAACAAATTACCCGAATACCTGAGGTCTGCTCAAACTGTCAGTTCATCTAAATCAGGCTTGAAAACATTATTGTGCACTGGAGCTTTTACTTAGATTCTCATTTGCTTTTAAATGTTTTTATGTCTCTATTTTAATTGTCTTTTAATGCATCTTTATCATTTAAATTTTCTTCTGTTCTGTTTTTGTGTAAAACACCTTGAATTGTCCTGTACATGAAATGTGCTATACAAATAAATTTGCCTTGCCTATAGATTTGAAAAATATTTGGTTTACAAATTCCACGTTTTCCATATCAGTGAATGTCATCTAGAGGAAGAACTGATTTGATTTTTGATTAATTATAATTTCTACATTGACCACAAGGAGGGGTTCAGAAGTTTAAAATGACTAAACACTCTTGTTCGTATCTCTGTAACTATTTGTCTGATTGACTTCAAATCAAGTGTAAATGAAAGGTCATGACCTGGGGATTATTCTTATATTGGAAACCAACAAAACTGAGGAAAAAGTGGCATCTTCAGCAAATATATCAATAACTGAAGATAAAAAACAATTGACGCAATCCATTGTCTTTGATCCAACTCCATGGGTTTTACTGGTGCATCAATGTTGCAGAAGATGACTATGTTTCCATGGTAACTACAGAGCCTCTGAACGTTCAAATGGCCGTGAAAACATGACCAAGACATTTTACACCAATTATTTATGTGCATAGATAAAACTAGTAGTTTAGAAGAACCCATACTAGATGAGTAGATGATTGTGATCAGGGGTGTATGACATGTTTTTATGGGTTAACTAAGTTCTTTATGCTATAAAATCCAGTGGTGACTGGACTCAAACTGCTCTGATGTACCATTTCTCAGCTGTATTTTACCTTCGGTCATTCAGATCCATGGTCATATGGTTTCTGAAGCTAACATCAGATATTTTTTTCCTACCTATACACATACTTGGAAGTAGATTTTCACATAATATTAGCAATCAAACATCAGAAACATCAGCAAGTGATCAGTAACAAACAGTAAACTGAGAAACTTGTGTTCTTGCAGTCATGCTGATAACTTGCCGTGAATAAAAGCTATTAGCCTTCTTAAATCATTTTCTTTCATGACTCTTCTCCTTATGTTGTGTTTTTTTCTTTATGACACTGAACATTACATCTGGGAGATATTTTACAGTAGATGATTTGATGCCTACTTAATACACGATGAATTAATCACTGCTTATTTATTTAGAATTTATGTGATCCTGTTTGGTTTGGTACATCCCAGTTTTCAGGAACTACAATGGTTTCTCAGTCCTCTTCGACATGCCGTGTATTTTCTATATCACTTAAAGCTTCGCCACATTCACTTTTACACAGACTGTGAAACTGAGTCAATCTTATTTCATCCTGTCAATTAGATTATATTGCATGAAAAATATGAACATTTGCCTATAATGACACATCTCTCTGAGTGTGAAAAAGAGTTTTTGGGGCTGATATAAAATGTTAGGCTTTATTGCATTGAAGTGACTGATGTTTTTTCTTGACTGTCATTGCTGTTGTAACAATTGGAGATTTAGTTTCAGATTCAGACACTTCAGATTCACAAGTTGAAATTTATTGTGCAAAAAAAAATATTATGATGGTGATAACAAAGTTTCAACAATGGATAAAGTACAGATTAGGTCAAATTGATTGGGAAGTGATGCAATAAATAAGATGACCATTGACTACCTCCATGTGAAAGACCTGTATGAACTCACCAAAACACTCCCAGGATGTTTATGTGAAGTGTAAACTCACAAGACTCCCTGTTGTTCCCCTCCAAACAGTCCTCGTGGGTTTACTGTAAATACAAATGTGCTGTCAGTTAACTCCTGTGGTTAAGTACGGGCTGAAAATTTGGACTGTGGTTTTCCATTTAAAACCACCAATCCATTGAATTATCTCCTTCATCCCGTTCGCCCTCATTCATCCGTCATCCTTCCACATTAAAGACACGCTGCTAATTCAGAAAAGATTCATCTTCTTCTTTCAAGTCCCAACTCCACAACTTAAAAGAGTGATATTTTGCTTTTTTTTTTTTTTTTAAAGTGGAATTATGCATTTGAAAACATTTCCCTGTGGTCTGTATAAACTGTAAATGCTATGGTTGGGACTGAATTATTCATTAATTCAACTCCACAGGTCCATCTTCAGCACCTATTTCTGAGTAATGACACCTGAAAGGTTGTTTTGAGTGTTTGTCCTTTAAATGCAAAAGAGCCACTTTACACCCCACTCTCTTTAGGCTGTTGGCCACGCTGCTCTGCCCCATTCAGCCACTTTTTTTTTTTTTTTTTTTTTTTACCTCTGCTGTTATGTTTAGATTGGGGTTTGTCTGTTATCAAGATAACTCAAAGAATTATGGATAGTTTTGGAAGAAATTTTCAGGAAATCTTGATACTGGCATATTGAATAAATGATTGAATTGTAGTAGTGATAGTGTGTGTGTGTGTGTGTGTGTGTGTGTGTGTGTGTGTGTGTGACCTGATCTGCCTTGTATACAGGTATGCAATTTCTGAGTACTTTTCTAGTGTTTGTTAATACTGAACATTTAATTAAGGTCATGCGCTCAAAGTGTGGACATATTTTTAGCGTGGACTACAATCACTGCTGCTAATAAAACAATTGTGGTGTACTCGGAGAAATCTTCATGGGAAATTTTGACTTTATATTTGTTAGAAACTGTGGCAAATTAAGAAATCCACTTCATTTTCGCAAGCAATGAATATGGGCGGTCAAGTCTCAGTTTGTAGAGAGGTGGTGTTTGGAGGTAACCTGAGTGTCGCCAGATGGTATTTCACAATACCATCTGGGACCCTTCCACAACCGATCTGTTTTCAAAGGAGGTGCCTTATCTAAAATGCTTGCATGTGACTAAATGAAAAACTGTCCATCATCTTGACTGACTACCACTCACGTTGAAGTAAAGCCAAAATAGTTTGCGTCAGGTATATACACATCAACAGAAGGGGTTTAAACCTACAATTTATATGTAATATTTATTTATAACCTCGGCTACTGCAATATCCACCAAGTTCTTCTGGTAAACATCATAGGAAAGCATGGTTCTTCATTTATCCTTCAGCCAAAATTTAGGGCTACAGAAAACTAGCTGCCAATATCAGTTGCAGATGTGGTTGTCATTTCTTCCTCCCAGTTCCATTACTGTCAGCCCCAGTTTACCAGCCTCTTTACCTTGGTCCTCTAACAACACAACCAGGGGGGGTACCACAATAACCATGGGCTTCTTCACTGGTACTATTTCTTTATCCACCAGTGGAGCCATCTGGTAGATCGAACTCTTGCCAAACCTGGTTGGAAGAAGAGCGAAAACGTCATTTCCATTAACAAACCCTTCCAAAGCTGTCCTCTGTTCATCTTTTAAGGAATGAACATGTGGTAGAGTCGACAAAACAGTGGAAATTGCCGAGTCTATATGGACCCTAGGATACCAAACGCATGCTGCCATTGTTGTGTATCTGAAAAGACTACCCTGCCATCGCTTCTACTTTACATTACACCAGCCACAACACCGCCAGGTAGTCCCACCCTGCGACACTGATTGACTCCTTTGTTTTGAAGTAGATTTGATCCCCATGATACTCAGATGGTTGTGTGAGAGTAGCGACACACAGCCGGATGATGTAAGTCAGGTTAGGTTGGAGGGATTGTAGATGCGAATTGGCAGCCACGCTTCTGATTTGGAGCCACGCAACTGTGGCTACAAATGTAGTTTACCACCACCAGAGAGCAGAGGGATAATGTGAGAGTGAATGAATAAAGGATTAATAATGTAAAGCACTTTGGGTGCCTTGAAAAGTGCGATAGGAATCTAATCCATTATTATTAAAGATAGTTTTGCAGCACCTGGCGGTTTCAAATTCATACTTTTTGGTTTATTAGGGTACCCAGTACACAAACAAAACTACCAAAGACTAATAAAAGTGTATTTAGCAAAATATTTATCCTTTAAGATCCCATTTGAGGGAGATTTCAGACTAGTTTAATTGTTTTTCTTTCCTACTAGCGTGTTTGCATGTTTATCACCTTTGACCTACAAACATGGAGCATCCTGTTAGTTTCACTACTCATCTCCTTATGTCATGTGACCTTTTCTTGTCCTCGTAATTGGCTCACAGATACTGACCTGATTAAAGCTTTCTAGGTTTTGTAATGTCTGTCACTGCTGGTTAGGAGGGGGTCTAATGCCAATCATGTTCTTATCACCAGTTTGCATTTACACCTTAGATTCTAAAGGATCCAACTGTAGCCATTACACACCACCCTAATGCTAAGCTGCTCTAATAGATTTACCATTGATCTATGAGGCTGTAAAACAGTTAGCAAGGTTCATTAGAGGTCAAAGCAAAGAGCTGCTACTGTGACGAGCTGGTTTGCCGAGGCTATTGTGTTACTGCTAAACATGACCTCATCCCATTCATGGAAGAAAGTGGCATAATATGCTTCAGTAAAAGCAGCCTAAGGACTTTCAATGTGACTGTTTTTTTTCTCTGCCCCCTTCTCATTTCCGTATTGTCTTTGCTGTTATGTAGTCTCTCCTTTCACCTCTCCTCACCAGTCTTTGTTATGATCTTGTTAAGAAAGATGGGCTTTTCTGTTTTCTATCATCTCAAGCATGAGTGAAACTATGGGTGTGACTGATTCAAAGTTCATGAGTGTTCACTGTTACATCCAGTAACTGCTATTTTAACTGGCAATCATTCCTTGATTTAATCAATTTAAGGTTGCATAAAGAGCTTATATGTGCATCCTCATGGTGAACCTCTACATGCACTGCCTGTTTGGGTACATGTAGTACCAAAGTAAGTCAATGAGTTCACACACAGCACAATAAAATAAACAAAAATGTTCACAAGTCATTCCTTTAGAGGAGTTTTAATCCATTTAAGTCAAGAGTCAGAAAGTGCATATTTAAGTAGTGAGAAAATAACACTTAGTTGCTGTGAATACTTCAGAATTGTCCCTGAAACTACTCATGAACTACTCTTTTATTAACCTTGAACTTCTGCTGCCAAACATACTAAGATATTGTATTTATTAATTTGTTGAGTATGAAAGTTGTTTGTTTGCTCTGTGTTTACGGTTGTTACCACGTCACTCGTGGAAAGAAATTTCAGATGGAATAATTAATCCACTAAAATAAAACCTAGTAATATTACTACTACTAATAAATAACAAGACTCCAGTCTCCATTTCCATCGCCATGTAAGTGACGTCCTCTCTTGACGCCACTATTGCTGTCTACCTTTCCCTGATATATTTTTATTCTCATGACTAAAACGCTCCATGGATATCAATAAACAAATAAAAGCGGTTATAACAAGTTGCGGCAGGCACAACAGACCCCACCTCTTGCATGTATTATAGCTTATTTTGGCATTGATCCAGCTGTTATCACCATGTTTATGTGTGTGCTGATGTCAGCATAGACAGTTCAGGGAGTTCAACAGATTTGCCTGAATGAATTGGACTAGAAAGAAAGAATATGAACACTTTATTTTTACTTTTGTTTGTTTGTTTGTTTGTATTCTTGTTCTGTTTGTTTGCTATTTACTGGTGTGTGACTGTATTTTTTCTGCCGGGCATCATCATCATCATCATCATCATCATCATCGACAAATTTCAGCCATTATAAGTGAATGTTTTTTGTTTTTTTTAAATTAATTACAAATTTTAACATTGACCTACTTTTCACATCAGGCCTGAAAACATTACTATTCACTGGAGCTTTTACTTAAATGTTTTTAAATCTTTTTAAATGTTTTTATGTCTCTTGTTTTAATTGTCTTTTAATGCATTTTAATAATTAAAATTGTCTTATATGTTTTATGTAAAGCACCTTGAATTGTCCTGTACACAAAATGTGCTCCACAAATACATTTGCCTTGTCTTGCCTTACTTTTTCCCAAATGTAATCTATTCTGCATCGCTGGTAATCTATAAACCCAATTTGCTTTGAATTCACCCAATCATTTTTCTGCTAAAGTGTAAAAAATCAAACAAGGGGGGGAAAATGAACCAAAAACAATACTCCTTGCCTCCCCTTTAGTGTGGGGGATGAAATGTAATTGAAGCTGTTATGCTCTAAATCAATATTTCCAGTATTTAGCCCTTCGTGTCATACAAGCTGCCCATATACAATATATGGAATAAGCAACATGTCTGGTTTCATTTATCAGGTCTTACCATGTTTCAAGCAGAGATGTTTTTTCATTCAGGTTCATTATTTTGTGTATCTTTTCTGTTGAATGACTATTGAAGGACAAACAAACCTTTGTTTGTACAAGGAAATAATAGCAGAGCAAATAAATTAATAATAAACTAGAAAAGCACTTGGAGTGTGCAGACTCTGCCAAGGCTCCCGCACACACTGATCACCACCAAACGTTGATCACTTGTTCCTTGTGCCAGTATCAACATTTCCGAAAAAATTTCAGCCAAATTGCTAACTAATAAACATAAAAATAAAATAAAAAATAAACACACATAAATGCAGGCGAAAACATAATTCTGCCAATTGAGAGTTCAAATTCAACATGTATTGCTTGGAAAAGAGTGAAAGAGTAAAAGAGTTACTTCGAAAAACTGCCGTAAGATCAGAGTTTTTTTACCCAGATACACTATAAACCTGAACGTTCAGGATAATTAAATATATTAAGTTGTGAATATTCAAAGTTTCAGAAATAGTACTACTAACTCAAATGTATTAAGTTGCTGTAACATGTTCTTCTTCTTAAGTACTTCCAACAAATATTTTTTATTAAGGGGAACTATTGTGGATATAAGTGAACATAACTTAAAAAACATAGATGAGGTACAACTGAGTGGAATTAAGTCATTAAATGCTTATTATTTCTATTGTTTCAAATAAGGATGATTGAAAAAAATAAACTTAACTGATGTAGTAGAAGCTGAAATATAATTTCATAGCATTCCAAATAACCACCAATATACACCTATATATAGGTCATACTCCCTGATGAAGGCCATTTGTGCCGAAACGCGTTGGGGTTTTTCATATGATTTTATAGGTTTTGTTAACCAAGCCGGTTTAATAAAGGCTATTTATCTTTCACTTTTAAGAGAGTGCCTTGGAATTTTTCTTTGTTTTATGCTGTTCTCTCCCATCCAATAGAGCACCTCTAATTTTTATTACTTATTTTGAGTCCAGGTAGCGCTCCTTAAGCAAACTTTTTTTTAGGTTAACCACCAATATATATTATATCAAAAAATTACAATCACAAAACACTGTGGCTGTGGGTCAGTTGGTAGAGCAGGTCGTCCAATGACTGAAGGGTCAGCGGTTCGTGTCCTGGCTCTGTCTGTCCACATGTCCAACTGTCCTTGGACAAAGACACTGAACCCTGACTGATAAAACCTTAGAATACTAAGTTAATAAGTAATGTTTTAATTTAAGTATACTTTAATAAGCATCTAAATTTACAGTTCTGGAAACTTGTATTTATTTATTTTTTTAAGTTTCATCAGTTTAAAATAATCGAGGCAATCGATTGCCTTAAATTTTTGGAGTTGTGCTAACTTATTTGGGTTTACAGTGTATTGCTCCTTGATGAAGAGCTCTGAAAGGTGGTGTATGTATCGATGACCTTATGGGACACATTATCTTACATATGTGTAGCGTGACTGTTGCATTCCTTTTTCTTATAAGTTACATTCTTGATTTATGGTTGGATATTTAAGTATGTCTCCATGTTTTTATTATGTTATGTGGAATAAATGTATTCACATGGAGAATCTGCTCCCTTTTGAGAACCAATAGGAAGTCCCCTTATTAGAGATTTTTACCTCTGAGGTGGTAGACTACATAAAGTTAGGTTAAGTTTAGACATGTCATTGTTGTGATAAAGGTTATGAGGAAATGAGTGTCCCTAAATGTAATGTTCAAATAACCACTTGTGTGTGTGTGTGTGTGTGTGTGTTACCTCTCCTTGACCTAGACTCACAAATTAAGTCCGGGGGCCAGTTCTTAGTCTCGTCTGATACTCACTGATCCCACTGGCAGTTATATAAAAGGGGTTACAGCACAGTGAAACAGACAGAGGTTGCCTCTATGAAGTCTTTTTTACAAGTAAAAGTCTCATACCTGACCCCAAATGATCATTTTAATTGTTGTTGTCTTTATTTAATACATTTAAAGTGTTCTATCATATAAGTTGAGAGAACCACTTGGGCTGTACCATATGTGTGTGCATTTCCATATACATTTAGGAAACAGTGTGTTCAGATTCTAGATGTATTTGGGTTGTGTGTTCATTGTGTTTTGTCATTGGGAGCAGCACAGGAATCATAATCCTCTTTAAGATTGATGTTGAATAACTCGCGTCTGGTAAATCTTCTTAGTCTGCTCTCTCACCCACATCCTCATTTCCACCAGTGTTTCATGCCTCTTTCACCAGTTTGTTGACACTCTTCCTGTCCACCTTAACCAGTTTCTTTTTTTTAAAGCATTGACCCTTTCCTTACCCTTATTTTTACCTTAAGCCTTATAATCTTTAGCCTACATTCACAGCCTGGCTACATAATGTCCCACACTAATATTTCCTTGGACCATCTTTAACTTTGGTCACAACAGACACTCGGAGGGCATGGTGGTGCAGTGGTTAGCACTCGTGCCTCACAGTAAAAAGGACCCTAGTTTGAATCCCACACCAGACCTTTCTGTGTGGAGTTTACATGTTCTCCCTGTGTCTGCGTGGGTTTTCTCCACCATCCAAACACATGCACTGATAGGTTAATTGGTTAATCTAAATTGCCCATAGATGTGATTGTGAGAGTGATTGTTTGTCTATATATGTTCAGCCCTGAGATGAACTGGCGACTAATACAGGGTGTACCCCACCTTCACCCATTGTAGCTGGATTTGACCCCTGTGACCCTAGTGAGGATAAAAGTAGACATGCACTGTGTTATTAGTTTGATGAGTTTATGCTATGTCATAAGGTTTATTACTTTGGCCAAGACCTTTTATTGATGATGGGACACTTGGATACTGCATAAAGTCTTCTCCAGAACATGCTTTAGATTCTCAGTGAGGTTAAGGTCTGGACTTAACCCCACTGAGGTTGATCCTGGAACATTGTCAGCAGGGACTCATCACGCCATATAAGCTTTTTCCATTGAAACATATTCCAATGTTTATGCTCTCTATCAAACTGATGATTATTGCAGCAATTAGGGTTAAATGGCTTGTTGCAGCTGCAATATAATTCTGTAATGGAAAGCACTTGCGTAGTTGCCACTAGTGGAGGGAAAGGGAGGGGGGGTCACCCTCGGCCCACATGGATCAGCAGTCCACATGGATGGGCCCACTTAAGCCATAACTGATTTATTATTTTTTTTTATTAAATTGTGTTTATAAATGCTTATTTCCTGATTATGTGGGAAAAAATAAACAACTGGAAATGTGCCCCGGTTTGTTGAGTGTGTTGAGTTAGTTAAGTTCATCTCACATGCTTCACTCTTGTTACAAAGTAACTGTCACCCCCCTGTACCCTGACTACCTAAAATTCCCACGGCTCATGAACGCACCTTGCCTCACGCACCCCGTAACTGTCGACACACAGCATGTTTGTCGACAAAAACTGAATGCTGCTAGGATGCGCGCGCAGCCAGGACTAAGAAACAATGGCGCTGTCCGTAGACCAGTATGAGCTCAGATTATGATAAATCTGTGTCTTTTAAAGACCTAGAATGCAATGTAAATAAATTAATTAACTTAAAACTGAGCATTGCCTACTGGATCCTTACTTTATAAAAGAGTGGACGGACAATGTTGGTAAGTTTCAAAGTATAGAGTAGTATGAAATATACGTACTTAATTGACAAGCCTTCTATGTACACTCATGAAAAACTTAGCGCCTACACGCTTAGACGCTTAGACGCATATGACTGTTATGTGTGTGCATGTGTAAAACATTGACATAGACGTAAACTTCTGTGAACTGAAAGTTAAAAATTTTGCCAAGTCAGCGTCAGGTCCAGAAGGTTCCTATGTACGAAGACTGGGTGCTTCACAATAATATTATTGTATATATTTAGACAGATAACTGCACATATATGGCAGGGTAAACTACTGTACTCAGTTGCCATTGTTTGCCCTTGCTGCTGCAATTTTATTCAAAGTCCAGATGATGGTTAGAATGTGAAGGACAGACAAACAGCCATTCCTGAACATACTCTCATCCCAGTCCACACACTGGATCACTTGTAACCATAGATGTTGTAGATATTTTTTCTTTGAATGGGTGATATCCAGATGAAATTCTATACAGTTTAACCCTGTCTTTTTAATGACTCTGACAGCCGACAAAACAACAACTAGGCATTTCTAGCTATGCTTTCGGTATGTCATCTATATAAACAACACCATTTCCATGCCGTTTTTTTTTTAATCCGGTCTACAAGTGCAACTTCCTCTAACGTTTTAATGACATTGACTGTAAAGGGGTCTATAGTCTATTTTATACAGAAACAATCTGAAAACATAAACACACAAGACATAAAAGACATAAAAAACAAACAACATGTCTATGCCTCGAGGAAGATCAACATGAGGAGGACTAATTAAAACCATGGTGTTGGAATGAACACCAATATTACCTATACTAGTCCTAGTATATAAAAAGCCCACTACGGGTCATCAACCTTCCTACAGTGAACCAAACACTCCACCCCTGGTAGTCGCTTAAGGAAATACAGGTAGAGTTACATGCTATACATGTGTATGCACATTTCATTTAATTTAGATCCCTATTAACAACTGACAATTCAGTTACTATTGATCCTGGGGTCTCTTCTACCTTACATTACACTTTTATTATTAACATTAATCCTACACCAATTACCCCCCTGCCCACACACACACACACACACACACACACACAACACGTCTGTGTAAATGAACTGAAGGGATCATTTGCTCCCACCTTTATTGCAGCTTTGTAATGCCTGCGGAGGTAGTAACAGAGCCGTGATAAAGGTTGAATTCTGATTCTGGAACCCTATGTAAAAGGAACACCTTTCGTTCCACAACCGAGGTGTGATGTTTGCTTGTGGGACCCCCACACGTTGGGGATTTTAAAATGAGTGTCAGCAGTGTACATTAAACAAACATATCAACGCCACCAGAAAGATGTGGAACTGGCATCGACCGACATCCGCAAGCTGTTGTCACTTCGAGCAGAGGACTCTATTTATGCTAACATTTATGGAACAGTGAAAGACTGTAGAGAGGTTAGCAACACTGCTATGCTCGGGGTATTTCTGAGGCAGAAGTGATATATCACATTATATGGTTTGTTGCGTCATTGCCCCTTTGTTTCCGGATCGCAGGTCCACTGTGTTATAGTCCAGCCTGTCTCACCTGTGTTTCCCCTTTATCTTGACTGTAGAAATCAGTCAGTGGTGGAAAAAAGGTGGGATCATCATCTATGTAAAAGTGACTATTGACATGACAAAACATGTAAACACAGTTACAGTTAAAAAAAAAAAAAAAAAAAAAAAAAAAAAACCTTTAATCTAAAACAGACAGGATTCAAGCTCTTTTGTTCTACGGCAAAAAAAATCACCCTGTCAAATTTTAGGCTTAAAAACATCTTAGTAAAATCTGTTCATTATTCAGTCACTATTGGATTCACAAAGAGAGGATTGCAGGTTTCACTTGCAGCTCCACTTGACATTTGAGTGTGGGTTAATTTAAAGAGGCCGTTTTCACCACCTGTTGATCCTGTATTTGCCTCCTTAGCACTTTTCAGTTCATGCTAATTTTTTTCGCATTATGTACACAACAAAACGGCCCTCATGTAACCTGTAGATCCAGGACAAGGACATTAAAGCAGGATGGATGCCTGTGTCATGAAGGCTTACTGCCACCTGATTGCCCTTTGATGTAGAGGTTTCTAAAGTGCACATGTTAAAAACCCACCAACGCCACAACTGAGTGACATGGTTTCCTTAAGACTCAAGAAGTTGATTAGACATTCATACCGTATGTGTGTACGTATCCGACCATGTGTGTCTGGATGAGGACATGCACATGCACATGCACATGCACATGCACACACACACTGAAGCTGCTTCTATCTTTATCTGCTCTCTCAATATGTGTAAGAGCTCAGTTGTGGTTTAACGGTATTAGTGATTACTTTAGGGGCTGCAAGAGTCTCAATGTCTAAGCCTGTATTTTGGATTAGCATGACAGCCAAGGAGACACATAGAAACACACACACACACACACACACACACACACACACACACACACACACACACACACTCACACTCACACGTCTATTTGCATTTCTTTGTATGTGTAGATCATTGTCATACAAACTGTGTGCAAATTAGTGAAGCAGACTTTAACGTCAAAGTGCAAGTGTACATGCATGCTAGTTTTACACACACACACACACACACACACACACACACACACACACACACACACACCTTTACCACACACAAACAGCATAATGATACACCTGACACACACTTCTATTTGCATTCCCATGACCATAACAAGCCTTTGATTATCACTCGTGGTGGGTATTTCCCCCCAGCCTGTTTGCATGGCTGTTAAACAAACTGGGTGTTGGTGTATCAAGAGAGGCATCTTTGTTCCTTTTTTACACAAAGGACCAGCCATGAATAGCTCACATCCACACATAATTGTCTGATAGTGCTCAGTAAAAACACACAGCCAATGACCATGAATGTGCTCCCGACACCTCTTTCCTGGCGGACTTGCACAAAACACACATACACACACACACACACAAATGCAGAGGGCAAGCTTAATATACCGATGCAGAAAATGAAGACATAAAAGCACGCTCAGGGTCATGCAGCAACACTCAACACACAAACCAACTACAAAGAGAATGCATTTAAACAGGCAGCATTGTCTCAAATTCACATGCTGCAGAGGTAGATCAACTTTATCTTTCATTCTCCCCTCGACATAAAAGACCTCATGTTTTTGTGGCTGAGTGACTTGGCAGCTACAATTCTGCTTTCTGTTTTATCCATGTTAAAGTGAGGAGGAAAACTAGCGGAGAGTGCTTCAAAAAGAATTGACAGATCAAACACACAGATCAAAAAGACAGATCAAAATACCCTGGTGCTATAAAGTTTGACTCTGTTTCTGCTTTTGTAGCTTCCCTACATTCCTAGCTGCTGTAAAAATCATGCAGTGCTATATGGAAGAATATTAAGTGAACATCGCGAGGCTCTACAAAGCAGTTGCAGAACATTAAAGGCATATTCCAAGACAAAAAGAGGAGTCTTAACTTTTGATCATGCATATTTTTGCTCAAAGTAGGACAATTTGTGAAGGACAGGTGTACAAATCTGAATTACGAATTGTTACCCCATGTACCTTAATAGTGGAATATAGAATGGTTTCATATCAGGTGGTTCGAAGTTAGTAAAATTGCATTCATTACTTTTCTTGTATTGAATTTGGAAAGGACTCATGGACTACAAAGGACACCTCTTTTACACGTGCTCTAATTGCACTGCAAAAACAAACCTAAACACCTCTTAGACATTATTTTAACTGTGAAAACATGTGGTTCACTGTTTTTTATAGCAGTATAATTACATCAAATTGAAAACATATTTATTAATTTAACACTTAGCTCATCAGCAGTCACACAGAGCGGGTTTCGTGCTAATACTAACCTCCAAGTGCTCTAGATGTGGTCTGTGTTAATTCATAATGTATAATAGCTACGGAATTACATGATGTCTTCATTAGATTTAATTTTTCATCATCTCCAGTGATTTGTTGCCTCTACTGTGATGAGTTCTGTCAGGCTTGCTGTGCTTACACAACTCTTTGGACATTTGTGTGTGTCTGAGTCTTGATTAGCAGCCCTTTTTTCTTTTTTTTTTGCACGGCCATCTGTTGTAGATCATGACTGTGACTGCCACTACACATGTTAAGACACACAGAGCAACCGCCAAAACCTCTTTAACAAAAACATCCACACGATCAACTCAGCCCTCAATCTCTATCCACCTCCTTGATGATATCTAGCTCTGGTTTGGCCTGTAGTCTTTGTGATCAGAAGCACAGACGGACGTCCTGGTGGCATTGAGCCAAAGTACACAACGCACACATTGTGGGTTTGTTACTGGATCATCACTTTTGCTTCATCCGACCCCTATCATTCCTGTTTGGCTTCTCTGAAACAGAACTGCCATAAAACTTAAATACAGTTGCAGGGAAAAAGAAAGGGGGAAAAAAAACAAAAAAAAACAGTCAGGAGCAGAGCAGCGGAGGGTCGAGCAATATATAAAGTAACATAACCGGATAAAACTGAGTGAAGTGAGAGGGTCTGTCAGACTGGAGACCATCTGGACCTGATCGTCTCTGTAGAACCACAGCTCTGCTCCACATGCTGCCTTTGATATGACTCCGCTCACAGCTGGACTTGATAAAACAGGGGGTTTTGTGGTACGTGGCTTTATGTGTATGTGTCTACGTGCATGTCTGTGCATGTGTATTTATATGTGTTTGCAAGTTTTTATGTGTGTGTTTTAGCCTCACACTGTGTCACTTCCACATCGTCTAGTCGCAGAACCCCCACACTTACACATACACACACATTTGCACAGACTCACATGTTTTCCATTTAGGTTTTAATTTCCCTCCTTTTCCCCTTTTCCTTTCGTCTGTTTAAACAGCCGGCAAGCTGCCTGTAAAAGCCCTGATCTGTTTACATGATAGGCTGCCTGGTGCTAGGTTGTTTAATGCACGGTCATAAATTATACAAGAACTCGGCAAACTCAGAATGAACACCATACTGCGGTTTCAGCAAATGCCAAAAATCTGTTTCACATAGCTTAGATCTTGGACACCCTCAAAGCATGGAATAAGTGGATTCTTAGCTGTTTTACCACCAGTGATAACAGGACAGTCTTTATACTCCCACTTATAAAAAATTCCTGTATGTCCCATTTAATTTATCACAAATCAACTACATTCAATTGATTAAAACCTTATAATTTAATTTAAATCTGAACCACATTTCTTTACCCAGAAAAAAACACAAGATCTTGTCTATTCTTCAAATCGCTGTGCTTGAAATACTATCACCTCAAGCTATATTTTTAATCATTGAATTGCTTTTGGCCCACAAGCTATATTCCTCTAAATATTTCTGTTTCTCATGGAACTATCACATGTTATCATACTTTTGACCCACAATCAGATGTTGTTCACTTGAGATTATCATGACCTTCCAGGGATCACTGCAGCAGACTATGCATGAATTATTCTGAATATAGAAGAAAAGAAAATGTCTTAAGAAGACAAATAGTATGAATGAATGCACCAGAAAAGATATATTTGTACATGTTTGTAAGCGTTGATATAAACACACATATTATGCATATTCTAATCTATAGTTTATCATTAGAATGCCCCCAAGCCCACTTTCTATTTTCCATACATACAGTTAGCATCCTTAAGTGTTTAGTTTGTCCGTTTTAGGCGTTGCTTTCGCTGTGTGTTTGCATGAATGAACTGAAATCCATCCTTTAGTCATGTACCAGTTCCACATATGTTAAGTCCATCATCTGTGACAGTTTTGTTCAGCAATCACAACAATGTTCTCTGTGGCCTGAAACCAGACACAGTGCAGATGATGTCATGTGTGGATGAATGGTCATCATGGGAGACAGTGAGGAAGCCGTGATTCACTGAGGAGTTTGACTTCAAATGGTTCATGTCTTTAGGCTCTACAGTAAAATCTAACAGTTTAATGATGTGACCATTTTATTACTTGCTGAAAGCCATATGTAAATTGTGAGAAATGGTAGGTGACACATTCTCAAAATTAAAACAACTGCACGATTTGTATTATAATCACGGCCTACATGGCTGAAGAGTTAGCTTGTGACTACAGGGTCACTAGTTCAAGTCCCCTGATGTGCCCTTGAGCAAGACAATTAATATTTATTCACCAGCCCACTGCTCCAAGCATCCAAGCAGTGTATGGTCTAGTCATGGGTTAAAGGCAGAAGACAAATTCTGATGTGTGGTGTATAGTGTGACAAACTATTACTGACAAAATAAAACTTCTGTTTTATTCTATAGTAACATACATCACATATAAATATAAATAATGGGTTTTTCCCCATTGCCTCAAGTATATATATTTTTTCTTTTGTAAATAAGAAAAAAAATATATACACAGAAAGAATATATGCACATGTTTTGATGTGTTTGATTTCTATATTCTTGTGTAAATATACAAATCATTCTGTTTGTAAATTATGTACATTATTTTCTAATGTTGGAATAATGTTCTTTCCAGACACGTTCCTTTTTTAGTTCTCTTTTTACACATATACTTATCACCTTTGACCTGATGCGAGAACATTTTATATTACAATTTATCAGGAATAAATCACATTGCTACAATCATTTAATGAGAAAAGGTAAATATACTTTAGTCCAATTTATGGCCGTTTATGGGAGTGTAAATAAATAGCCTACTTGTAAGACAATGGATTACATCATTGGTAACACCATGGGATTTGGGGTATTTAAGATGGCTTTTGTTTCTCTACAAGTAAACCCTAATTAGAGCTAGAATATTATGTGGACATTTGTTAGGTTTATTTTCAGTTACTTCACCAAAGATAGATCTGCTTATGACCACTTGTATGGTTAAGATTTGGATTTGTTTAGGCACATGGGCAATTTGGTTAGGTAAAGTGAGTAGTTTATTTTAAATAATGGTCATGGTTAAACTATCCATATATTCCCATGTGTCAAAATACGCACAGATACCAGAGGGACTTTCACACTTTACTTTTTATTTTTCAGTATTACAAAAAAAAAGAAGAATCTGTGGTCTGACAAGCCTCCAATAAGAAATAGTGCTGTGCTTAAGAAGCTGAGAAAGTAAAACATTGGCTGTGATTTGAGATTGTGTTTCAACATGATGGAGGTTTTTTTTTTTTTTTTTTAAAAAAAGGGAAGAAAATTACTTCTTAATCATCTTAAATATGCATGAGAAAGGTTTGGGTGGATAGATTTTTGATGAAGTGGTACTACAACAAAATGAATATGCTTGGAATATACTTTGCTTCATCTGTTCTTACTGGCAAGAGTTTTTGTTGACACTTCAGATTAGTGACTTTGATCGCTGGGTGAAAGCTGATGCTGCCAAATATTAAAATGCAAAGTATGTTTTCTTTAAACCCCAAGTGGTTGTGCATTCATGTTACTGTATAGCTATTTGTCTCTTTCTCTCAGATAGACCTTGAGCCAAAAAATTTGTGTTAGAAGCCTTGGGTTGGCACAGGACGATTTAAATTCTTCCAGTGTTGAAACCAAGCGCCTCTGTTTCCCTCCACCTCAATACAGAGAAACTGTCAGACAGGTGGGGATGATGGTATTCAAATGACTTTGTTGGATGTCCATAAAAAAAAAAAAAAAGAGAGTCAAAACAAAACAAAAGGGCTCAGCTTGGCCAGAACCCTCACGCAAATCATCTGCTGTTGACACACACCACCTCATGACCATGAATACACTCTTTAAAACACTCTCTCCTGACACTCACACACACAGTAGTCAACTCAGTATGCGCATATACACACACACCTTTAAATCACACACAGAAAAAGGCACACACACACACACACACATACATACACTTATCACACCGACGCTCTTGTTGCGCTGAGAGGGACGAGAGTGGGATCATTCCATTTGTCATCCCACACAAAGCTGCTTGTTCAGTCATTATCTGGGAGAGCCTCTTCTCTCCACTACAGGCAAGATGACCGGGTCACACCTAAAATAGACACTTCTCCCTGATGTGGCTCCCTCCCCCCCTCTTTAAAAACAAAGCTCGTCCATTTGTTTTAGCCACTAAAATCAGAAAGGAATGGGACATTTGCAAACCAAATGAGGCTTATGTGGCAGGTTCTTGTGCCCCTATCCAAAGCAGAGGCTAATTGTATGCTCCTTCATGCTAAACAAAATGACAAGGAGAGAAAGGGAGAGAGGGAGCCTTCTCAGATAAATGAGGGGATGGGTTATTTGTTAAAGAAATCAGGAGGCCAGTGAGCTCATGTGCAATTATGTATTTGCCTAGCGACTGTCCTCACCAGGATGTTTAGATCAGTTCTGCAACACGTCAGGCCCTAAATGCAACATGGACTCACACTTTAACGACCTGTGAAGATATTTTCCATGAAGATTATGACTCCAGTTCTCCTACATTTTCAGTTGAATACCCACACATGTCTTCTCACGACCTAAAATAATGATTTTTTTTTTAAGGTCACATACTGCTATAGATCTATTTTTACTGACTGTCTGTGAATGCATCTTTTTCTGTCATCTTTACAGTAGTTTAATCTTGTGTCATCTTTTGTCTTGTTACATTTTTTGTGTCATTTTAATCTTTTCACATCTTTTTGATCTTGTTACGTCTTTTGCATTCTGTCTCTCATATCATATTGTCTGTGTCTAGTTAGATCTTTAACTTTGGCTTAATTTGTATTTTACATCTAAGGCCTCTCCTCTGCCTTCTGCACAATTTTAATGAGATCTACATAAATGCAGATCCAGGTACAATCTCATTTTCCTCCTGAGGGAAATGTGTTTTTCATCAGCCTGAGACAAGAAAATGGATACAAAAGAAACAAAATCAAACAAATAATTATCAGCGCTGTGGTGTCTGATGCAGTGAGGATAAAGGTTCTCTCTCTCTCTCTCTCTCTCTCTCATGTTTTTAACCCACTTTATCCTCATTAGGGTCCCTGTGACCCTAATGAGGGTCACCTGGAGCCTATCACAGCCACTGAAGGGTGAAGGTGGAAAAGTTGCCAGTTCATCACAGAACTGACAGAGACAAACAATCACTCTCACATTCACACCTATGGGCACCTATTTACATATCATTATGTCATTATTTTACTGATCCAGCCCATTTCAGATCACATTTAGCTGCACGTGACCCCTGAACTATAATGAGTTTGACACCACCAAAAAAATCCTACAGAGCTGAATAAATGGCAGTGAATGGAGACGCTTGGTTTTACATTTAGTTATCAATATTATTGGTGAAAAGTAATTTTTTTCAGGGTTCTCCCTTTGTGATATGATCATCCTCAACCTCAGCTTTTATGAACATATACAGGATCAGTAAATTAAATATAAGAAAATACCTGATTTTCACTGACAAAAACAACAAAATAAAGAAGATAATATTACATTAAATGATAATAAATGTTAAGTACAGATAAAACTTCTTTTGGGAACTGCCACTAAACCATCACTGGGTCTTTATATGATATGAGTTCACATATCCCAGTATTTCTGTGCATTTGCTTCTAACAATTTAACATAATAAAACAGCTGTGTAAACCAACTGGAGTTCTGACCCAAAGTTTGAGAAACACAACCTCACACAAAAAAACTAAAAATCCCATTGTTTTTACTGAAAAAACAAACAAAAAAAATAGCAGCTGTGGTTACCAGAACACTACTGTAAAAACACATCAAACCATATAGATTTAACAATTTAAACACACACACACACAATATATATATATATATATATATATATATATATATATGTGTGTGTGTGTGTGTGTGTGTGTGTGTGTGTGTGTGTGTGTGTGTGTGTGTGTTTTGTTTAGTTTTCCAATTTCAAAATATTACACCTACTTCTTCCATTTTTCCATTACAGTCCATTTTAGTTTTTTAAGTATTGACCGAGTGACCCCTGACCTCTTGGGTCAACAATAGGTGAAAATCTATACACACAAGATGCAAAATTTAAAGACAATCCTTTTGCTGCTCGTTGGAAGTCTCTAAGGTGAATAGTATATACAAAATTTGATTTAGACTTTTATTGACCTTTGACATTTACACCACCAGTTGCAGTAAGGGGGCCAACTGCATAAAGAAGGACCCCGCCCACCCTGCAAATACACTTTTTGTCTCTCTGCCCTCAGGGTGAAGATTTAGGAGCATCCAGAGCAGGACCACCAGACTGAGAGGCAGCTTCTTTCCAACAGCTGTTGAACTGAGGGTTGAAAAAGCATTATTATATTATATAGCATTATATATTATTATATATGGATTTTTTTAATGTATATTTTACTACTTTAGAGTATATTTTATTGATCTTTTAATTATTGTATTATTAGCCTCAGATTTTAGCACACTCATTTATTTATTTTTGTCAATTATTGTTATCGTTATGGGGTGAGTTGTGTGAAGGACCCAAAAGCAAAATGACGTTCAAGCTCTTTATTAAGCAAATCCAGAACAGAGAAATAAAACTAGACAAAAGGCCAAACTAAAGCAGACAGCAATGTTGTAAACAAACTGTCTAGACAAAGTCTTAATTCCTAGTAAAGAGTCTCAAGCGGGGACCAGAGCTAGTAAGAATCTGGACGACTGGAAGGGCTGTGGCCGTCCAGGAGGGAACACGGTGTTGAGAGAAATAACCTGACAAGACAAGAAGGAAAGAAGATAATTTAAATAGTGTGAAGTGATGAGGAACAAATAAGAAACAGGAGGACAGAAAGAGGGGAAAGGTGACAGGAGGATAGAAAGAATGATCGTAACAGTTATGGCTAATGTAGATTCTCGGTATCTCATTTCATTCTTTCTGTGACTGAATGACAATAAAACTTCCTTGAATCCTTGAATCCTTGAATGAAAAGGAAATTCCTGAGGTGCCTATCTCTTATCCTTGTGAAAACAAATTTTGATGACCTTGACCTTGATATTTGACCTACATTCACCAAAATCGAATGTCTAATATCTAATCTAAAATCTAATATATTCTGGACCACCTCCTGAATCTTTCTTGAAAATGTAATGGAAACTGATTCAGTAGTTCTCACTTAAAGTTACTGACAAACAGACAGATAAACAGAAAAAAATAATACCTCTTTCCCCTTTGGGAGGCGGGGTAATAAAAGTATATGTCTGTATCATTGTATCAACATGAGGCATGAATCTGAGCTTTTATATGTGTATCTACATTAAACATTTATGTAGATACAGTGATAATGAGGAAGAAACACTTTTGCACTGTACTCTTTCTGCCACAGGTATTTAGAGAACTGATAAAGTGCGGAACCAAAAATATCAATCCATAGGAACTTAGCTATGTCTAAAAGTAAAGTTTGAGCTGATTATTATCACAAGTTCTGCTTTTATATACATTGTTCTCAATGGGAAGAAGAACATTACCTAAAAGAAGAAACATTTAATAATACTCTACTGAGAAAATCTGGTGAAACTTTAAATATAGTCCAGTGTTTCCAATTTGGACTCATTTGAGAATTAAAGTCTGTGATAATAGTGTGTTAAGTATATTTTATGGCAACATAAGAAATCACACACAGTGACAAACACGCTCACAATACAGCACGACATTAGATTTCCTAGATAATAAAATGACGAGTCCTTCACAGGCAGCTTTCTTATATTACAAAACAACGTGACTGGGTCAGCTCAGGAGACAACGTCACAGAGGGGTAAGATCAAAACTAGTGTTAACAAACAAAGGCAGAAGGGGATCACAGGCGCACATAGACACACACTGATGTGTAGTTGCACATGCACATATTTGTAACTAACATTACCACCCACTGAATAGCACCTGTGTGCATGTGTGTGAGTGAGAGCTGCATGGGAAAAAAGGTCACAGTCAGGAGTCTCTCATATGGACTGGATCAGCCGCTGCACAGGTCAAAGGTCAGAAGGTTAGGGGTTGAGCTTTCTAAACCAATCACAGGTCAGCGTGGGGTGGAGGGGCTATCCATGTGAAGTGAATGGTGCTTAGACAGGATAAGAGGAACACACCCTAAGCCTGCTTTATGACCCAGTTTCAAAAAAACAGACGCTCAAACACCTCACTTATCATGATGTGGTCACTTTATCATGTCTAGTGTTGGTCAGTCTGCCAGTCACCACTATTTTTGTTAAATTATTCCCAAAACATTTAGTAGAAATCATGCAGTACACACTACATACTTGTAAAAAGCATGAAATTTGGACTATCCTGAGGGGACAATAATGATGAAACTGGATTCATCCTTTCATTAGACATATATGATTCCACCGTTGCTCTTAAATTTGGAATAATTTTGTTTTCAGACACATTCCTGTTGTTATTCCTATTTATATGCACCAGTCAGTCACCAGGTGCAATGATTAAATCCCAGTTACACTTTATCTATCCAGAATAAATCACATAATCACATTCTCACAATCGTGTCATAAGAGATTAAAAAAAATAAATAAAATTAGGGCGGGAAAAATTAACGTATTAATATGGGTTAATCCATCATCATGATTAATCTGATTAAACATTTTAATTGAATTTAATGGAACACTTGTTTACAGTTGTTTGTTTCAAGTTGTTTTGTTGAAACTGTTGAATGTGTTGAATAAACATGTTAATTGCATATATATATATATTCACATTTTTGGATATGTTTTTGGGTGTTTTTTATATTTTCTAAGACTTTTTGAATGTTTTGAATTTTTCATTGCTTTTTTGTGTGAGTTTATTCATTTGTTGTGCATATTATTAGATTTTAGCATCTTTTGTATATATTTTTTATTTACATATTTTTGTATTTTATGTATTTTGTGGGAAATTTAAGTAGAACCCCCACCACACACACACACACACACAGACAGAACAGTCAGTCCACTGACATAAAGTATTTTGATCATGATTAATCAAAATTAATCCAAAACAACTCTGCAGTTAATCTGATTAAATATTATTATAAATATCATTTAATGCCCCTAAAAAAATATGTATATTTTTTTTTTCAAATATCTGTCCATAAATCCATCCACTTGATCCAAACCTATCCATTCAGTAAGATGAACCATGTGCTGTTTGACATGAAGCATCTTAGGTTGTTGCACTTCTGACAATTAAATTTTAGATTTCCAGTCTTCGAAAGAAATTTAATCTGATTATTGCTTTAACTTTCCCCATGGCATGACACAAATAACCAATAAATAAAATTCATTTATGTTGGAGTTGGGGGAAACATAAGGACAATTTGTTTTTGTGTAGCTGTTAATCTGTGCATCTTACAAAATACAAAGATGAATTAACAATAAACAACTTGAACATTTCATAAGCAACAGATGAGCAGCATAATTTGATTTTTTAAAAGAAGTGGGATACGTAAGTGAGTGCAAATAGGCCCACTCTATTAAATAAATGTGTGCAGTGTATATTATTACATAGAGAGACGAGGAAGGCAGAGAGATTTGAGTTGATTTGCCATGACACTTGTTAGGAAGGTTCACAGCAGCTACCAAGAAAGGCAGTATTTGTGCTCTTGTCTGCGTGTGTCTCGGTGTATGCGTGTGCTTCATCTGCGTGCGCGCTCCAGTCCGTGTGTGTGTATATGTGTACGTTTGTGCGTGTCTTCTATGCATGCGCTCGTCTTCAACCTCTCTCAGGCTGAGCCCCACGTTACTTTGATTGACATCTCAAACTCGCCTTCACACACCGCACAGCCCGCCCCGCGCGCCTCTGGAATGGCAGCTACTGAGGACCATGTCGATTGGACAGAATCCGCGTAACTCAACGAGGTCAACCGGCTCGGGGCGCTTTTCTGGGTGACTATTGGTCGGAAGTCTAATCTACAGTGTTATACCCACGTGGAGCGGCGGCCATGATTGGACCTGAACCGTTTTGTGGGTGGGGCTTTAGTTTCGGTTAGCTGGGGAGCGTGAAACCGCGTGAGAAAGTTGCCATTGAGGTAAAGCAGAGCTGGACGGCGGACCGCTTCTGCTGCTGTGGGAGTTGTTGTTATCAAGCAACGTCTTTCTTTTTTGTGTTTTTTTTCTATCAACGAAATCTTTTTTGAAGGCAGGTTTGCTATGCAGAGCCGGCAGGGAAGTAAATATTGTTTTGTTTTTATTGGTTCAACCGCCAACTAGCGCAGCGAGTCAAGTGGGAACTCTTCACTGCAATTAACTCGTGTGGATTTGTTTGTGATGCTCTGACTGAGAGCCGACAGTTTGTGGGTGTCTCTGGAGGGTCCGCTGGCTTGAATTTCCTCTTGTTTGTTTGTTTGGCTGTCTCTCTACTCGGAATAAATCGGATTCTACGCAAAACAAACGCCGGAGTGATTGAGGTGGCTCCAGGCTTTTTCATTCCTCACCTGGTTCGTACCCTCCTCAGTCTCTCTCCCCCCACCCCCAGTCTAGCTAATGAGCCGTTTCCCGTGTTTTTCCGGTTGATTTACGACCGCTACTGCCGGTCGAGCGGAGGAAGAGACAACGACCTGAAGAAAGCGAGAGACGGAGTGGAATAGACTGAGGGATTCACGGTAGTTGCTCGTTGAACTCGGTCAGTTTTGTTTGAAATTAACGACGGTTGGTGCTCGTGCTCACGGCGGATGGATCCGTGAGTGTCCCACGTCTTTACTGTGCCCTATTTTCACCCACCGAAGCGGGCTTTTAAGAAAGAAGCCAGCCCATCCTCACCATGTTTCCCCAGGGGCGACACCCGGTAAGACTGCCTAAACACTTTTTATTCACCTGGTTGTAACAGGTCACTGGTGGAGATTTCTATTACCTCTTTGTCTGACCCGCCTCTTATTGCTTTAAAGTTTTACCACTCTCAGCGTTAACTATATTTACAACCACTTTTTCTGCTGGATAATTGGACTCAATCGCCCTTAGCCAGAGTGCTATTCATAATGTTGTTTAATACAGGCTAATAATGAAGTTGTTGACATTACATGTGAGCCCGGAGTAAAACAGAAGATCAGATGTACATGAGGGACAATGATTTTAATAACACGCTTGTGTGTGTGTGTGCGTGTGTGTGTGTGCGCGCGCGCGCGCCAGACGCCCCACCAGGCTCCAGGCCAGCCCTTCAAGTTCACCATCCCAGAATCACTGGACCGCATCAAGGAAGAGTTCCAGTTCCTTCAGGCACAGTACCACAGGTGGATAACACAAGCACACATGTCTTTATAGGCAGTGTGATTTTCTCATTGTCATCTACCCTCTGACACTATACAAACCTCACCCTAACCACAATCATTCCCCTACCATAATGAACAAAACCCCAACCCTGGCCTCAGTCTAACCCATAAACCTGGATTAGCCACATACACATGCAGCAGACCCAGGCAGCATTTTAGTCTTACACTGACTGCGGTAGGTCTAAGTCTCGGTGATGGGTTAGAGCCAGAGGGTGGCGTGTGGGCTCAGGGTTTCATAAATCACTCTGTATTTTCCCTTGTGTGTCAGTGTGTAGCTGTGCATTTGGATAAAGCCTGCCTTAGTGTGTACAGTCTCTGCTTTTTCAGTATGTGTATAAGTTTGTGTTTTTGAGGTTGGGGGGTATGCAGCAGGTGAAACCTCTTAATGCACTATACAAAATCTGTTCTTTTGCTCATAATTTGCATCTTGACCTACACTACCACACAAAAGTGGGGTTAAACCTATCACTTTACAGCTGGTGGACATGCAACCACCTCAAGTCTGATCTTTAGATCACTTTCTTTTGAAAACTAGTTCCACTGTTTCTCCTTGTCCTCAAATATCTGGATGCTTTAATTTAGTGACTAAAAAGACATGGTGATGAGGAGTAAATTCAGGCACTCTACAGTTGCTAATTTAGTTACTGAATGAAAACAGCTGGAAGATCAGTGCATTGCTATGTCAACATTCCCTCCTAAATTTCATTGTCTAGAGATTTACAGATAAAATATTTGTCTCTGTGGTTCCGTACATCAGCAGATGCATTTTAATGACCAAAATCCCACATAATATTAATATCTCTTTAGTGAAAGCAGTTTGTGCTGTAATGGTAGTATCTACTATACATTTAGTTAAAGTTTTATATAAAGTTTTGGGACTTGTTTGGTTTTTGTTGACAAGACCTGACTAAACAACTGAATTAGCAAATACTATATATATATATATATATATATATATATATATATATATATATATATATATATATATATATATATATATATATAGATAGATATATAATGTGTTTTTAAGCTAAAATTGTGAGCTGTTGTGTTTTTCAGTCTGAAACTGGAGTGTGAGAAGCTGGCCAGTGAAAAGACAGAGATGCAGAGACACTATGTAATGGTAAGAAGCATTCATTTGGTCTACTACACCCCATCACATCACATAGTGTGGATCCTGCCACCTTTGATGTTGACCTTGAAGAAAATTCTCTGATCCCACCAACTCAGTGTATTCTTGAACTGCTCATAATCACAGTTTTGATTTTTACAGGGTTGAGCAGTTACCAAATACTTTATCATTACCTTAACAAAGACATGAAAGTTAACACCTGTGTTTATTGTGCTCACTTATACAGTTCCTTTTCTCACACATGCTAATGAAGATGATTAGAGTGTCAGATTAGACGGTGTAATGACTTTTCAATTTGTGAATAGGCTGATTTTTCATTCTGATTACACTGAGCTCTATCATTTCAGGGAGCCAACCCTTTTCCCATGTAGGGCGGGTATATGTATAAATCTGTGATTGGGTGACAGGAAATATTTTTTTTTAACATATCTAAGCAACATAATGAGATGTACAAATAAGTAATATTTGAATCATATGGAGCCCACACAGTACTATTAAGTCAAATTTACAATATACACAGTATTTAAGAACTTACAGAACCTTTATTTTAATGTGAAGCTAATTCACCTACAGTCTCATTAAGGGAGGAGACAAGAGAGGCCTAATGAGTCAAAATTGGTTTTCTTTCAACATGATTTAGGGAAATGCAGATATTTTTTGGCTTTCATAAGTATGAAAGCCAAAATGTGATGCTGTATTAAATAAAATTCTACAATTACTGTATTACTTTTTAAATAAAATGCCCCACTTTATGTAGTTAGGGTTTTGTTTTCAGTTTTGTCAGAAATTCTTTCACACGTCTAATCATCTGACTTTGTGTCCTTAGTACTATGAGATGTCTTACGGCCTCAACATTGAAATGCATAAACAGGTATGGAAGGTTGTCTGTCTCTAGTATACCCTTTGTGTTTGACTGTTTGTCTCTCTCTTCCTCTGATACTTTCCCTCCCACCCTCTCCTGGCAAGCTTTTGATGTATTTGGTGTGTGTGCCTGTTGACGTGTCCTTGCGTGTGCACAAATGCATTTGTGTGTTCATTCATTTATGTGTGTCTTTTACTGTACGCCTGTGTGTGCGTGTGTGTTTATTCGTGATCGATGGGGCTCTGTCTCCATTTCCCCAGTTAGGGCCGGCCGGCTGAGCCCAGAGGCAGGATGAATGGTTCAGTAGATTGATTGGTGCTGTCTAGGGGAGCGGCCTGCTTTATTACATTAGAGGGGCAGGGCTGGGGAGGGCAGAGGAATCGATCACAATGAGGCCGGCAGAGGAGAGACAGGAGAGCTCCCCCTTTTAGAAGCAGGAAGACACACATATACACACACAGTTACTTGAGTAAGATAGTCGCACAAGTGTGCAAACACAATATATATGGGATAACAAGGACACTTGCCTATTGTAAATGTGCACAGTCAACATGCAGAATGGTAAAGACGCTTATGTCCGGTAATGTGTAATTATATTTATGCACATGACCACAGGGGCAACTGAGAACATGGAAAAGTAATTTATGCATAAACATAATGAGTAAACATGTTCATGCATAAGTAAATACACAGATGTGCTGAGGGTAAACACACATTTACAATGCACACACGGATGAGGGGGAAACTTTCGCACTTTGTTTTATGCACACCAACACAAGTTTCCCCATATGAGTAGTGCAGGGCTTAGAGCGTTTACCAGTAATTACCGCAGCTATCGACCAGTTGGACCAGAGGAAATTGGAGGTGGATTGGCCTGACTGCTTCTCTGAGGGGTGGGGATGCTTCTCTGCCTCTCACACTCCCTCCCAGTATTTTTTTTCTGCAACTTCAGTAGCTCTCTTTCTTCCCTTACCCTTGTGTTGTTCTCCTTTTTACATCATCAGCTCTCCCATTCTTTTCCCTTTCTTATTCTCCATTTATAATTACAAGATTGCTCTCCTTGCCTTTGCCCCCACCCCCTCTACCTTTTTTCCCCCCACCTTTCTCTTGGTTCTTCTTTCATTTTATTTCCATGTGAAGCTACTGTTCTTTCATTGTAAAGGAGATGCATCTCTTCCTATTGTGTACACATACACATACACATACTAAAGCTCCAGGGGAGGTCATTAGCTTGGGGCTGCAGTTGTCAGAGCAACAAGCTTCTGTAGGCGGGGGGTACGGGGGATGCAGACTAACAACCCACCTCCTGCTGGGGATGTTCAGATGTGTGTGTATTGTACTGTGGCAATAATTCTCCAATTATATGTGTAATGGGAAGCCTGTTCACTGTGACGTCTCTGTTTCACTTTTCTTTACTTGTTTTTTGAATTGGATGAAAATCATTATGCAAATCTACACCAATTGTCAAATAATTCCTTCATGAGCTGAGGGAGGAAACAGTGTGAAGTATTTTACAGGTTAGACTTAAATTTGCACACTTCCAACTATTTGTATGTCATGATTTGTAATGATGTCTTATGTAGGGATATTGGCGTCAAGCTTTTACATTCCTCCTTAACTTGTTGATCCTTGTTAATTTTGTCAGTAAGCTTAGCTAAATTAGCGAAGTTGACCCGATAGTAATTAGTCTGAGTGCTCATATGTTCTATGTAGTAACCTTCATTCAGTGCTAGTTATAGACATACTACTCTGTATTCTGATACTAGATGTACAGGTACAGTCTTTATCCAGTGCCGCCCATGCAATGGATAAATTAGGCATTATGAGATTCGGTTATAGAATGTGAGTCTGTCCGATGTCACTGCGTAGTGTGTAGGTTTCTATAGAAACCTACAGAAAGTAATGTCGCTGTTCAGTGTTCACATAAGCACATAAAGCAGATATGCAATTGTGCATGTTTGGTCTTTATGTGGAGGAGATTGTATAATCCTGTGTACATAACAAGAAATATAAGATTTTCACCTTATCAAATCTTATTAACTCCGTGTATTGATGATTTACTTCTATGGGGTTTTCGAAGCTATTCATGGCACAATGGCATTTAATCACTTGGCAGCTTTATTGGTCTATCTTAATACTAATTTATACAATACACAGTAGGGCTGGGTGGCGATATGGGAAAAAAACATGTATCACGATATGGATTACTTCATATCACGATAACGATATATATCACGATATACCACAATAGATATAGATATTAATACTTAACTAGGGGAGATTCAGAATTGTTACAGTTGACATGTAATAGACATCTATGGAGATTAATTTCAAAAGAACATACCTGTGCTATATATTCATACACATACAGTGTAGTTTAAAAAAAAAAAAAAAAAGCAACAGAATAAGTGTGAGGCAATGCCAGGCTTATGCCTCGAGCTAACATGACACCTGTGTGGTCATCGGGAAAGCAGTCTGTAAACAGCGGGCAGAGAGGGTCCAGTCGCTCCTAGTGAAATGTGTTGTTAAACTCATGTAGGGCTGTGTAGCTCGGCTCATGCACAGGTCTGTTGTCAGTGCATAATGCACAATGCTAACATCTTTCTCCACTTCAGCCCAGTATGTGTTGTATAAGCGAGGGAAGTTGACTTTACTGAAATGCTTACGACTTGACATAAGGAACTTCAGATCCAGTACCAGCGAAAGACTGGTCTCAGCTCGCTATACTTCTTTTTGGAACTTGCCCCTGTAATTTCATCCCTTTGTTTATATTGAATTCTGATTTGTTGGGAGTTTTTCAAATGAACCTTCTTCAAATGATATAAGAGTTTTGTTGTGTTTGTGTCTGGCGCTGGGATAGTTTTGTTGTAAAGTTTACATATAACCTCCCTTTGCTCTGTGTCAGAGGGCTTAAATCCAAATTGCTGCCAGATCACAGAAGTGGCCCCTCTTTTCGGGGCAAGTGGCTCTTGTACCTGTGCAGCTGTCTCAAGCTGTATAACAACATCTTTCTTTTGCATTTCTATTGTACATTCTTCAGCCAGAGAAATTAAACAACGATGTCACAAATGTTTACCGCAAACCCCTATGATGTAAAGCAGTGTCGTGTTGCAAAACCACCTTTCTTTAAAATGAAATGAATCTTTTTTCTTACCCAGTTATATAAAGTTAGAGAATGTATAATGACAATACAAAATCTTGTTAAATAATATATTTAACCATAATAATTAGTTTATCACAATAGAAACAATATAGGACAAAGCGCGATAGATACTTTTCTATCGTCCTTGCGATATACACTGTCCTATCCCCCAGCCCTAATACACGGTACAGTTATTTGTTCCATGTTGGACCTTACAAAAACCAAACCATTTCTGTGTGTGGGGTAACATGATAAGCATATTTTGTTATCAATTTGTTGTCTTCAGTGATTGCCATTACTTAGGCTTGTTGGTGAGCAACAAAGATGGTGCTGAAGTTTGACTGACAGTGAAAGGTCTAATCTCTAATTTGACCCTGTGTATTTTAATTTATTTAAGAATGTAATTACTCCAAGCTATTTGAAGTATCACACAGCAGTGCCCTTATTAGTCAATTACCTACAGTGCCAGTTATTTATAGTGTCAGTCAGCCGACCTGTTTACAGTTTTCTCAGTAGGGTTATTTGTAATTTGTGTCTTGCCAAGACTGTCCCCTTTTAGTCATAGTCCAAATTATACGACAGGTAAACCTTTTAGTTGTTTAGTCTAAGACTAATTTCACTACACAAGTACAAGACTAGTACTTTATTTAGCGTCCTCAAGTACATAATTGGCTGAACTGTGGCTCATCTGGTGTTTGGGGAGTTAATAAAGATAAACTACTTTACCAAAGGAAAGTCTCTTTCGCATCATATAATTCCAACAGAGCTCTTGAAATGCTGATGAGAGAATGCGGTCTCAAGCCTGAATCAAATGTTGTGAAAACAAAGCAAATGTATATTTCTACTTTAAATGTAAATGTGTTGGAAATACCCATAGTTAAAGCATAGGTATGGATAGAAAGCCCTGGTTGTTTTATGTGATGGGATATCAATTGTTTTTTAAGGTCAATGACTATGTTATGTAATGTCGAAACTAGTATGGGGTACTGATGAGATACCGACTGTGTGTACCAATACTTGTCATTGTAAAACTACTCTTGATTCAGTTAAATGCAGCAGGTGCGTGTGTCTTTTATTTGTTAGATCAGGGTGGACCACCACTCACAGAACTGAAAGTGAAACCTATCACTCATTTAGGTCTTTTTGGGGGGTATTTGGGGGTATCAAGTATACTTTAAGAGAGGAACCCTCTGGTGAATTGATTTAGAAATGCTCATTCTAACACATTAAATGTCGATGTCAGCACTTTGTTACAGTCAGACTATGGCAGCAAAGCACATTTTCAAGAGTAACTAAGAACTATAATGTTATTAAGTACTGTTATCGGGATATGGTATTGGCAAGTAATCAAATGTAAGTATTTGTAGTACTCCGTCTGGACAAAAATGGTAATGGTGCATCTCTAGTAAATATATCATATATTACTGTAATGGTAACTATCATGGTAATCCTTTGGTTTTTGTTTTACTAAAATAGTTACTCTTTTGAAGGTTTATGACCCTGTGCCAATGTATCTATTTTTGCGAGGATGTCTATGTGTGTCTGATGGGCCATTACTACATTTCATGGCTCCTCCAATTCCCTCTTCACCCTGGCCGTCTTCGTATCAATTTAATTGGATGATATGTAATATGAGTACCCTTATCTGATTTGATGCCACAGTGGGGGTATCTGGTTTCAGCCAATTGTAGCCACCTCCGGGGGTTGGGGGGCAGGCGGATGTGTTGGCATGGATACTGGGGGAGAGCAAATGAAGTTAGTCGCTGATGAGATTATGTTGAAGTGCTGATGGGAAGAGGAACAAGTACGGGGAGGATTGCAGGAGGAATAAAGAAATGGAACGGGCAAGACAGAAACTTGAGCTCACTGTGATAATTTGAAGGGAAAATGTCAGTGTAAAACTTGTCTGTTTGTCATGCTGAAAATTACACATGCTGTATTTGTAAGACTGACTTGTGCAGTGTTTAGTGCGTGTGTTTTTTTAACTTACTATTACTTGTGTGCACTTGTATTACTTTATTGGCATTCCCAAACAGCTGTCTTTTCTTAATGAATGTAATTATGTTATTAACAATTTATTCTCTTATCTCCCTGGGTGCCTCTTCCTCCATCAGACTGAGATTGCCAAGAGACTAAACACCATCTGTGCACAAGTCATTCCCTTCCTCTCACAGGAGGTAACTATGTGTGACTTTGAGCTATGTGCTAGCTTTTTCACCATTAATACACTCTTGTTTTATGTGCTATCTTCACTGTTAAATTGTACCTTGTCCTCAGTAACACTGTTTGCGTCTGTTTGTAGCATCAGCAGCAGGTTGTCCAAGCTGTGGAACGAGCTAAACAGGTTACCATGGCAGAGCTCAATGCTGTCATCGGGGTACGTGGACTGCCAGGTCTTCCACCTACAGTGTGTATTCCTCTACTTTCTTTTTATCTGCATCAATTGTTACCATCAGTCAATATGTGCATGTGTGGATGTGTAGCCTTAAAAACTGAATTTCTGAGTGCACAACTTCAAAGTGCAGTGAGTGAACAGTAAGATAAACCTAACATATTTTGTTCCATGGATAGCGTAATTTTTTATTTTATTTTTTTATATCTAAGCAGTAATTTTGTTTCCATAACATTTCAAGCTAAGAGAGCTAAAAAGAAAACACAAATGAAAATGCAAATATGTGGCTATTTGTAAACTGGTGTAGAGTGAATAATTGAGAATGGTGGTGTCATTAGAAAGTGATAATGTAGGCTATGCTACACATGACTTCAATACATATAGAAGAAGAAGAAGCTGAGTACGTTGGTTCATAGTCAGATCATACTACCTGCTGCTTCTTCCAACTTTGCATTTGTGCTTTATGAGAATGTCCTGGAGCTCTGTTAGCTTATCTCAGTCACAAGATTTATGTTAGCTACATCAGAATTTAAGCTAAAAAACATTTTTCAAATGGAACAAGTATTTTGGGGTTTTATCATTTTCATAAACTGTTTCCAACTGCATATAAAATACTATCACCATAGCATGGAGCATGTGTGATTTATTTCAAATAAATCATTTACAAAGAGCAAAACTGAACAGTGTTTTCCCTGTATAATGTGCATCACTAGTTATCTAGATAGATCTAGAAGTACTGGAAATCTTAAGTTGGAAGAACATGGCTAAAAGCTCAAGATGCTACTGGTGACTCTGGATAGGATGGAAGTGGGTTGAAAATGCCAAACTTTATAAGAGCTTGACTGTGGTGCAGTGAGGCCATGGGCTTGAGTTTAAGGAGAATATGGAAAAGGGGTGGAGGTGAGAGGGTTAGCTTAGCATAGATTAGTCTTGATGGGTAGTATAGGTAGAGTGTGTGGTGTGCTTGTTAGTTGGCGGGACTGATGGAGGTCTGTGTAATGGGGGAGCAGTAGATTTGGCAGTTGCTGTTTGAGTTTTAATTGCAGGATTCCAGTGTTTGTAAAAGGGTGTGGGGGGTGGGGGGGTCAAAGCATTGCCCTTACACTCCCCTCTTCCCCTTCTCTGCCGTCTCCCACGCCAGCCTGTCATTCACCCCGTTTGTGAGTTAAATGAGTGTAATGAAGCATGTTACCCCCACCTCTGCTCACACACACACACACACACCATCCCATCCCATGACAAACCAGGCTCCCTTTTTGTACATCAATACTTCCCCTCCATTTACTCCCATCAGGGGTCCTGTTTGTGTGCCTGTGCATGTGTGTTTTTGCATCTGTTTGTGTGTGCATCTGTGTGTAGCAGAGCATGCATTTCTCTTATCCTCAGAAAACAACAGGCAGTGGTAGAATGGCAGAGTGAGGGTCTGTGCATCTTCCTTGTTTATCTAGACCCTGTGTATGCATGTTAGTGTGATCAAGTGTGACGTGTGGGTGTGTTTATGTTTGATTGCTTGGCAAGCGAGCCAACCTGGGAGTGTGTGCATTAACAGGAATGGGGGGGCTTCAGGTTAAAAGACTATTTTGTTGTTTTGCATTCATTCATTGGGACACAGGACACAGCGAATGAGAGATAGATTGAGAGGAGAAGGCGGGGCTCAGGAGTGGGGGGTGGGGGGTGGGTTAGTCAATTAGGTGAGATAAAAGTCGGTTTGACCTTCAGCACTCCTTCCACCCCTGCCGAGTTGCCTCCTGTGCCCCCTCCTTCTCCTCTAATCTCCCTCCTTCCACCTCCCCTCCCTGCGGCGAATCAGTGAGCTTGGATTCCCGCGGCTACTGTCTGAGGAGGCAATAATGATGTTTTGGAACACAAAGACATTTCACGCTCAGACGAGCGCCTGATTTGGTGTGAAAGAGAGAGCAGGGCTGCTAGCCAAACTCCCTCTCTCTCTTACTCTCTTTCTCTGACCTCTTCTCTCCTCCTCTCTTCTCCTCTCTCCTCAGCCGCCTCACTCCCTCACAAGACCTGACAGTGCAGGCAGCAGCTGGGGCTCTCAGCTCTCACCACACCCCCCACTCCTCACTCATTCCTCCTTTTCCTCCCTGCCTCCCTCCCCCCTTGTCCCACCACATCCTCAGGCTCTGGGCTGTGATCCCAGCTGTCAGTATTGTTCAGTGTTTGACCCCAGAGGGAAAGGGGTGTATGTGTGTGTTGGTCTGTGAGGCAGTGTGTAAGAGAAGAGGATGTGTTCACTGCCTCACAGAAGGCAGTAGCCAGTTTATGTGGCGTAAAGTCAGAAGGAATTGTCTCATCTGTGGAAGATTTCAATAGGGTCACAAAACCTCTTATTGATCAAGTCACAAAGTGCTATTGATTTTTACTCCTCGATGACTGATTTTCATTCGCTAATTCATGAATTTTTTCACCCATATGTGGATAAATCTGTTGAGCTTTGTAGTTTAAAACATTTTGTAGTGAATAACTACAAAATGACAGTGTAACAGTGTAGTGCCATGTTTCCACTAGTATTGGCTCGACTCTACTCAACTTGGCTTGCTTTGGTGTGTATCAATTACAAGAGAGGATCCGGTACTATGGTACTAGATTTTTGGTATTGCCTTCGCCGAGCTTCCAAGTGGTCCCAAGCGACACTAAAACTTGATGTATAACCACTGTAGACACTGATTCATCGGACAGTTGTCTCTGTGATTCACTGCTCTGCTATACAACATACAGATGTGGAAGTTGACAGTAAATGTAGCCTTACCCGACTGCCCAAAACTATACTATGGTTGGTCCAGGAGATTCAGTCCTTGGTGGCCGACATAAAAATTCAGATGAGGTAACGCATAACAAGCAAGTGTATCAACAATTCTGACATCAGTAAAGTACGCACCACCCTGCTATGGTGTCCATGCACAATAAAGTCATTACTATTCTATAATGTAAACACTGTCGAGTTGAGCCAAGCTGGTACTAGTAGAAACGTTTCATAACATGATGTATCTAGTTCATAGTAATGCCAGCCAGTGTGGGGGTTGAATTGCAGTGGAATATATATATATATATATATATATATATATATATATATATATATATATATATATATATATATATATATATGTATATGTATATATATATATGTATATGTATATATATGTATATATATGTATATATATATATATATATATATATATATATATATACATATATATATATATATATATATATACATATATATATATATATATATATATATATATATATATATATATATACATACGTGTGTGTTGAGACATCAGAAAAGATGCACCACATTTAAACGTCCAGTCTTCTTCTGTCATCTGATCTAAACATCCCCTTCTTTTTTTCTCTCACCTTTCTCTCACAGCAACAGCATCTATCCCATAACCATGGCGGTGCCCCTGTGCCCCTCACACCCCATCCTGCAGGACTACATCCTTCTCAGCTGAGTGGTTCAGCTGGTCTCCTTGCTCTGTCAGGAGCTCTTGGTGGTGTACCTCCTCATCTAACAGGAAAGGATGGTGGTGATAAGAAGCCTCACCTGCCTGGGCCAGATTCACACCCTGCAGGACCTGACCACCTGAGAGGTGAACAGACACACTGTTGAGCACGAAAACGTCAATTGGACATATTAAAAAAAAAAAAAAAAAATCTGCCAGCTTGAATTACCTACAAATCTCTGGCAAACATGGTTTTTACTAAAGCCAGCATCTTCAGCAGACTTCATTTCACATTTTTCACAGTTTTACTGCTTTTTAAAATTGTGGCAAATGTTAAATTGGGTGTTTCATCATGACGATCTTGACTTCTTAATTATTAATCTAACAAACTGCAGGATATAACTAACTCCTTCCCCTTTGTTGCTTTTGTTTTTCTTCACTGCCCTGCTGAACCGTATAACCTGAACCTCGCATACATATTTCGAATGGCAATAGAGCGAGAGCCTGGAACAGTAAGTATTTCCTTTTCCTTAGATTGCAGCAGTGTATAATGTGCTGACAAACTGTTTATTTACTTCCTTGTCTCAAGGGGATAGTTTTAGTGGAAATTATGAGAACGGAATCAGTAATATTTAGGCCTAAAACTCAGGACCTAAAAACAGATGTAAATGAAATTCACTCTTACCTAACGTTAAACGCTTACAGTACAATCCAAGTGCACTTATAACAGCTGTTGCTTAAGACTATTCACTGTTTCACTTTTATAGTATTGTTTTAATTTATTTTTGGCTTCAGTGATCAGTGAAGTTCTCCTCAAGTTGTCATGCTTTTTTTAGCCTTTGTTTCACACCCAAACAGTTTTTAGCCAAAAAAAAGTACATTTTAGAGTTTTGGACTGTCAGTGAATGTGTGTTTGTGTTGTTATGTGTGTTTGGCGATCTCTAGGGCTACAGCTTTGGCCTGCCTGTTCAGTTCTGCCCTAGATCTACTCTGAGCTGTTAGGGTTGCCTTTCTCTTCCAAATGAGCTTTTTAGCATGGTCACATGTGCACGCACCAGCACACAGAACCGTACGTGCACACATACATACACACATACTCTTTGAGCCCAGCCTGCATTGTTGTGCCTATTTAACACCTCAGTGAGCAGATTACCCCCTTCTCTCCCCTCGCACCTCCCCTGATCCCGCGCTTAAAGACTCATTGTGTTTAATATCACCACCACTGAGAAGGGAGGGCTTGGGAAAAGGTAGGGTGGTGTGGGGGTGAGAGAACAGCAGTCATATGACACTGAGCTTGTGTGTGTGTGAGTGAGTGCGAGACAGAGAAGGAGGGGGGACTATGCTAAAAGTGAACAGGGGAGGGACAGAGGGGGGAAATTGCTTATGTTTTGCGGGTCAGTGCTCCTGTGCTCCGCTCACTAAAACCTTTCAATACAGGGGGAGGAGATGGGAGGGAGCGAAAGAGGGGAGGGTGTGAAGGAGGGGGGCCTTTGGCAGAATACAGACCCCCCCCCCCCCCCTCTCCTTTTCCTCACTGGCCTCTTGTCGCCCTTTCTTCTCCTCCACGCTCCCACACCCTCCCTTCATCCTCTCTGTCTTCGCTGTCTCATCCTCTCCCTTTCCCCCTTGTGCTCACCCCTCCTCCTCCTTAGCCATTCCTCCTTCATTTACCCTTTACCCCCCCCCCCCCCGCAAAAAAAAAAAAGCCCAAGTGCTCACTCCCCTAGTAGATGTGTGCACGCTCATGTGTGTTTGTGTATGTTAGATGCACATTTCATTGACAGCCTGAGACTATAATGGACTCAACATGAAGCTTTAATCCATTAACAATAGGATCCGTTGGTCAGGAGGCCAAAGGGGGGCAGCTTTGTGTATCTGTGTGTGTCTGTGTGCGCGCTTGCATATGTGTGTCTGTGTGTGCACTTGCATGCATCTGTCTGTGTAGTCTTGGGACGCAGAGGGGCACTAGAGTGTTATGCAAGTAATATACATGGTCATCCTGACACACACTTGATCGTACACACAGGCCTTCACAGTCAATTTCACATCATGAACACACACACAAACTGCAGCTAGTGCAGCTTGTCAGAGCCAGGAGAGAGAGCACCGATAGATTTTGAGAGCCACTTAATGTAATCATCAACTTCAGTGGCGTGCGTTTGTGCGGCCGTAACTGGCTTTGGTCAAGTGAGAAAATTGCTTTCTGTTTAAGTATTAGTGCTACTTAATTCATGCTTCTGTGCACTATTAACCTATTTTTGAGTGAGCGTCTGTTTTTATAACCTCTACACATAGCTGAATATAACTGTTGCAATTAGTGGTAGATGGATTAGTTTGATCTCATTCAGATGCAGCTTTATTTGTGCAATGTTATGTTATCTTAAAAAATCCTTCAGCCTTTTTCCCTCTTAAATGAATGCTTCTCTATTTGCTCTCTTTTGTAGAGTAACTCATTACTCCCAGAAAGTCTTAGGAACTCAGATAAACGACGCAACGGACCAGAGTTCTCAAATGATACAAAGAAACGCAAGGTGGATGACAAGGACTCTAGCCACTATGTAAGAACTGCTTTTATTTTCAAATGATTATAATTTATTAAATATTCATTGTGTGTTCATGGTAACAGGCTTTTTTGCAAGTCATTCAGAAAGATCTGAAAAGTATTTGTTCATAAGAACTTTATTTTAATTTTCAGGATAGTGATGGGGAGAAAAGTGATGATAATTTAGTGGTCGATGTCTCAAATGAGGTCAGTGTATTTACATATTTCATAACCTTATTCCCTTTGCGTTTTTCTTTTTATATGCATAAATGTACAGTGATGAAAGACTTTCCACTAAAATTATTTTTTCTGGATAACAGTGGTTCTACACTGGTATTAATGTACTTTTCTGTCCACCAGGATCCAGCCTCCCCCCGTGGTACACCTCTTCCATCTCCACGAGAGAATGGCCTTGACAAAGCACGTCTCCTCAAGAAAGATCCCTGTAGTCCAGCCTCTACTGCTTCATCAGCAAGCTCCTCTTCCCTGAAATCCAAAGAAATGGCAATGGTACAGATGTACAGTACAGTGTGTGTGTGTGTATATATACATACACACACACACATATATATATATGTATATATATATATATATATATATATATATATATATATATATATATATATATATATATATATATATATATATATATATATATATATATATATATATAAAGTTCCAATGTGTTGCTAATATATTAACTGAATATGTATCCGTTTTTATGGCAGCGAGACAAGGCAGGCACACCTGGGTTGAAGTCAAGCACACCCACCCCAAGAGGTGATTCCACCCCTGGTCCAAGCTCGACACCTGGAATTAGACCCAGTCTATCAAAGCCCCCCTCCATGGAGATACCCCACCCACCTAGTATGTAGAGTATAATCATATCCACATATCTGCTCTTAGGGTTTGTTATTTTCCAGTCATGTTTATAAAACACTTGTAATGTTGCTGTATATCTTGTGCCAGGGGGCATACAAGATTACATTATGGGGTCAAGGGGCTTTGGATAAGTAGGGGATAATGCACAGTTACAGTTTGTCACAAGATAAAGTGCAGGTCCTGGTTAATTTCACTGGAATGACTATAAAAATACAATGTTGATAATAAATCTGTTTTTCTTGCTGAATTTTGCACTACAGCAGAGAGGGAGTTTTTAGTTTCTTATGAAGTCACTCTTTTATTTGCTGCTTCATGTCTGTCTATTCTCACCTCTTCAGATGCAGGTTTACGGACTCCCTTGGCTGTGCCAGGCCCATATCCAGGGGCATTTGGTATGTTACCACATGCAGCAGGGATGAATGGGGAGCTGGCTGGCGCTGCTGGGGCTGCGGCCTATGCTGCAGGACTGCATAACATGTCACCTCAGATGAGTGCTGCTGCAGCAGCCGCTGTGGCTGCATATGGTCGACCATCTATGGTGAGTTGAACATTTTACAAGTACATCTCTTTGTTCAAGTTCATCATGACATAAAGTCATGTTGTATATGTCCAAAACAATGTGTTTTTGTCTTATAATTTCAGACTTAATTTTTTTTAATTTAGTTATACATGAAAGGTGATCCATTATAACACACAGGACCCTCCCCAAGCAATTTCTCTTAACATCTGCAAACCACTATTTTGGCCTTTTTTTTAAAAATGCTTTGCATATTCTTAAGTATTTTTTTTATCTGCAAATGAACTTTGATGTTGTGTTTTCTATTGAAAATTTGGAGTTCCATCCATGTAAGCCAGTGAAGTAAAAAATTAAGTCATGCCATAGTCTCTTTTAATCAATGTCTATAATTGAAAAGATGTATTTCTCTTTTCTTTGTTACCATTTGTGTAGTTAGTATGCTACTGTGCATTACTTTCACTCGCCTCATCACTCTTAGCTGTGTTTGCATAGCATTCATTACATTGTTTAAATAGGGTTTAGTAGGCTCACAGCTGTGTCTGTCTGGGCAACACTTGATAGAGACCTAGGTTGTGTTTGTGTGTGTTGCACTGAAGCGAAGTGCAAGCACTGACAGCTCTGCCTCTGTGTTTGTGGATTCTTCATCATTCAGATTCAGATGATGTGTGTGCTCAAGAGTGTCTGTTTGCTTTGTTCTCATGAGTGTTTGTGTTCTATTTCGAAGGATACTATTGACCTGTGTGCTTTTTCTGATGCCCATAGGTGCCTGTTAGCACTGTGCTCATAATGTGTCTGTGTTCTCTCCTCAAGGTTGGTTTTGATCCTCATCCTCACATGCGAGTTCCTGGAATGCCTCCTAGCCTCACTGGAATTCCTGGGGGCAAACCGTAAGTATATTTGAGACTACTTGTTTGTATCTTCTGATTTTAGGCTGCTTGTTCAGTTTCCACATTTTACCCTTGGCCCTTGCCACAGGGTATTGTCACTAGTTCATCATCCGTTTGTCTGTCCATCTGTCCACCTGTATTTGCACAAACTTTGGCATGCACCAGTAATCCTCAACCCAGTGGGGGCAGCAGATAGTAAATGATAAGAAAACCCTGGCATGGGCTGAAGGTTCAGGGTATTCAAGTTTTTGTATTCTGTCTTCTGTTATGTTATATCTGTCGTCATGTTTAACCTCTTGTCCACCTTTGCTTCATCAGTGCTTATTCTTTTCACGTTGCGGCTGATGGACAGATGCAACCCGTGCCATTCCCCCCAGATGCTTTGGTGGGCCCAGGGATCCCTCGCCACGCCCGTCAGATCAACACTCTGAACCACGGAGAAGTCGTTTGTGCCGTTACCATCAGTAACCCAACCCGACATGTTTACACAGGAGGGAAGGGCTGTGTCAAGGTCTGGGACATTAGTCACCCAGGCAACAAGAGCCCTGTGTCACAGCTTGACTGTTTGGTGAGTAAAGTGGTGGGGTTGCAGTGGTGTGCTTTTAATCTAAACTGCTCTGACAGGCATTTCAGTCATGTTATATGTTAAAAACTACAAACAGCATACACCTGTTTTTTTCTTTTCAAAACTGAAATTAAAAATATCCTGTTATCTGATCAGAACCGGGACAATTACATCCGCTCCTGTCGTCTCCTCCCTGATGGTCGGACACTAATTGTGGGTGGTGAAGCAAGCACATTGTCAATCTGGGATTTGGCCACGCCCACTCCAAGGATTAAGGCAGAGCTAACATCATCAGCACCAGCGTGCTATGCCTTAGCTATCAGCCCAGACTCCAAAGTCTGCTTCTCATGCTGTAGCGATGGAAACATTGCAGTTTGGGATTTACACAACCAGACTTTGGTCAGGTAAGAAAGATCATGTTTCCTTTTTTTTTTTAAACTCTATTTACGACTTTGATGTAAATAATCATTTGACTTGTAGCCCACATATAGTATGGACTTACTTAAACTCAATGAATGGGGGAGTTGGCACTATTTTTTTCCCTTCAAAATTAATAAAAGACAAGAGTTTGTTATTTTCCTCACTTGGGAAGTTATGGTGCATAGTAACTGTATGAACAAACGGGTACCAAGAGTATATTTGCTTAACCTCTTTTTATTTATTTAACTCAGAATATGTGTATTTGTCTCTGTATCCTGTAGGCAGTTCCAGGGCCACACAGATGGAGCCAGCTGTATTGACATTTCCAATGATGGCACCAAGCTGTGGACTGGAGGCCTGGATAACACTGTCCGCTCCTGGGATCTGAGAGAGGGAAGGCAGCTGCAGCAGCATGACTTCACATCACAGGTATAGTACATAGGTCAACTGATGTTAAAAAATGTACAGCATTTAATGCATTTGTGTTAAAATTAAACAGTTAATCCAAAATTTCACACTAGTTACGTTTAATTTCTTCTGCCCTGTAGATCTTCTCCCTTGGCTACTGCCCAACAGGAGAATGGCTTGCAGTCGGGATGGAGAGCAGCAATGTTGAGGTTCTTCATGTCACTAAACCTGACAAATACCAGCTTCATCTACATGAGAGCTGTGTGCTGTCGCTGCAGTTTGCTTATTGTGGTAAGTAAATATTTACTTTGTAACCTTCTTTCAAAGCCTTGCAGCCATGACTTTGTGTAGTTTCACTTTATTATATTATATTAGTTTGTTGCTTACCTTGTAACTGCATTTCTCTACCCAGGTAAATGGTTTGTGAGCACAGGAAAGGATAACCTACTGAATGCATGGAGAACACCATATGGAGCCAGTATATTCCAGGTTGGAACCGGCACATCCTTTTTGATATATAACTGTTAAAAGTTGCAGTTAGTTCTGTGCTGAATAGTTTATTTTTTTTCCTTCAATTTGGGTTTATTCTGTGTTTTACTCAGTGGCAAGAAATCCCATTTTTTAAAAAAAGAGGAAATACAACTAGACCATCCAACCAGTCTGTGGCTCCTATGTCGGCATATTAGGGCCATCACTACTAGAAAAGAGTTGGAAAATCTTGAGAATAATGCAATAATTTTATGAGAATAAAGTTGGAGTTTAAAAAAAAAACCAACTCCTCATAATTGAACGAAAATTGTGTTGTATTTTTGAGAGATTAAAGTCGTAATATTTTGTAAGTAAATTCACAAAAGTATGACGAAAATGTCATAATTTAGCAATTGTAAGCCTTGTTGATAACTGAGGTTCTGGTGACAGCGAACACAAGCTAAGCAGCACCTTGCACTCCTGTTGGACCGAACACCTAATGCTAATGTGTTAGTAGTGGGCAGGGCTAATAGGCTCAGTATTTGGCCGTGCGTAAACCTCAAATGGAAGTATAACCTCGTAAAATGTTCGAAGCACATCATTATGTGATGAGTGGGTACAGCTATGTTGGTCGTACATTGTGCGCATAAGGTTTGATACCTTAAAAATATGTTAGGGTCAGTCTTTAGTGTGGGAATACAGTGTTTGTCATCTTCAAGTGTTATCAAATCTGCCATTTCAATCCATGTTCTATGATGATGAGTCTGAAGGTATCTGAAGATGATGTATTCATATTTTCTATAGCTTTAAAACCAGCACTCTACAGCCCCTCTCCCTTACCCTCCTCTTATACCAGCCTTCTCTTTTTTCCCCTGCAGTCTAAAGAATCTTCTTCAGTGCTAAGCTGTGACATATCTGTGGACGACAAGTACATCGTCACTGGATCAGGGGACAAGAAGGCCACTGTTTATGAGGTCATCTATTAGAAATACAGAAAGAAAGGAAAATACTTTCAACATACCTGAAGTTTGTAGAAATAGAGCCATAAATTGCAGCTAAAGCCCGGATGGCACATTATTTTTCTCACAACATATATTGAGGTGGCACAAAGGACAGTGTACATCACTCCGTAACAACTGGGGACAAAATGGAGTGAGTGGACATCGACGGAAGCAGAACCATATGGATGTACATTTCCGTTATGTTCCTCTATGTTAAAGCACTGGGATCAGTTTCAAGTACTAGACACTGACGGAACCAAAGGGTGTCTGCATTGTTTTCACTGGGACTCGCTCTACTGAACACTGTACCGGACACCAGACTTGAACAAACTTCATTCTGTGTCACTAACGGGGGCAAAGACCCTTGAGTGAACATTCAAATTTAAAGGTTGAGAATGTAAAGAAGTTGCAGACAGAATAAGCCGAACAGAAATGCGGAGAGTAAATAGAAAATCCTTCTGGAGGAGGAAACTGAAGATGTACGAACACTTGGCGGTGACAGCAGAACATGGCGGTTTATGTTTTGGTTTCGCAGCTTGGACTCATTAACCTTAGAACCTCAGCTTGCTGTTGTGATACCTACAATGTCTGACTAGTTTTTGTTGTCTTACAGTAAGTCCTACCCTTGATGAGTACATTATAGTACTTACAAAGTACCCATAAACTAATTGAGGTGTTAAATATCACATTACTCTATTGAAATGATACCGATGGCCATGTTGAAATGTCTCGCATTGTGATATTGTCATGTCTGTGGTGGGTTACATTGATCATCAGGAGACAAAGTCACTTTTCCTAAAACTTCTTTTAAAGCACTCTATATGAAGACAAACAGCCTCTCAAACCAAAAAATAATTACTATAGATATTTTAACAGGAAATCTTGAAATGCACATGGAATTACAAACCAACACTGAAGAAGTGTGATTTGACATGATACATTTATTCATGTAAACCTGGAAAAAAACATGCATTTTCATTGATGCTCATGTAACACTCAGTGTGTTTTTTCCTATCATAAAACCTGTTCTATCTTCATTTACGAACCTGTTGTTTAGAACTTGTAATGCCTCAAAGACATTGACAGACCTTTTGGAGCGAAAACACCTCTTTACTCTTTGATCTGCTCCATGTGTTTTTGGTTTTCATGACTAGGATGAAAATTACCATCACTCTGTCCACAGCTGGAAACATTTCAGTGGCCCTTTGGCTTTTTGATAATGAATCAGCTACACATAGTCTATATGGTGTTGTTGAGTTTGTCTGTTAGGGTTGTAATGATTCAATCTATTTAAGTTCCTTAAGGTGAAATAATTTGTTTACTGTATGTACTGTTTTAAATGCAGCCGAACCATGCCTATATCTCCCACATGATGTCTTACTGGATGAATGATGACCTCAGAATTGGGGACCAACTATGCCTCGATAAAGATGCTCTCGGCAAAACGCTTGACCTTTACTTTTTCTTCTAAACAATAAGCGAAGCAGTGAAAATCCCAATTGCTAAGCAACTTTTTTCAGGATATTGCAGTTAAAAACAGTCTTAACAAAAGTTGAAATGCCATGTCTTATTTTACAAGTAAGATTAAGTTACTTGCCAAGATCATCTTACAGTGGAGGGTAGTGAAAGTGCAGTCACATTTCAGCAGCGTAAACACGACCCTTGTGCTAAAGTTTGTTTGTGTTTTTTTTTTTTTTTTTTTTTTTTACTTATGTTGGATGTTTGTAAAAATGTATATATATATATGTCTTTTTTTCTTACAGGACATACTTTAGAAATAATGCTTTTGTACGTCTTTTACATGGAAAAGAAACGTCTAATCAGGAGAAATACTAAATGGTCTTAATGCTAGCTAATCTAAAATGATTGAAATGTCTAGACAATAAATGTGTTTTTTTTAACTGCTGTGGTGTTGGACTTTGTGGGACAACAGATAGTCTGTGTCACAAGCCAGATTTAATGAAAAGTCTGAGTTTGTTAACCCTGAAATTAGGAAAACCCTGAGTTTTCTGTTTCATAATGGGGGTGTAACTGAACTCAGAGGAGAACATGCCTGTTTTACAAACAGAGGTAACTTAACCTATGGATCAATTACCGTAGTAACAGACTGGAAATCAAACCTGGTCAGGAACAGATTTTCTCAATGAAACCCTGAGTTATTGCGTCTCCGCCCTCTTTCAGACACAGGGTTCGATTTCCTCATCCATTCACTCAGCAGGAGCGTTTTAGCGTAAAACATTTCTGGAATTCTGTTATTCAAGACAAAAGTCAGTCAGTAAGTCCAAGTTTAAGTCCAGTAGGTGGAGGCGGTTTTCACTAACGTACTTTTGACAATAATCCTATGGATGAAGTTGCAACATTACGGCAATGCACATATTTTCTAGCATTACCAGACAATTATCTTTTTGCATTGCAAAAATATTATTCTTACTAATTTGTATTTTTTTAGTCCAAATAACCACCCAATGAGAAACCTTTCAGTGAGATGAAAGAACAGACTTAAACAATACATCTGGAAAATCTAATTTCAAGAAATCTTACCAAGATAATTCTCATGTGTTCACTGACAATTTTTTTTGTTTTTTATTTGGCTTAATTCACTATTTTTTATTGATTCAAGCAAAAAAATTGCCATTGTATACTATATACAGATCCAGTCATGTGATTTTCTCCTAGTTCAACATAAAACATAATTTATGGAGGTGAACTTGTAAAATGTAGTATTTACTATAACAGTCATGTTCCCAGATATTAGAATATTTCACACGTTTTGTTCATTCACACATTTCTCACTTTAAATGGGTGCAGTGATCTGTGTGAATGGTTCCTAATTCTGTTACTCCTTAGATATTTACATACATGTGGGAACATTTTTTGTCTATAATGTTAATGAATCTGGGACTGAGTAACTACTGTACAATTTAAAAACTATACCCCCCCCTAAAAAAAACCCTCCCTAATGACACATCACAATCTTGCCAGTTGTTAGAAATTCAATTAACTGCTGTAAAGGTGAGGAAATAAGATGCATTCACTGTTATTTTCTAAAACCTTTTACATTTTAAGTAATAAAAGCACAAATATTTAAACCATAAAAGCTCAAAACTATTCACTGGTATCTCACAAAGGATTTTTTTTTAAACATTTAAGCTTTACTAAGTGATTTATTACCATTTATGATAATATTTCCTGTTTTTTTACCTGTGAAAATTGGGTATTTTCCTATATTCCTGTAAATTTTCATTTAAATAATTGAAGCTCAGATTAAATTAAATTTTTTTTAAAAACCAAGCGGAAGTCTGAAGAAAATGTGACATGTTCAGCAAAACATAATTAACTGAATATAAAAACTATTGTCTACAACCACTGTGGTTTCCATGTACTCTGTGGAACTGCTGAAAAACTGGGAAACTGCATTTTATCAGAATTATTTAAATACATTGATAGTCACTGGTTCAGAAGCAGGCCATTTATTTACTATAGGCGAACTAGGCAAATGCTAAGGGCTCCAAAGCTACAGGTTCAGCCTCTTCTGAGGAAAATCTAAATATCCTGTCTTTATCAGTCACTATCAGATGTGTTTATTACATCCCTTATACTATACTTAAAGGTGTCATTCTGCAGAAAACCACTTTTACACACTCCAAATATTTTTCAATGACCTGCAACCACAGGTGGATAAACTGTTGTTCGACCTCAAATCATTTTTCTACCCTCCAAAAACAGCTTGAAACAAAGCAACCTGGAGATTTTTTAAACTGAACCAACACACAATACATTCAATAACAATGGTGAACACAACAATATTAATGAAATAATGATGGAATGACAAATAATGACAAATAAACCTAGGATATAAATAAAATAAACTACAATAATAAGCTGTACCTGCTGTTTTTGTGCCATTATTAGATTATATTAGTCACACAGTTAGTGACGTAGTGGGCCAATGACGGGTATAATGGGAATGATTGACAACTACTCACCTACCATTCCTGTAAACAAGAGTATTAAACAGACACCAGAATGGAAACCAAAAGCCCTTACCTGAATGGTTGTATTTTCTTATTTACAGGTCCTGATCAGACTGTTGTTTGGTTATTTTATTTGAGCAGTTCATCTTAACAATAAATAATAATGCAGAACAAAAGAAAGAAAAGACAAAATAAAGATTTCAGAGTCACCACTCAAAAGGAGTAGGTTGAAGTTCAGAGAATTTAACAAGTTTATTTTACAATAATAACAATTTTATGAATTTCATTTACATCACTCAATTCAATGTCTATCTTGACCAATAAATATGTCTGCTTAAAAGCTGAACTTCCAGCATTATTGCAGGTGGTCTATTTTTGCAGGATTTGCATATTTTTATTTATCGGCATACACTTTATTATAAACGAAAAGAAAAAAATCAAGGGCTTCCTACCACAGTTTTATATATATTTTGTTCTTTTTTTTTTATTTATTTATTTTGTCAGTAAAGAAAATGTAATGTTTTTTTTTGTCATTTGTTTCATCACTGGTTCATCTTATTAAAGTCTGTAAGATTTAGCACATTTAATGTCTGAAGCAAATACCCCCCCCCCCCCAAAAAAAAAGTTGTAGAGCAGTGTAATCTCTTTTATGTGAAGCATCGTTTCAGTCCAAACTAAGGGTTTTGTAAGGTGAGATTGAAATGGTTCTGTATTTACTTTAATGTTCATACTGGAACTGGATAATAAACTGTCCTTCAGGAAGAAGACAGTTATAAAAGTAAAAAATTGTGAATGCAGAAGGATGAAACAGATGAAAAGGATTAGCATATGAACTGCTAATGCAGAATGATGAAGGTGTTGAATGACTGAAGTTGTTTCTGAAAATTATACGTGTAAAAGCTGGTGTAAATGTGTATTATTGGGACATGTCTTATATCAGTAGTCTGTGAATAACGCTCCAAAACTCTGGAGAAAAACAGACAAAGAAGCAGCAGTCAGAATCAAATAAGCTTTCACTTACATTTTCAGACTTTATGAAGTTTACTTGTATCGTTTGAGTTTAGTAATTTGGATTTCTCTGCGGATTTTTTTCCCCATGTAGTTGTTCCCATTATTATTTAAATTTGACAGCCGTCAGACTCACACATGAACAGTCTATGGACCTGAGGTGACCCCACACACATCACACTGTATTTACAGAAACATAATCATTCACACTGAACTGATTTCGGACCACATGTGAATATGACCAGGGTCTGTGATGTTCATTCAGACTGTCACAAAAACTCAAATATGGGTCACATATGAGCAAGTGAGTTCGATGTGGAACACTTTCCCTGAAAAAATGCATCCCTTATATCATAGGGATTGCTTTAATGTAATCCTTTTTTTTTTTTTTCGGGCTTAATTCGAGATTTTTCCACTTAATTCAAACAAAAAAATCTACTCATGGAACAGGTTATTATTATCTTGGTATACGATTTCTTGAAATAACATTTTCAAGATCTATTGTATAAAATTAAGTTCTTATATATCAATTACAATTTACTCTTTAGGTGTTTATATCTTATTTTAAGTATGATAAGGTATTTTTGTCATAATCTCAACTCAAGGTGTGATATTCTGTCTTATTTTTTGTGTGTCTTCATGTATTTTTTTGTCATTGTTAGTATTTGGGCTTTGATTTTTGGGATCTGTGTTTCATGTTCACACTTTCGCTCTTTGCTTCCTATCACCGGTGTTTTCCCCGCCCCTTGTTAATTCCTCCTTGATGTGTTCCACCTGTCTTTCCCAGTATATAACGTTTCCCCTTTTTTTGGTCCAGTGCAAATTTGTCAGCCCTGGTAGCGACTTATGAGCAAGATTTTATTCTGCAGTTTTATTGGTGTTCGACTGAGTTTGGTATTCTGGCTTCTTCAGTTTCTGTCTTTGCCCCTGTCTTGTCTAGCCTGCCTTACCCCTCCCTGCTGGTACTTCATCATCTCTCGGACCCTGGACCTCACATTTCTTCTGGACCCTGGTATGATTTTTGGATTTTCCTGGATGCTAGTGTTCTGCCTGTTTTTGACCCTTGCCTATCTGACCCTGCTGTAAAAGAGGTTCTCTGTCTTCCTGGTCACTGGCAGAACCCTAATGAGGAATCACCTGCTCAATATAATTCTAATTTTTATCAATAAAATCTGTAAACGCAGTCTATCGTGTCTGAGTCGTGCATTTGGATCCATCACTGGTACCGAGATTGTCACAATTTTGACATTCCTGGGACCCTCATGAGGATAAAACGGTTTCAGAAAATGAGATAAGATGAGAATATATTGTGACTTGAAATAAGAAAACTAAAAATAAGAAAAGATTTGGATTTTTGCAGTGCACACATTCTCTGAGCTCTTCCAGTATTAAGATTATGATATAGATTTTACTGGTGTGACCCACGTTACATTGAATCAGTCAATACAGTATGTGGAGCTAAACTCACTTTAACATCCTTTGAGTAATTTTTGCATTGTACAAATTCATCCCACGAACCAGATCATACCCTCTGGGGGGCCGGTTTTAGCCCACGGGCCATATGTTTGACTCCTGTGCACTAGTGCATAGGGTTTAGTGTATTTTTCTTCTTCTTTTTTTTTTTTTTTAGCCTATGTGGTATTGATATGGTGGTATAGATAGTAGCAGAACTGAGCAGCTGTTCAAATCAACTATGTGTTAAATGACCAAGTCCAATCCCCTGCTTAATACTAACACCCACAACAAACAGACTAGCTCTCTCTCTCCTGATGTAAACTGTAAATCTGATTAATTACTGAGAATATATAATTCTCTCTCTGTTCCCAGCCTTCATAGCCTACTCAAATACATCCACAAAACACACACAAATGTGCGCACATACACAATGTTGTGCGGTATGATGTGATTACGTGGTAATTACAGCAGTCCCAGTGACAAAATGAAAATGATCCATAGGGAAAAAGAGAGAAAATGTCACTCCAAGTTTTCAGTCTATCCAGAGATTTCTGAGCTTTGAATCACAGCGTTCTCTTTTGATCATCGCTGCTGCTGCCTCTCTCCGATACACAGACGGATTATTCCCCCTAAATCTCTCAAATCCCTAATCCTATTTATCTCAACGCCACACAAAAAAGGTGTTCTCCTCCCACTGCTTAGCTTATGTGTACAGTATGTGAATGTTACGGTATATGTACATTTATGAGGACCGGCTCCAGAGACTCTGAAAACACTCTGTTATAGGGTTTAAGACAAAGTTGTAAAGTAGACCTACAATTTAGGTGCAATATAGGTGGTGCTTATTCATTTCATTTTAATTCCTAATTGTTTTTCTGTTATACAGCTGAATACAATGAAAGAATAAATACAACACTATTTATAGGAGGGTTAGGATGATTAATATTGGTGAATATATTTCCATATTAATGTTATGTCAGGGATTCAGCTTGATACCAATGCTCAGTACATGCTTCAGAAACAGCCCATATATATCAGACCAATATTTATGTGTTTTTCTTGTATTGGTATTGGCCTGTTGCATTGGCTGATATGTTCTCCCCCCCCCCCCCCCCCCCCCCACCATGATTTACTGACAGGCAAAGGAAAAAGAGGAAAAAAAGAGAAAAAGAGAGGGGGGGGGGGGTGTTAAAAAGGAGAGAAAAAGAAAGGAAAACATGAGAGAAAATAAATAAAAGGGGAAGGAAGAAAAAAGGGGAGGGGGTAAAAAAGTTGAGAAAAGGGAAAAATGAAGATTGATGGAGAAAGTAACAAAAAAGGAGAAAAAGACAATGAGAAAAAAGATCAAGGGGATAAAGAAAAAAAGAGGGGGGCAGAAAAGAATAAAAAAGAAAAGAAGAGAAAAATGACAATAGTAAACAAAAAAGGAGAAAAAATGAAGGGGAAAATGAGAGAAAAGAGGGAATAAAATAAAAGAATAAATAGGGAGGAGAAAACAAAACAGGAGAGAAAATGGAAGAAAAAAAAAGAAGATTAAAAGAGGGGGGAAAAACAAAAAAGGAGAGAAACTGAAAATATAAAGAAGAAAAAAGAAAAGGTGGACATTTGACATTTTCAGGTTATCTGTCACAATTTATATTTTTAATTGTAAATGATTAACACCTGAATTTAAATATGAGTATATAAAAAACAAAATGCTAAATTAAAGGTGGGGTGGGAGATCTTTTTTTGGAATTTTTTTTTTTACTATATTGCTTTAAAACCTCTTCATGATCCCATCGCACACACAGAAATAGAATGTTTGCAAAAAAGGAAATGTTTTAGTCCAGTCTAGACGGTGGAACCAGATGAAAACTCCTGCCAATCATTGTACTGATCATCTTTACAATGATTGATTTGCTGATACATCCATCAACTATCAGCCCCCCACCCCTCCCTCCCCCTTCTGTGCATTCACATAAACAGCTATGGCGGAAAAGACGACAACCGGCAGCAAAACCAAAGTAAAAACTGTGTTTGAAAAAGCTACGGCCATAAGGAAGCTGAACGAAGAACGGAACAGGACAAGGGTGGTAATCGTTATGGCTTTCCAGCGCTAGCGTCGACTGAAAAAGGAAAACTGATGCTAAGGTGACCATGTTTCTACTCGATAGGTAAGATGATACTGTTATGATTACATAATATCTCGACATACTGATCGGTTATGGGTATCGTACTCACCCTGTCAGTGAGAAAATGTCAGATATTGACCAAACATAATGTTCCAGCAGGTTTTGCTAAGTTACCAAAACTGTGTGTAAACTGCTGCTGTAACACCATAAACTATTGTCCTTATCCCTTAGTTTTCCCATGGTGTTTATTTCATGCTTCTAAACCTTTTGTTAGCTAAGCTTCATGTGACACAAACTAATAAATGTTGCTTATTGTTTTGTTATTTAGGATGATAAATGACGTTGAGTTCTCGTGAATGCTCGTGAATCTCCCTGGCTGCTCCAGACAGCAGTATGTATTTTTGAAGGCGTGATTTCGAGGGGTTGGCTGACGAAGACACATGGGTGTGTATACTTTCAAAATATAGTGTACAGGATCCGTTTTCCAAGATCTCCTAGCCTACCTTTAAGTGGAAATAATTAATTTGATTTTTTTTTTGGTCTGTTACATATTTGCAACACTAGGTGTTAAGGGGTTAAACTGCATTTTCTGACATTTGTTATTATTTGACAGAGAAAAAGAGCTCAGTATTGGCTCCAAATATCAGCTTAGAAATATTGATTGATGGGAAAGAAAATCAGTATTCCCGAAAAAAAAAAAAAAAAAAATCCATATCTGTCGATTGCTTTTGATTTTGACACATCCGAACCATCATGTATTTGTCTGTGCAGTATTAAATGTTCTATATGTGTCTTGTTGAGTGTTGCATCATGTTTTTCTGACTGAAACTTTAGGACCGATTGCTTCTAGACAATCACATTTATGTTTCTGTGTGGTTTTCCTCACTGACTTTATAGGCGTCACATAAATGGAGGCAGAGCAGCTGAAGGAAACAAGCTAAGCACAAAAACGACAGATTAAATTGACACAAATATAAGCAGGGGATAAGGCTGGTGTAGCATGAACAGAATCAGGCTTTAAAAACTATTACATTCTGTTCTTCTGTCTTCAAACCACTGCCTCTTCCTCCTCTGCTCTTTTGTTCTCCTCTTTCTCCTCCTTCTCTCAGTCTTATCTCTTCTCTGTAATTCTACTTTTCTCTACCCAGTCGTCTTATTTTCTCCTTTTGTCCCTCCTGGGCCCACACTCCTTCCCTCTGATTTTTTTTCCTGCTTTGTTTTCTTTAAGTCCCTGGTTATCTCCTCTCCTCTCCTCTCCTCTCCTCTCCTCTCCTCTCCTCTCCTCTCCTCTCCTCTCCTCTCCTCTCCTCTCCTCTCCTCTCCTCTCCTCTCCTCTCCTCTCCTCTCCTCTCCTCTCCTCTCCTCTCTCCTACTCTCTTCTCCTCCCCCTCCCATTCCTGTCCTTCCTCTCCCCTCTTCCTCCTCCTCTCCTTTTTCTTTCTTCTGCTCTCCTCTCCTCCTCCCATCACTCTCCTTTCCTTTCCTTTCCTTTCCTTTCCTCCCTCCTTCTTCTTTCTCCTCTCCTCTTCTCTCCTCTCCTCTCGTCTCCCCTCCTCTCCTCAGGTATCCCACTGTGCCATACACCCATCTGTGTGTGTGTGTGTGTGTGTGTGTGTGTGTGTGTATGTGTATGTGTGCGTGCATGTATGCACCTTAATGAGCTTAGAGCCGTCTGCCTCCCAAGGTGAGGTGCCATGCAGAGGTGATCAGCACTGCTGGAGCTGCAGGTATCAACCACAAACACCTGCCTGATGCACAACCACAACACATCACACACACACACACACACAAACACACAGTAATTTCCCCTTACTCAAATGCACACCCACATATACAAAAAATAATTTCCTTCCTCCTCTCTCACATTTGTATACATATAAATTCAGACTACATTTTGACTTTTCTCCTTCTGCCACACACATAGTATACACACTCACAAGCACACATTAAATACACACACACACACACACACACATATATATATATATATATATATATATATATATATATATATATATATATATATATATATATATATATACATATGTGTGTGTGTGTGTGTACACACACACACACACACACACACACACACACACACACACAGAGCTGACTGCTGCACAAGGCCGATAGCACAACTCTGTCCTGTCAACATGCAGGATAATCAGCTGCTGGGGATTGTGGGTAAGCTGTAATAATCCCTCGCATGGAATATGGAAAGCATCAGAGAGTTATTCAATAGGACAGAGATAAAGGTGTGTGCCTGTTTGTGTGTATATATGCATGTGTGTGTGAGGTTTTTCCATCTTTAATATGCATCTTCACACCTGAAGCTGGCTGTCAGTTGGAGTTACCAAAAGAAAAAAAGAAAAACCCACCAGTCTCTGTAGACAGTGAAACATCAGCCCACCCAGCCCCCAATCTGGAGAAGCTGCAGCTGCTGAAACAGTCCCCGTCAGAGCGACTAAGTCTTAATTATGAACTACATCCTGAACAAGCCTCATTTAGTCAGGGGACCCACTGAGGATACTGCCTCATGTTTACCTGTCAGGAGACAAGCTCTTTCCGGAACAGTGCCTCCAGTTTACATCTTCATCAATGAGGTGTCAAAAAGTCACAGTCAATTTAAGGTGGAATGAAAGAAAATTACCCTGCGTTTGTTGAATCCTGTACAAGACCAACAGAAATACTGATGGTTTGAGTCTGATGGAACAACTGAGGCTTATATGTGCCTTTGGGTGCCTTGAAAAGCGCTGTATAAATTTAATCCATTATTATTATTATTATTATTATTATTATTATTATTATTATTATTATTATTATTATTATTATTATTATTATTATTAGTAGTAGTAGTAGTAGTAGTAGTAGTAGTAGTAGTAGTATCATTATTATTATTATTATTATTATTATTATTATTATTATTATTACACGTTCACAAAAACACCACTGATCTTTCTAAGTTTATAGAGAAGCAAACAAACAAATATGAGGGTTTTGTTTGGATGGTTCCACACTAATGAAGATGTTTAGATTCATAAGTGAAACTTCTGGAACATTCACTTAAAAATGTGTGAAAAAACTCCTCCTACACCTTTCAATGTCAGAAATGAGGTCAGGGGTGTGTCTGACTATTTTTGTAACTGTAAACAAACACTCTGACAAGCATCGTCTTCACACAGTGATTAGCAGGTGTGCAGATGTTAGAAGTACAGCTTCTCTACTTTTCCCTCTTCATTCTGTCAACAGAGCCATTGTTGTTTGTATGCATGCCTACTCTAAAAGAGACAAGAACTGTCTGTTACCTGTGTTTAGGAAGCAGGCTTTATAACACTGGTCTACAAGTAAAGTTCAGCGGAATGCACATTTTATCTTGCCCTCGCCACGATCTGCAGACACTGTTGACACCTTTAAAAAGCAGCTAAAGACCATCTGTCAGTTGTTAGTTTTACTGTTGTAGGTCTGTGTCTATTTGTTTTTATGTTGTTTCCTGATTTTTCTGTATGTTTTATGCCTTTTATGCTACTTATGTGTTTTATGCCTCTATTGCTTTTGTAAAGCACCTTGTGAATTTTATGATCTTAGCATGTGCCATATAAATAAAGTTAATTATTATTAATATTATTCCTACTACTACTACTACTACGTATAGAGACACATTTCTAAAGGACGAGGCATGAAGGTAGGTGTCTGAAGTTGTTGATCTTTGTGGGTTGATGTTATGTGTGTGAAATGTACAAACACCTTACAAACACCATGTCTAGTTATGTATGCTAATGTAAATGGCGATTTAAATAGGTCGTTTCCCCAGTTGTCTTTATGATTGAGAGCTGGATATACCTTAAGTCTCCGCCCCTTCCAGGAGGCTCGTGGGGCCTGAGATCGGAAAATTAATGAATGGTATTCAATGGGAAATAAAATGCTTAAATTGTACTGGTTTGTCATGTGCCCTGAATGATAATTATTGATGTACGTTTCAACTGCTTCTGTTAACCAACGGCTGATTCATTTGCGAGTAAAACCCGTTAATAATTTGGACGACACGCCAGGCGCGTATGTGACGTCACAACAGACTCCACACCACGCGACGCATTGTAGTCCCTTACTAAGCTCACATAAAACCTAACGTCACGTTTGCTTCCTATCAAAAACGGGTTGTCTACCTATGCCACATCAAATATTTCTTATTAACCGCTATTATGTGTGAATTTCAGAGCACTTGTCAAACGGAATCAGAATTGAGTTTGACTCGCTTCATTCACTTTTTTTTTGCGAGCCAAGCACCCATGACCGGAAGTAGAAGGGCGTGGCTTCATCTCCCCATAGGTAACGAATGAAACAAAGGGCAGCGCAATTCAGGTTTTTTTTTCTTTGTTTGTAGTCGGCCGTGAACGTTTTGAGTACATATACCTTCTTTATCATGCCATTGCAAACGCCCATACACACGACCACTTGTTGTAGCAGCAACACAAGGGGGAGCTTTCCGGGGATACGACATGACGCGCGGCAATAATGGACGAATACCCTGGGGCAGCGCACGCGAAGCAGAGAGAACTAGCAGCTAGTAGCGGATGCGTCGGTGGACGTGGAAAACTTTTCAACAACTAGTGCTGTGTCTGGGTCTCGGAGGATATGTGCCATCACCGGGTGCTACAACAACAGCAGGAAATAGAAAATATGGATGAATTTGGTATGTGAGACATACAGGCTCTTACCTGAAGAGGACTTAGCATACAGTCTGCACTGCTTCCCTGGCCTGGTCATGTGGATGAGGAGGGTGGGAAGGTCTGGATTAAAAATATCAACAGGAAGGACTTCAGCCCAAATAAAAACAGCAGGGTAAGTATTTCTCAGTCTGTGTAATTAGCCTAGTTAATTATTGTGAGCCAGTGCTCACAGTGTGGGCAAAGTTTAGGCCATACCTGCCAACATTTGAGGAGCAGAATCCGGGAGATTTTTGCAGCGATAGTGGGTGTTGCGTTTTTAGAAGACATACATGAGCAAATGTTTTTATGATCATAAATGATGATAAAGTGGGTATGTCATTATTTTCCAGTGTATGATTAAATAGTCTAATACTGTATTTATCCCGAATTCAATTATTTTTTTTTAAATGTATGGCATGTATTGTTCATATAAACTTTATTAATTCATTCTCACTTTAATCCCAGGCACACACGCGGACAGTGAGAGCTGATTAATTAATTTAATATTGTTATCAAAAAAAGTGCTTTAAAAAGATGGATTTATTTTTCAATATAATATATGTATTGTTCCAAAATGTAGAACCTTTGTGTGCCAAAGTTGTGTTTTATAAGTCAGTGACCAGGCCAACGGGATTTGTTTATGATAAGAAGCAAGTTTTACAGGTATTTTATCAATATTGTAATTGCATATTAGGACAAAGTTCAGACCCCCCCCAAAGAAGAAAAAAATTTAAAAAGTTCCACAGTGACGTTGAATGTCTTAGAAAATGCTTAATCCAGTTTATTTTGAATGTGTAATTCACTGTAGAAAAATCTTGAAAGTTAAAGCCACCCTTGTATTATTCCTTCATTATGACAGATTTTTTTAACATAGTGATTACGGTCATAAAATTTTGTCTATAGTTTTACATTTTTGCGCATCTCTGCTCAGTATACTTTAACCTGGAGATGCCCTCTGCTTTGAAAAGTAATATTCTGCTACTTAAAGACAGATCACGAAGAAGCCATTGATTTAATCTTTTCTTTGTTTTGTCAATAATGGGAGATAAATTAACTGAGCATCTGTGAGAATCTTGTTTGTTTATAGCAATACCCAAATAAACGACAGAGTTTTTAACAAGAATATTAGAGATAGAATCAACATTGCAGTCCTTAAGAGCTAGTAGTTCACACTTTTTAAGACTTAGATGAAAACCAGACGCCCTAGAGAATACATTCATAAGACTGATGTCTAAACGGACCTGAGAACTGTTTTTAGGAACGTAGTTGTATCATCATTTGTATGGAACATATGAGTCTGTAATAAAGTATTCCATTCATCAGCTAGTTGACTGATGAAAATAGTTTTATCAGCTATGGTGATACCTTGTAGCTTGCTTGATTTTACATAAGTGCACAAAAGTTGGGCAGCAAGCAAAAATAAGTATGGTGAAATAGGACGGATGTGTCTCTGAACCTCAAATCTAACTGAAGAGCCATGTTTAAGCTTTATAGAACAGTTTGCTCTGTTGTAAAGTGTTTTTATAGCATTACAGAAGAAGTTACCAAACACAAATTTACTAAGAGTCATAGAGAAAGTTGTGCTCAACTGTATCAAAAGCCTTGCAGAAATCTAAGAAAAAAAGTAAATCTATCATAAATTAAGTGAGAGTAGTCAATAAGATCTAAAATGAGTCTAATGTTGTCAGAGATATGTCTATTGTGCATAAACCCAGTTTGAGCCTCATCAATAACTGAAGAAAGTACAGCTTTAATTCTTTTGGCGAATATGATAGGCAACAATTTGTAGTCATTGTTCAGCAAATAAATAGGACGGCAGTTGTCAATCAAGAGTATATCTTTTTGAGGCAATGTACCGACTGACAAGCTTTCATTAAAACCTTCTAACAAGAAAGGTGCTAACTATAGAGAGAATAATTTATAGAATTCAGATGTTAAACCATCTGTACCAGGAGATTTGTTATCTTTTAAAAGACTAATACAAATGGAAAAGCAAAACGTGTTTTTAGAATATTCATTTTTCTTTCAATAAAAGCCATAATTGCACCACTGTTACACTGTTGTGTAGTTGTTGAGGGAGGCCTGGAGATTTTCTTTGTCCTCCAAAGGGGGGGCCTGACAGAAACAGATTGAGAGTCACTGTAGTAGCTACCACTGTTCTGTAAAAGCCACTTAATTTACTTACACATTTTGTCATAGTCTATGTTTATTAATTACATTCATGTTGCAACATGTGCAGCAGTATAACCCCAAAGCTTCCAAAACACGCACTCAGCTGTGGAGAAATTGATCAGAAAATTGGCGAGTACTTTCCTGACGCACAGTTCCACGACTATTTCCCCTGAGGACTGAAAGCTCATCATGTATCGATCGCATCCAGTCGATACCTATAAACTAGGCTTCGTCAATCAGACTCATTGATAATCTTTAAAATGAATCATTTGACCCAATGCCAACTGCATGCACAAACCCACACACTCACAATCATTTCTGTTTTTATGCTGGAGGAAATAGCTCCTAGCAGATACAGATCCTAAACGGCGTGGGTCCTCCCCAGAGTCCGGATTTTCAAGGCTTTTAATCAGTTAAATATGTGCATGGCTACGTGGCTAATCTGCTGGTTAATCTCACTAACACTTTTTATGGGATTGCTCGCTGCGGCAGGGATTACCGCACCACAGATCACAACCTGATTTCCATAATCCTCCTCTTCTGATAAAACTCTTGTTTGTGCCCCATCCTGTCCTTTTGTCAGACTGTGAAACATCAACCATTTATTTCATATGTTTTTTTTGTTGTTTTTTTTTTTTTTAAAGTGTACTGACTGTAAAGTTGTTGTTCTTCACTGTGTCAATACTGAAATAGAAACAAAACTTAATAACTGGAGAGGAATACTCGCTTTAACTCTGAAAGTGCTTTTCATTTCAGTTCAGTACCTCATCATAATAATAATCATATTCATAATCATAATAATGGAAGTGATTACTCTACAAAGATGACATCCTCTCAGTGTTATTTTAGGATTTGTATTAATCAGTATAAAGGCACAGACGGGCAGACCTGAAACACTGAACAATATTACTGTGGCTTATTTTATTGGCAACTTGGGTATTATATGGCACGCAATAAAACTTGTTACTCACTTGATCTATACACTGACCAGAAATGTGATTATTTTCACTTTTTTATGACTGTCTTGAAAGAAGTCGATGGCATCAGAGACTTCGTTGAACTTTTATTAATTACAAATATGCATGTATTTTGTTTTTGTATTCTTTGTAGCTTCATGTTTCTGAGGCACATTGAAGAAAGATTAAGCATTTTCCATGTTTGGAAATATCTCACATTTATGCAAAGAGTTGATTTGTCCAGAACCTTACTAGACTGGACCATTTGCTGGACCGGTCAGTTCTGCAGCCTGTCTGCCCATGGGAGTGGATCTCTTCTTCGCTGTTTTCTCCCAATGGTTTCTTTCTTCCTACTGGGTTTTCTGAGTTTTTCTTTGCTGAGAAGGAGGGTCTAAGGACTGAGGATGCCGTGACATTAATACACTTTTTTCATCAACTGTTTCGTTTTTGGTCCTTTTTTTTGTTTGCCTATTTATCCACGTGGTTGTCAGCAACTTTACGCAAAAAGTACTAGATCAATTCCCATGAAAGATGTGAGGTGGTCCACGATAGATCCCATAAAATTTTGGTGAATGTAGGTCAGAGGTCAAGGTCATCAAAATGTGTTTTCACAATGATCAGAGATAGGGTAAATTAGGAATTTACTTTTCATTCCTGTATACTTAGCTTTGCATATAGCTTCTTTTTGCTCTCACTGTTGATGTGCATTGACATCAGAATCTTGAATGACAAATTTGACAAATCTAGGTCAAAGGTCAAAGGCCTGTGATGTGACCTTGTTGTGATATTGAGCTCTACAAATAAAACTGAGCTGAGTTGAATTCAAATTTTATATGTATAGCACCTTACAACACCCAAAAGGTGCAGAAGGTGCTTTCCAAAATGAGATCAAAACAACTACTAGAAAACCAATATACACATAATAACAACAACAACATAAAAAAGACAACGGCATTCAGCTACATGCCAAATCCTCACTTGAATAAATGTGTTTTTTGGTCATATATAAAAGAAGCTAACTCTGTGATTGACTGTAGAAGCACATTTGACCCAAAAACTGCAAATGAACGATCACTATACTTTTTCTATCTAGTTTTGGGGACAACCACACAGGTGTGTTTAGAAGAGTGCAGGGTCCTGACTGGTTGATCTATATTAGGAGTTCAGTGAGGTAGGTTGGGGCTAGACCACTGAAGACCTTGACAATGTCTAATAGGACCTTGAACTCTAGTCTGAACTGCACCGGGAGCCAATGAAGAGAGCATCGAATTGGGGTGATGTGGGAGTGTTTGGATGTGTTGCTACATTTTGCACAAGCTGTAGTTTATGGAAGAGGCAGTAGTTTAGTCCAGCGTAAATGACATTGCAATAGTCCAACCTCAAAGCTAATGAAAGCCTTTTGAATTAGAACAGAATTAACTCTGTGTGTTCAAGTGCTTTGTTTCACACTAACTATTAACCATGTTTATACAGTAAATAGCTTGGTTAAACATCTCTGCAATGCTTCTGCCTGTAAAACTACTGTGTCTTGTGGGGTTATGAAAACATTGACAATCTCTAATCGATCACAAATGTTTTAAAATCAACCATGTGTTTGCACCGATCTATGCAAATTACTCAAGTGGTGAAACGAAATGAAATGACAACGAGTTTGTGAAGTGATCAGCTTTTGAAGTAGTTTAGTTGTTTGAGCAAAAATGGAACTTGTACAGGCTAATCAGTTTTTGAGCGATGGCGGTAGGCGTTTAATTGGACTGTTGTCTTTGTCCCAGGCTACATGCATGGGAGTGCAATCAATTTATTGCAGAAATCATGTCAGTTCTGCTATGATAGATGGTTATAATATGGGCTCTTGCAACTTTTTAGTTTTGGGCCATGTTCAGTTATATGACATCACAGACTACATTAGTTGTCAACAGCGAGCCAGGAAGTCACCAACCCTGAGATGAACTGTCAATAAAATGAACAGTGCAGATTTTTATGTCGTCTGTTCTGTTCATTCGATTGCATTATCAAGGTGTGTTAGGCTGACGTTTAAAACTTCGATGCCAGTTGAGTTTACATGTCATTTTAAAGTCCGGTTGTAGTTGGACTAAGGCAGAGGTCGACAACCTTTAACACCCAAAGAGTATTTTGAACCCAGTTTCAACGGAAAAGAAAACACTGGGAGCCGCAAATACTTTTTGACATCTAAAATATAAATGCATTTTTTTACAATTCTCCATACTTATCCTTGCTGGGGTTGTAAATTGTGACAAATGGACGGTGTTTTAGTGGGTATACAGTAGCTTCCACGAGTATGACATTTATTTTGAGCGACGAAAAACAATAAAATATATTACAATTTTAAATATTTCAAGATCACAATAATCTTCCAATTTGGGACTAAAATAATAAAATGAAGTAACACAAATAAAATACACTTCAATTAAATACTTATTTATTTAATTTTTTAATATAATTTTGTTTCCCACGTCACTCAGAGCCTCAGGATAAGGATGAAAGAGCCGCAGGTTGCCGACCCCTGGACTAAGGCAATTCTATTTTTTAAGGGCCATGTAAACCTACAGCTTTACCCGTTAGATCGAATTATATTTGATGTACAAATACGACTTTTGCCAATTTATTCCTACTGGTTGGGATTTACATTACTGTTCAAAATGTTTCCAAAATGTCCACTTATGCTTAAAAAACTTGCTCTTAACCCATAAATACCCAATATACATCAGTGACCCAAAGCATGTATTGATGTAAAATGTTTAATAACTTTAGAGACACTAATCCTACCAATCCATGTAAATAATTGGTGTAAAATACAGTTTGTCATCTTTTCATGGTCATTTGATATGACCCATTTGGATGTTCGGAGGCTCCGTAGTGAATGTGGAAACAGTCCTATTCAATAACATTGATTAACCAGTAAAACCCATGGAGGTGGATCAATGACAGTGGATGGACACACAGAGTTTATGTACAGTTAATGATAGATTTAGCTGGAAAAATCACTTTTTCTCAAGTGTTTGGTATAATAACCTTCAAATGCTATCTCAGCACGGTGTAGTAAGACATAATCAATAAAATAAATGTTGGAAAATGCCTGATTTTCACTGAGAAAATGCAAAATGGAGAGGATAATATTATGATAAGTGGTGACAGATTACTTCAGAAAGGTTAAAAAGAGAAGGACATTTATTTGGGAGCACCTTATATTCACTTTAAAATATTCTTCTGCGAACCAATAAGTAAACACATTCACGTTACATGATTCTGTCTTAATTGGAAATAGATTGATGTAAAAGATAGATTTTTATGAATATTTTTAACATGTCATTTTCAGTGGACATTTTCCTTTCATTTTTTAAGTAAAGCTGTGAAACTCTTGTCCATTACAGAGGACAAAGATAGTGCCAATGGCCCTGTGCTCATCTGAACCTCACAGCTGTGATGTCTTGCTATCAACAAAAGGAAGGCATTCGATAGACCATAAAATCAGAATTGAAATCCATTGAGAATTGAGGGATGAGAAGCGATTTTAGTGCCAGACTGGAAAAATATATAAAGTTGTAAACAAATTTTTTAAAATTTAAAATTTCGAAAAACAAAATAAGTTTTGTGCTGAATGCTTAGATCTATCTAATGAATCACTCAGAGTTGAATTCCGTTGAGAAGTGATTTTTAGTGAGTTGTGGATGACGACGACGACGATGGACGGACGACAGACGAAGTGCGATGGCAATAGCTAAAAATGCATTGCTAGGTGTCAGGAGGATATAAATGCTGTTGTAACAGCTTCTATGAAAATCTTAACATTGAACATATACTCACAAATAAAATAAAGCACAGTAATAAGAAACAGCTATTTATTCTGTTTGTTTAAAACCCCTTATTTTTGCATCTATAAATGTTTTCCAATAGTATGACTATTCATGTCTTGACAATGACGCTGCTTAAGAGACAACAGTGGTGATAAATGAACCTTCTCAGTGAAAAACACAATCTTGCACGTTTGAATGTACGACGTATGTGTGTACATGTGTGTCTGGGCAACATATTTACCAGAGTTTTATTTATTTATTTATTTATTTATTTTTTATCTATTGCTGTTTCTCTTCACTAGCCTCCATTTTCTGCTCCGAGGGTCCGGAGAATCCCCTCATGTGGAGAAAAGCTACGATAAAGTAGAGGAAGAAGGGGGAGGGCAGGGTGAAAAGTCACAGAGAAGATGTAAAGAAGGAGAACAACCAAGTAAGAGAAGAAGAAGATGCTGAGACTGAGAAAGGAGATGAAAACAATCAGGGGTAGTGTGTGTGTGTGTGTGTGTGTGTGTTTTAGGGGGTGGGGGCTCTGTGGTGGTGGAAATGGGCCTTTAACTATATTACACTCTGGCGGCTCCATCTCCATCACCTTGTGTGTAAGTGTGTTTACTTGAGGAGCGCGTGTGTGTGTGTGTGTGTGTGTGTGTGTGTGTGTGTGTGTGTGTGTTGGTATCACACCCATGGGGCCTTTACTCTGTCAGTGCTCAGCGATAATCAGTCTCTATCTCTCTCCTGATCCATCTCCACCTCTATCTCTCCCCTGCTGCTATCACTCACCTCCCTCCACCATATTTCACTCTCCTTCACACCCACTCCCACAACACACACACACACACACACACACACAGATAGCATAGATTAACGTGTGTGTGTGTGTGTGAATCGATTCAGCCTCTGCCCTTTCTAAGCATTCTACAAGCTTCATTGGCCTCTCACTCTCCACTGAGCAGCATCTGTTTCACACTTCACTACAGCTGTATGCCATATCGCTCCATCTCTCTTTGGCTTCACATGTCTCTCTCTCCTTGGCTGTCCTCTTTTTTTTTTTTTTTTTTTTTTTCTTGACTACTTCTCTCATCTGATTCCCACACTCTGTTTATAAAATAAATCAGATCTTTTTCTTCCCCTTTTTCTCCACCCACCCATTTCCACCTCCAATCCACTGCTATTGATTAATGCTCAATTGGACCATAAGAGTGTACAGTATATTGATTTCTAGGGGCTTAACCGTTGGTTTTGATGGCTTCCTACTAGAAGCCTGGGTTTAAAAAGTCTAATTGGCGTCTGCTTTCCCACTAATCTGGTTTATTTGCCAGATGATGGTAATCGATATGCATCACCAAATGTCTTCCTTCTTAGCCAAACAAAACATTTAACAAATGGGATTCATTACCAGGCCGAACAACATGCCTACATGCACTGGAAAAAATTGAGTGTATTTTTCTCATTTCTTGCCAAAATATCTCATCACACTTAAAATGAGACATAGTCACCTAAAGATTCACTTATTTTTAGACAATAGATCTGGAAAATCGTATTTCAAGTAATCTGACCGAGACAATTTTCACTTGTTCCACTGTCACAATTTTTTTTGTTTGAATGAAGCAAAATAAATACATAAAAAAAAAGAAAATAATACAAATAAATAAAAGTAAAATATCTTGAATTAATAATTTCATGCATGAATAATGAGTAATTAGTCAAGATTTTTTTTCCTAAGTATTTTTTTCCTCTTTACACATGAAAAAAGCAATGTGTTTTGGTTTTTTTTAATGCAGTTTTTGTTTAAGAAGTCTGTTAATTACAGTCTAATAACAACAAGCAATTGATTTACAGGTAAACATGTTGGTGCAGATCAGTTATTAAGAACAGACCAGTTACAGTAATGACATGAACTGACTGATATGGAACTAAAACAATAAAACCCATGAATATATAAGAGAACAACTGTAGAGTAACTGTCCACTGTAGTGCATCAAAGGGTTAAAAATTATTTTTATTCACCTATTTTTAATAGTTACAAAAATGTCCACTCAGTTTGGCACCATGTCTTTACTTTTTGAGACAAACCCATCATCAGAAAACTATAAAATAAAAATGTTCATGCTGCTAATCTGATCTTTTACCACATTTTAACATTTTAGTACTAGTTATTATTCACTTCACAGAAATAATATGCAAAACAACCCCACAACTTTTGATGATATCTTTTAAGTACAGTTTAATAACAGTTGTTTGACATTAAATCATGTTACTGCAGATATCAGGCTTATCGTGAACAATAATGGTATTAATGTCAGTGTATTATGGGATGAAACTGAAATGACAAAACCCATGAATGTACAAGAAAAGAGCCATAGAATAGCTAGTGAGTGTAACAACCACTGTACATGAAAGGGTTAAGCACTACAAAAATCTGCCAATGGAACCAGTGAAAATGAGCTTGGTAAGATTTGTTGAAATAAGATTTTCCAGATATATTCTTAAAAAAAAACTATTATATCTCACTTATAAGTGAGTCTTTAGGTGATTATGTCTTATTTTGAAGTATGATGACATATTTGGACTAGAAATGAGAACAATACACTTGGTAAGATTTAGATTTTTGCAGTGTATTAGTTACTGCAGGTGTACGTTATTGTTATTTGATTAGTTTTGAAGTCTTATCCTCTTTTGTCATGTTCTCAGGTGACTAGACAATAACAAGCATGATGAAAAGTTTAATGTTCGTCACAGTAGACAAGACTGGTTGCCAAGGAAAAACTTTTTTTTTTTTTTTTTTGGATGACCCAACCAAATGACTTTTCACCATAATTCCCTTGAAGTACAGGCAGATACATGTGGTTTTCACACTTAATTTGAAATAAACCAGCAGCAAGAAAACCACTTGTCTGACTGTACTTCAGGGGAATTATAGCACATGTAGTTGTTTGTTCAGCGCTCAAAAAAGATGGAACACCTCAGTTATTTCTTTTTTTAAAAGTGGAGTGAGAAATATAGCAACATGTATGGTGAATAAAATGCATTGTAGGTGTTTCCTCTAAAAATGGAATCTTTTTGTGAGTTCTGTACAAAAAGCATCACAATATGAAGTTCAGTCTTCTGTTTTGCAACCAACCATGGTTAGTCATACTGGTTTTTTGTTATTTTCAGCTTCTCGAAGGAGCTGGTTTACACAAGGATGATTGAGGCTGAAAACGACAATTTTTAAAAAAATCTGAAGTGCCTTGTGTTTACACAAGAATTGAGTTTTTATGCATTGAAAACGCAAAAATCTGAAGACTAGAGATACACAATAGAGTTTTACCTTTACTTATGTTCATTCCAGAAGTGTTTTTGTACGGGGAATTTTTCATAAATACTTGCGTTTTACATGTAAAAGACCTGATTTGTTCCAATGCCTCCAATGCTACCCTTCAAACCCTTTACAAATGATAAAAAAAGACCAATTTTTTTATGAAATATGTGTTAAAATGAAAAGAAAATGTAGATTTAGATTTTAGATTTAATTTATTGGTCTCGGTAGGTAAATGTGTCTTTACTGAATATTAAAAAAATTAAACCATTAAAATGAACAAGACATGCAAATCATTTACATACCATTGTGCTTGTTTTAATTGTCACATTCACCTTCAACAATGTTTGTTGACGACCCATGTGATCTGGGGTGCTTGCTGTTCCAAAGAGCCATCACATCCACCCTCCATCATCAGATCACTGAATATGGTGGATGCTTTTTCTGAAACAATCGCCTCAGTCACTGTATCTTCTGCAGTTTCTTTCTCGTTTATCTGAATGAGTAACGGTGTCTCCATTTCGTCGTTCAGTGATGACCTCTTTTTCGATATCACTGAGATGCCTTTCGAAGGGGTCGTTGCTTTTAATGCATCCTTCTGCTTCAATATCATACCGATGGTAGATAGGTTTCTGCCATATTTCATTGCGATGTCACTCAACCGCTCAACTGCCACTTTCACTGGGAATCACTTTCTTTGAGCTCATGATTAATAACAAATACATACTGTAATAAAGTTTCAATGAGCACACTCAGAAAAACTCACCAAACAAGAGTAATTCTGTGATGAATGGGGGTCAAAGGGTAACAAAAAGCATCATAGGTAGCTCACTCATAGCCAATGGGATGCTACATACACTACGTACATGAAGTATTTACACACATTATGTACAGTAGTGTACATACAGTACTGTATTTATGTCTCGGGGGTTTCAGTTTCCCTTTGTAAATAGAATTTTGTTACATATTCACAGATGAAAAATTGAGGTAAAGGTTTTTCGTTACTTGGATTATCGTTACTTGGATTATTCGTTAGCTGGTTTGCTGGTCCTGCAATGTAGGATACGAATTAACTATTGTAACATACATTCTGTGTCGACCACTAATCTGTTTGACCAGTTGTGTCGGAACCACACAGCTGTTATATACTCCTGAGGATTTTATTTTCATATCGCAATATATATCACAGGGCTAAAAAAAAAAAAAATCGCAAAATATAGTGCAGCCCAACTGAAGACGCTTTCCAGATTAGAAATGCTGTTGCGTTTCCATCTCATGGTTGAAAACGTAAAAGCTCAGATGTTACACATGCGCATTGACAAGGCAGCGTTCTATCACAGCACCATCGATAGCCTAGCATGCATATCCAATCCAATTCCACACACTCTTGCTTCCCCGTATGCATGGATATTTCTTAATGAAACGCTCGTGTTAATGTGGATAAAAAGGTGAAGACGAGACGCCACCTTTGCATCTTCTCTTCTGATTGTCTCCATATAAACATAGCCTCAGATGTGTGTTTTTTTTTTTTTTAATTATTAGAGTGTTTTGTTTTTTTCCTGATGCACAGTAACAGACACTGATTCAAAAGAAGACAATTCAAGCAGAACATTCCTATTATGACAGTTAACATGCTCCATCTAAACGTTGCCCACACTGTAAAAAAATACTGTAGAATTAACAGTAAAAAATTACAAATTACAGCCTTAAAACTACTGTAAGTGAAAATACAATGCAAAGGTGTTTATTTGAGAAGCATTTCGTGTTAACAATTAAACCAAATGTAGCTTTACAAAAACATCAAAATTCCAAGTCACTCATCTTCTACAGATTTTAAAATGTCTTTATTTTATGGGCTAATCATAAACTTCATGATTGGAATTTGATGTTTTTGAAATGGATTAAGCCTGTCACCAAAGAGCCCCATCCCGACTGTTCCAGGTAGCACTCCAAACAAACTTTATTCTTCAATTGTAGCTTCAGTTTTTACAGGAAGAGTATTTTAACAAAACCAGATTTGTATGTAGAAATAATGTAATGTAAGCAGCAATATAAGGATCACTCTGTTTAGAAGACTGTTTTAAAACATTCAATCTTTGAAAGTCATTATACAGCGACAGTTGTCCTCTGCATTTAACCCATCTTTTTGATGCTGTTGGGGCAACCTTGTAAGGAGGAGTGGGCACCTATGCACCAGCACCCAGGGACCCATCTCCTGCTGTAGAGCCAGAGTCACCTGGGTGGAGGATGTTTTTGGGCTCCAGACATGGGGAGGGAAAGATGCAAACTCCACACAGAAAGACCCGTACGGTCTGGGAATCGAACCCCAGGTCTTCTCGCTGTGAGGCCAGAGCGCTAACCGCTCAGCCACAGTGCTGCAGTTTTTTTTTTTAATTTGCGTGTTTAAAATGTTAAATGTACATGTTACTCTGTTTGTGGTTTGATGTACTTTTAGAGGATTATGCTGGCAACCACAGTGCCCCCCCCCTGTGAAAACGATGGTGTTTTTTCTTACAGTGCAGCAGTGTTTTTGGTGAATCAGTGCACAGAGGGTCCTTGGGTGAAATGGGGTATAGAACTGTAAAATTACTGGGTATGTGCTGATGGTAAATGGAGCGCAGTTGATACTGTGATGCCTGCTTCTTTATACACAGGGTGTATTAAAAAAAGTGGACTCTTCAAAAGCTATCGACGAAATGTATAATAGGATGTTTTCATGAAATGTCTTTGTTTGCATATGTTGCTATGGACACCCTGCTTTGGTCCAATTCAAAATGTGTTGCATAATTTCATGCATTTCCTCCCCAAAAAAATTACAGGGTTAAAATTAAATGAAAAGTCTTGAACTGTCATGTAAAAATGTGACTTAAATTTTTTCTGTACTGTGATACTCAGTACTGTTGGTTTCCTGCCATTTGTAGTGTTGAAGTGGACAGCCTTTTATGTGCTTGGACATGGACATGCCAGAGGGGTGTGGCCTATTCTTCCACCTGATCACCTGTAAAAGGTCTGAGATTAAGGTCAGATTGGTTGTGTAACCAACTGAATACAGGCCAAGTAGATAAATAATAACCATAAATTAAAACAATAAAAGTAGTTACAGAATAATGTGGTCTGATGTTTTTACGTAACATTCACCTATGGATAAAAATTGGGTAAGTTAGTGACTTGTTCTTTGAAATATCCTCTTCATAATGTAGTTGGGTACAAACTATCGTGTGACCCTCCTACACACTTCCATACACCCACTGCCCTAGAACAAATAGCAGAAAACAAATGGTTAATCTGAGTGTCACAAAGGAGAAAAACAAAATCACATTTTGCATCACAGTTTAAGACTTTTCATCCAGTTTGAACTTTTAAATTTTTTGGAGGAAAAAAGATTTCCTACCAGGAACTGGGGCTGTGTTCAATCATACATGAAATGATGTAATAAATGTTATTAACATCATGTTTCATTTCATATAAACAACATATCTTCCTGAGACCCAATAATGTATGTTTGCACAGTTTTACGTAAAAATTCTGTTAATTTTTCATTACATTCCATTGAAAAATTAATTCTGAATAAATAAAAATATTTTTAAAAATGTATTTTGAAAAACTGTTGCATTCTGCAGTTTCCAATCAACATAATTGTTTAATGTAAGAATGCTGAAACTTTCAATTTTGTGGGTGTCTAAAGGATATGCAAACAAGGACATTTCATGAAAATATTTGGTGGGTACTTTTTACAGTCTACTTTTTTTGCCGCATAGAAGTGACTGAAAGATTCATTTTTGAAGCTAACACCCGAAACCTGTGCATAAAAAAAACAGTGTTACATTATATTTCAGATTCTCTATAGGGGGTTGATGAAGGCTGCAATGTAACATTCAACAAAAGTTTCAACTGCCTGCACTAATGTTTATAAATGATTAATATTTAGAGCAAAAGATATTCAACAAATCAACCCTTGGTGGATTTATTGAAGGAGGTAATATGAGCCTCTTTACAAACATGAAATGACCAAACATACATTTTCACCTGTGTGTAGAGTATTCTCAATAAGTTATTACTGACACATGCAAACCACACCATTTGTAAAAGAGATTAATTTTCTCTGTGGAATTGTTTTCACAGTGTGTATTGTAATTTTTTTGTATAAAAGGGAATATATATGTTTTTTTGGTGACAAAGTTGCATTTCATAGATAATGAAAGAGACTACAAACTGCTCAGGCAATTATGTTAAGCCACTGGAAGCGCAGGTAAATGAAAGTAGATAGAGGTGGATGCAGTGTTTGTTCGTTTTCAGCTCCAGTGACAGGGAAAGTTTCTGTTTTGTTATCATGGTGCTGTCAGGTAGCACTGACTCTGAATAAAGGCAGTTAGTGTGCATCTCTCATTTCCCTGGGAGAGACTGCGAGACAGGCTGACTCACAGCTCAGAGAGGAGATAATTACTGTTTCCTCCTCACTCCTTTCCTCTCCTCCCCCTCCATCTCTCTACCTCAACCCCCCCCCCCCCCCTCTTTTTTTTCCGCCACTGCTCCTCCTCTCCAGCTGAGTGATTACCCCTCATTAAAAATCAGAATAAAACATTGTTAGCACAGATCGTTAGGGCGCTCACTCCCGCCTCTCTCTCACCCACTACTCCGTCGTTAGCACTCAGCACAGCCACTAAACGGGCGGCCTTTGAGGAATGTTATTCTAATTCCAATTAGCTCTTCAGGCTTGGAGGGGAGCCAAGTCCCTGAGAAAAACATTGGGCGACGAGCACGCTCACACCAATGAGAAGCAAATAAGAGCATACACACTGAAGGACAAGCACGGATTTTAGAACAAAGCACACACACACACACACACACACACACACACACACAGATGCATAAATACACTGAAGTGATGTACACACTCATTTTCAAGAGACCAACCACACATACACACTCAAGTGACACACACACATTGAAAAGCAGCAGCTAATGGCTTTGGCAGCACTCTCACTGGGACCTGAAGAGCAATTAGGCTCCAAACTACACATTGTAAATCCCCTCTGATTACTGTGTATGTGTGTGTGTGTGTTTGTGCTTGTATTCCTGTCTTCATGGGGACATTGGTATGTTTACACAGTCACACCATGGGGGACTTCTGATACCATGGGGACCAAAATCTAGGTCCCCATGAGGTTTAAACATAAATGAAGGTCCCCACTAGTAAGATGTAAATCTGTGTCAAGTACATACATTTATGCAAATGAAGTCCCCTGTAAACACATTAACTTCTTTTTTCTTGAGGTCCCCATAAAGCGTGAGGGAAACTGGTGCAAAACAAGACCTGTATTTATCAAAGATTTGAAAATGTGTGTTCTTTTGCTTATGCATGTATTTTTCTAAAATGTTTTCTTAATTTATTATTTTGAGTGTTTTTAAAAATGAAATACAAGTTGTTTTTTTTTTTATTAAGATGTTTGTGCTCATTAGCCAATGACTATTTTACCGACAAACTTGGTCCTCATTAGACATGGAAACCTGTGTCTGGGTGTGTGTGTGTGTGTGTGTGTGTGTGTGTGTGTGTGTGTGTTAAGCGCTGTTTATCTGCCACCAATTACCTTGCCCTGCCACAAGAGACCCACACAGTATAAATGGAATCCACACACACACACACACAGTATAGTCCCATGTATGCACTCAGGTAAATGTGCACAGTCATATAGCACACAGGAGACACACACAAACGCACTCATGGAGTAGCTGTCTTATCAGTGTATGATGGTGTGACTGGAGGATTTAGTCACATGACCTGCAAGACAGGAGCAGCCAGGCGCCAAAACTAATTTCCACCTTCAAAGACTCCCTTATCTCCTCAGATGCTGTGTGTGTGTGTGTGTGTGTGTGTGTGTGTGTGCGTGCATACGAGTGCATGAGTTTGCGTGAGTGTGGTTGATGATCTGATGTCCTCTGACAGTAAGACTCGCAGCGAATCATGTATCACTGTCTCATCTGCATCAGCTAGACACACACACACACACACACACACACACACACACACACACACACAGAATGACAGCGAGATAGAGAGACAGATAGATGGACAAGTCAAGAGAAAGGACACACACAGTCGAGCAGGGTTGGGGGGGTGGAGACGTTAAGAGTGAGGAAATAGAAAATAGGGTAAGTGAAAGATGTGAAGCATGAAAAGAGATGGAGGGAGAGATGGATTTAAAGAGAGGGAGACACACAGTCGAGCAGCATCTGATTCACTGTCATATTCCTTTCAAAACAACAGATAAAAACCTTCATCCCTGACAAAGCCAAAGTTCAGCCGATACCGCGTAGAAAAGACAACAATCTGTATTCAAACACATTTCTCAGGGTTTCTAAGGTACCAGCACTTACCCAGGCCCATGAAGGAAAATATCAAAGGTGAGCACAAACAGAAAACAAGGAGTTGAAACGTGAAAAAACACCACCTGCAGCTACGAGGTTTTCGTGTGACACCGGCAGCAGTGGTGTGTTGTATTTTTCATGGTGCTCTTTTGAAGTTGTCCCTACATTTTCCAACCGGCTCTTCAAAGGTCAGACCGCAACTGGCTTTCATCTCCTGCCCCCCCCACCACCACCACCACCACCACCCCTCAGACCCCACCACACTGTAAAGCTATGACTTTCTCCATTGCTTCTTTACTGATACGTCTCTCATATTGTATTCTCTCTGTTCGCCTGTCTTTTTCACACTCTACCTGTCGCCGCTGATTTCTTTCAAATCAAATGAAAATGTAGTCGGGTGCACAAAAGACAGCAGGATGATAAACCTTCCTGACCTACTGATGAGCCACAGATCAAAACATGTAGCGCAGAATAGTGATGCCTCTTGTGTACGTGGGTGTAAAAATGATAAGAAGGCTGTGGACTATTAAAGTATATGTATTTATGTTATATTACAGCTGCTGCTGAATGACTTTCTGCAGTTTCTTACAGACACTTGCACTATTGTCGTATCTACTACTGTTAGTCCTTTGCACTAACGTTGTAAATGGTTCCATTTGGCTGTTTCTCACCTTATTGTTACTGTATTTGCACCATGACTGTAAATAGGTTGAACTTACTGTATATCTCCTATGCTTTTATACTACTTTATATTTATTATTACTTCTTATTCTGTTTTGAGCTCTGTTTTTCTAATTGTATGGTATCTTATTACTAAGGTGAGACCAAAACCGCATTAGATTTCTCTGTGTATGTATTGTTAATTTAGTGAAATAACAATACATATATTTCAGTCTTTAGTTCGTTCAGTTTTATTTTGACTTTGGTTTTATTTAAGACCATCAGACAACAAAGCGCCATCCAACAGGGCTGGCGACATTTTTCAACACTCAAAAAGCAGTGGGAAGAAGAAGTATAACTTACAGTCTCCCGTCCCCTTTTCACAAACCAATAATTGAATCAGTTCCACTTCCTTTGCTTTAACACACTTTTTTTTGTCTATTTTCCAATAAACTAAAGCCTTCATACAAACCATTCACATACACTATTGTTAGTCACCTCTCACACAATCCAATTTGCATTATCAACTATTTTTAATATAAACTCTAATATTTACATGTAATTTAAATATTTACTGCAAATACAGTATTTAATAGATGTGATAAGTCTGTATTAATTTATTACAATAATATCTTATTTTATACATTCATCTACATTATAACTCGACATTCACTTTTCCTTGATTGTTGAATATGCATTTGTGTTCATATCATTGCTTATATCGCTTACGGAATCATTATTTCCAGTCTGATAGTTCACTGCATGAAAATAACCATGCAACATAAAATGCTCATAAATGAGCTGATTATTTGTGGGGTGAGTCAGGTGAGTGACTCTCCTTCATTAGCTCTAATTGCTCTCCTAATGATATACACAAAGTCAGACAGGCCTGTGTACGTGCGTTCATGCACTGTACAGTATGTGTAGAATATTCCTTGTGTGTGTGTGTGTGTGTGTGTGTGTGTGTGTGTGACCTATTTGTTCGTGTGTGTCCTTGTATGTCTGCGTTGCTGTGTGCAATTTGTTGTCCACATCATATCCATTAGCATCCTCCTGACCTGGAGCTGTTCCAGCCAATCAGATTTTAGTGTGCTGTCAGCAGGTGTCGTCAGCTCGCTGTGAGATTTATCAAAGTGACGGAGCGCACCGCACAGCACGACAGCAGCATTTATCTCTTTCTTTCTCTCTTTCTCTCTCTCTCTCTCTCTCTCTCTCTCTCTCTCTCTACACAAAACACACACATAGTTGTTTCCATCACCTTAGGGAACGCTGCAATGACTTACAATCAGTGCAAGTCAATGCAATCCTAACCTATTCTTAACTATTACCACAACAAGCCAAAATGTAATCTTGACTCCGACCCAACACTCAGCTGTATTTAGTTCTCTGCACTCGACCATGTAAACATATTTAACCCTCTATGGGACTATGTCATTCATAAATGATGCTTTAAAAAATAACACAAACCTGTAAACTAATCATATTGTACCATACATTTGTCACCTAAAATCCTGTCTAACCAATAAAATCAAATATTTAAAATCCTGATGTCATGTGCTGGAACAAGGAAGGACAGGAGACAAGAGCACATGTTGAGTCACATTCATGAGTAGTGTCACGATAAGTCGATTTTTAAACTGTTATATTCTCTAGAATGTTGCGACAGCTCCCATTCACTTTGAATGGATGTTCCCAGCGTCCTGTGGGTGGATTTTTTTCGATAACCGCCTGCTGCTCCATTAACACCTGCTGCCAATGGCAACGAGTTTTGTCACTTCAGATTCACGGTACTGTATCACTCCACAGGTAGTTTGGCCACTTTGAAAGTAAATATTCGTGCAGTTTAGCGTCAACAAATAGAGGTAGCAGATCAGAGGCAGCAGCACAACAAAGTAGCCTCTATAGTGGCAGTGGAGTGTTGCTTAGTAACAACAATAACGTTCCAACTGGACTACTTTTTCTTGACAGAAGCCATCGTCTATCTAATCATTTTGGTAATCAATTGTCTGTCTTTTATCAAAATAAGCAGTAATAAGCTGTAGTAACCCATAGAATAAGCAGGATAATATATTCGGGGCGGAACGATAAAGTGAAGTTTGGCCCCGTCGGGAAATACTTTTCTGATAGTCACGTGTGGGCAATACATTATCCCTTACTAAATCACCAATAAAGAAAAATTACTAAATAGCCTAAACTGTTTTTTATTTATTTATTTATTTTACTTTTTTTAGTTATTTCATATGAAGAAATCTGCAAATCCTTCTTTAAAACAGTTAAAAAGTAAAAAATAAAATAAAAAACAACCTACTTCACTCATAAAATAATGAGACTTAATTGTCGCCCTTTGAACCACATTCCATTTGTAGTTGTCAATTCAACCTTATGTTCATCAATTTCTCAGAATTCATAACTAACATGAATATTTAAATATATTTTTTATGATTGTGGAATCATTCTGAAATTAAATCTTCTAAGTGATTTTCAGTCAAATATGTTCATGAATAATGAAGCCATTGTTCTTTTATCAATTGTTTGGTTTTTTTTTTTTACATGAAGAATTCATGAAAAAATATATACCCTAACAGGACAAAGTTATTTAGAAATGACAGTACACCAAAATAAAGTTCAAAGATCATCTGTAAAGTGAGCATAGACAATTTACTTTAGGCCTCAATACACTTAAAATCCAAGGTCATTAATTTTTTAAAATTAATTCCCTTAATAAGTCCCATAGAGGGTTTAACTTTCATAACTCAGCCTTAAATAAACAGTATATAAAACTGCCTCTGAGTATAGATAAAACTTTTATACAGTATGTTAATGAACATTACTTCAGCTGCCAAAGCATACAATGAAGACACGCATGTTAGATAAAAACTCATGATTCAAAGCTCACAGAATGAAAAATGTACCAGACATGTATGTTTTCCACCCCAGCATTCTACACATGTCGAAATATCGTATTTTCTCACTTCATCTGTCACATGTCTGTGGATACAAAGTGCTTTTTAAAGGATGATTTGCCACAAAATGTTATCACTTTGCAAGATTGTTCCCCTCAGGATTGTCCACAGACTGATACGCAAGAATAACCGCACACCATGCCACCCCTGACCTTTGACCTTTCACTGTGGCTTGACCCCATCATGATGATGTACAGCAAGCTCATCATCTCCATGGTAACATGAACTAGTTGCACAAAGCAGCACCACAGGGGAGTGTGTGCATGTGTGAGTGAATGTGTGTAGGAGGGGTTAAAATCATTGACGGGGGAGGGGTTTAGGCTGCAAACACACACATACACACACACACACACACTAATAGGGCTCTCCATCTGTCTATGTAAATCAATCCTGACCTTTGCTGAACTCTAGCTGTGCAGTTTGACAGTTAATCACTTGATAAGTGTGTAACAGAGTATGTGTGCGTGAACAAGTGTTTGTTGGTGTGCATATGCATTTGTGTGCATGTGTGTGAAAATCTTTTGTTTAGCATTACTGAATACAGAAAAACAATAGGCTACCAACCCATTAGCCAAGATTGAAGTATCACTGTACGTGCGTTACGTGTGTTTGTGAACATACGTGTATCTGTGTGATATGAAGATGACAGTGACCTTGGTAGGGAAACAAATAAACCAGTGATTGGCAGCCATCCAGCGCTTTTATGTAGAAAGCTGAAGGAAGATGCATTATGTTGCTTGGAGAGAGCCTTTTAATGTATGATCCAAAACATAATCAACCATTTGGATGTGATAAATGACAGCGTGTGTATGTTTGTTTGAGTACATCATCTCTTAAAAAACATAATCTTCAACATCCAGATCAAGGTCCAACAATGACCTTCTTAATGGTGCCATTCCATTGTTATTTCATTAATAGTGTTGTGTTCTCCATTGTTATTGAATACATTGTGTGTTGGTTCTATTTTAAAAAAACGTCCGGATTGCTTTGTTTTTTCACGGTATAAAACTGACTTGAGTTAGAACAATAGAGTTTACCGGTACTTCCTCATACATGTTCATGACGCGGTGATGAGGCGTATCTGATTGGCTCAGAATGCATGAAGGAACACTCCCCCCTCCCCTCTGGCTCTCTGTATGTGTTTACCTTTACCAGAGTAGCATCCAGCTAGGTTTTGTGCCATCGCTTGTTCTGAAAACGTGCAGCGGAAAAAAAATGAGGCTTTACTTCCACAGAGAGCACATGAACCAGTTTGATCTGCCATTTTTTTCAAGTTTGTGCAGCAGCTACTGTGGTGTCATCTTTTCTCGTAGATGCTAATGCTAATGCTAATGCTACTTCAGACCGGCTTTTTCCGGGTCCCTCATTCCTCTCATTTTCTGTGGATGCAGTATGCAGCCAGTGGAGTTGACAAACCACTTTCAAAGGCATCGTGTGTTGGTAACTCGGGGTGACCCATCAGATTCCAAAAGGAGCGTGGAAAAGTGGTTTTCAGCGGAATGACACCTTTAAATGGACTGGACTGTATTTTTATATAGCGCTTTTCCACCTTCATGGTGCTCAAAGCACTTTACATTAGCCTCTCATTCACCTATTCACACACACACTCATACACCAGTAGGTTTCTAAGGTCTACGGTAAGTCCTACTGGGGGCTTAAGTCAGGGTTCAGTGTCTTACCCAAGGACACTTCGACATGTGGACAGCCAGAGCCGGGACGCGAACCGCCAACCTCTCGGTCATTGGGCGACCCACTCTACCCACAGCCGCTTTATCTTTAAAGTTGATAAGTTTCATAATTAGCAGTAAGTGGAACTATGGAACATGAGTCAAAGTGTAAATACTATTTGAAATATACAATATTATACAAAATGAGTCCAAAGCAACATTTGATTAATCTGATTAAAAAATTTAACAGTTTGACAGCCCTAGTTACTACAAAATATTACTTGTCAGTATCTTCAGCAGCATCAGTGATAAACTGGCAGTTGTTCTGACCTACATCTACGATGCCTGACCAACATGTCAATATAGGTTGCTCTCAGCTGTGACGTGAGTGGTCAATATGTCAATGCAGTATTGAGACAAGATCTCCATACTGTTGTGTGGGTTGTGTTGGGTCATTATGTCACTGAGCGTCTGTTTTGTGTGCACTTCCACGTATCTGAATATTGACAGAGTGAATATAATAGATGAATGTATATTCACACATTCTAAGAAAACACATGGAACCCATGGAAAAAAACAAATTTTTATTTCCATGGGGACTAATATGTCTGAGTGCAGCACTGAGGTCTGGTTCAGAGGAGGCTTAAGTTTATGGAGAATGACATCGACTGCAGTTTATTGACAGGGCATCAACGAAACACTGTTTGGTCAACCTGAAAACAGCCTGAAATCACCTATTGATTATTATAAAGTAAAGTTTTATTCCTTCAGCAAAGACATTCAACAACACTGACCCAGTATTACATTTCCAGTAGTTTCCAAATGAATTTTTCTCTCTATTTAACCTTCCTTACATAATTTGTCACCATTTATAATATTATCCACTGTATTTTGTACTTCTTTAATAAAAGTCAGTTATTTTCCCATATTTAACTGACTATTCCAACATCAACACTCTTAAGTCCCTTTTAAAAACTCATTTATTTAAGATTACTTTTAATATTTGATTACTCCCATTCTGTCTGTTTTTAATGTGTGATTGCTTTGTTTTCTATTATTTGTTTTCTAATTGTAGTTGGACCCTTATTGTACTATCTTCTCTTCATGTAAAGCGTCTGAGTGCCATGAAAAGTGCTATACAAATAAAATGTATTATTATTATTATGTAGATGTTCATAAAAGCTCAGAGTGAAGTGAATTATCACAATATCAGAAATGAAGAAAAATTAAGAAAATGTATTTTTCAAGAAAATCTCTCATTAACTGAAAATAAAACAAGTGCTTCATCCACTGTCATTGATCACATCTCCATGGGTTTTACTGATGACTCAATGGCTGTGTCCAAAATCACCCCTCACTCCATACCCCCTTACTCCCTACATAGGGAAATAAATGTAGTGCACGACATAGTGAACTCAATTGAAAACTTTTCGGACAGTACTACGGCGCTGTTTAATCGTGTCGTCATCGTCGAATAATTAAAACGTAACAGTGTCATCTCTCACAAAGTTAAAAGGCTTTTTAATATTTTTACTGTCTTTGCAATAAAATAAAATAAAAAAAATTAACTTGGCTCACGACTGTTTTACTGTTAACTGTTAAACAACTGTGGTCTGGCGCCTGTCATCCAACAGACTTGGCATTTACCGTTAGCTCCTGTAGCTCTGCCGTTATGCCGTCAAAAATATAAATCTGTCCGTGTTTCTTTTAATCATAAATCTCTGTTCTTCGGCCATTTCTCGATTTGTGCAATGTATGATGGGATATAGTCCTTTGGTTCGTGACCATTGATGTTCACTACATTTTGCGATGGATTGTGGGATATATTGAGTGCACTATATAGTGCTTATAAGTAGTTTACTAAAGATTCAGACACACTTACAAAATGGCGTGGTGACTATATAGGGATTAAGGGACGGCCATGGCTCAGTTGGGAGAGTGGGTCGTCCATTGACCGAAGGGTTGGCAGTTCGATTCCCGCTCTGTCCTAGTCAGTCCGTTGTGTCCTTGGGCAAGACACTTTACCCTCCTTGCCTCCAGTGTCACTCACACTGGTGTATGAATGCATATGAATGTTTGGTGGTGGTCAGAGGGGCCGTAGGCGCAAAATGGCAGTCTGCCCCAGGGCAACTGTGACTACATATGTAGTTTACCACCACCAGAGAGAGCATGTGAGAGTGAATGAATAATGGATCAATAATGTAAAGCACTTTGGGTGCCTTGAAAAGCGCTATAGAAATCTAATCCATTATTATTATTATTAAGGAGTGATTTCAGACACAGGCAATGTTATAGAAGATGATGTTGTTTCCATGGTAACTACAGACCCTCTGAACATTCAAATAGGTCATATCTGATGACCATGATAATCCATATGGGGAAAGTTGCGATTTGTGTATTTTTAACCATACTGTAAATATATTAACACAATATATTTTTCTGTGCAGTATATACATATATTTTTTTATGTTCAATTTCAGGCAGTAATACATTGCCAGTGTATTTTTGTTTCATAAGGGTAGCACAAGAATAAAAGTGTATAGTCACCTGTGGAACATATGGGAGTGAAAAAACTCCAATCATTTTTAGATTCTACTCAAAATGATTGAACGGTGATATGTCAATCGAACTGTCATTTGTCCCTCCTTCTGTGTGAACCAGAAAAAAAATTGCACCAGGAAAATATCTTGGACTCCACCTTTAAATCAGCTGTAAAATCCACAATGATCTACCATCTCATCTGTTTGTTTCCTTGTTAGACTTCCTTATTATGAAAATACTGGTTTTAATATTTTTTGGTTTAAGCGTCTGGGTCTTTTTTTTTTTTTTTCATCATATACCCCTGGACGTGTCCTCTGTAAGTCACCACCTCTGTACTGACTTGACCTCACATGTGTGGACATGTCTGTCTGTGCCTGTTTTGTTTTCATGCAGGTAAACTAGAGAACAAGGGAAAGAAATGAATAGCATAAATGTTTATTAGCCATTTGTGCAGGACACATCTGAATTTTTGTGCAGTCGCTCCCAGAATAAAATCACATAAAGCAAGAACAGAAGACAAACATAGAACTGTATAAAAAAGGCTAAAAACCTACACACACCTGTAAAATAACTATATGTATAGAAGTGCATAAAAACTGATATAAGAACCCCATGAGAACTATATTAATAAATACACCCAAATAACCTAAAATCCACTGATGCAAAAAAAAACACAATAAAAGATTTTTTTTCATTATTTCTGCCTTAATGTCGTGACAAAGTAAAAAATCCTTGATGCAAAACACAAATTTTATATGGATCATTAATGCATTTATGACTTAAAATGTAACAAGAGGAAGATAAATCAGTGACTGTAAATTAAAACAATGACCCTTTGTCAAGACTCATATTGCTCCACAAATACAGTGCAGTAGAATAGATCAGCGCAGAGCCAACAGGCTGTCATATAGTAGGAGAACGCTGCCCTCTGGCCTGTACAGGTGGTATTGAAATAAAAAGTCGAACAAAAATGGTGTGTAACTACTCTACAATTTTTTTTTTAGAAAGTATCTTCTTCAGACATTAAATTTGTTAAATCTTACATACTTTAATAAGATGAATCAGAAAACAAATGACAAAAGTGCTGGTTAGCTCATGTTTTTAATATATATGATGTATGTTATTCCACATATATGGTGGTTTATATACATGTATACAATGAATTAGTAAATATTCTACTAGAAAGAACCTGTAAATTGAATGGATCATAATGTGCAGACAGTGTTTTGAAGTAGATCTGAGACCAATATTCCTTTGGACTAAAATCTATACTCTTGTTAATTCTAAGAATTTCACAGTTTGACCTCAGACTTGGAAACTTGAGCCAACCAGCATTTAAGACTTGAGTTTTCTTTATCAGTAATGCACATGTGGTCAAATGTCATTGATTTTATTCCAGAAGCATTTTACTTATAGACCAACGCTATCAACTGAGGGAAGTCTTTAAAGTCACTATAATATATTAAATAGACAGAACAATATGTAATGATAAAAGAAGTATACATATTTACATATTTCTTAATGGTGACAGAAGATTTCAGTTGAGCACAGATGGATATAAATAACCCTATGATGCACAGTTGTCACTACAGTGGACAGTTATTCTACAGCTGTCCTCTTGTATATTTTTGGCTTTAGTTGTTTCACTTCCATATCAGCCAACACAATTGACACCTGTACACCAGCCCATAATACATTGTATTTCAAACCATTACTGCAGCTTTGCTGTTCTTGATAAACCTGACCTGCAGTGACATGTTTGAGTGTAAAGCAATTACTATTTGTTATTGGGCTATAATTAACAGTTTTCCAAATTGAAAATTTAGTTTTGTGCATATTATGTTCATGAACTGAGTAATAACAGTATATTAACCTCTCAATACCTATATGTAAATATATATATATATATATATATAAAGTAAACACTAAATTAAGTGGAGATAATTAATTTGATTATTCTATACAGAAGATGTTTTGATGTGTTGCACATTTGCAACAGTAGGTGTTAGGGGTTAAATAAGAGAAACATCAGATTAGCTGCATGAAATTTTTTTTATGTAGTTCTAACACAGTTTATCACTTTGTGATGTTGGGTTTTAAATACATGTTTCTTTACTTAAAATTTTGAAAGGATGGATTTCTATAACGCCATGAAAAATAGGCTCAGAAAAAAATAATTTCAATTGTTTTGTTTTTTTCATGCCTAAAGATGAATAAAAAAAAACGCTCAGGAAAAAAGTCTTGTATGAAAGGTTTAGAAGTCTTGCATTGATTTGTCGTCAATTTAAACTAAGTCATAATCCTCAAACTTAATGATTTACAATATGAGGATTAACATTTTATCCTGGAACTAAGGAACGAAGACTAGTAACTGTATCTTTGTCACACACACACACACACACACACACACACACACACACACACACACACACACACACACACACACACACACACACACACACACACACAGACAGTGCTGAATGCTTTGTGTGTTTGATGAAACTGTCAAAACCAGACATGACAAACGGTATGACAGATATCCATCGGGTGCACCAGACTGTGCATGTCTGTGTGTCCGGCCTGATGTCACCATGGATTTAGGAAGGCAGTCTGCCATCCCAAATGAAATCAGAATGACCAGTGGTCCTCCTACTCGACCTTTGACCTTTCCAGATGGTGACACCCCACTCTCTCCATCAACGACCAGCCCTGTGTGTGCATGTAAAGGTTGTAATACTGAATAAAAGGCTTGAATTAATTACAACATCAATAACATTTAGAAATGCATGCTGTTTTTTGACAGTTTCATCTTGAATTAAACTTAAAGGACAACGGCAGTTTTTTGCAATTGGGGCCTTAATTAAAATGTCATTTGGATTTTTATCCTCACCCATGTTACTTTTTTTCTGATTTTAAATCCTCTGGAAGAAATGTCCACAAAATGACATACGAGAGTCACAGACTTTCAGACGCTAAATCAGTTAATATGTCCATTATGATACAGTAGTGCTAGTTCCGTTGCTGTCCCATTTCAACTTTGAGCTAAAATAAATAAACGTAACCCGACTCTCGCTCTACGCCATTTTGTGGACATCGGTGCAAATCTAATTTCTTCCAGAGGAATATGGCGAGTAGAACAATTCAAATTGCATCATAATTAAGGCCCTGATAGCAAAAAAAATGGCGTTGTCTGTCAAATGTAACATCGATTTCTAGTAGAAACTATAGTGTTTGATGAAATTTAACCTCAGACAGATCCCCCAAAGTGCTAATTTCATCTAAATAAGTATTATTCATGTTTAAAGTAAAAGTCCACAAGGAATATTATATATATAAAAAAAAAAATTTCAAGATGGTGAGTTGTCTTGTATTTGAGTGCACAGATGCACAACAGAAAACAGAACCTGCTGTCTCATCTTCACTAATATATTCATTACTGTCATTAACCTTTTTGCCACACAGTCCCCTTATCTAATTATCCCCCTGTTACACTGAACACACACTCACACATAACCATCTCAGCTGCTACCACCCCCACCAGCCCATCCCCAACTCTGCTACCCCACATGTTGTTTGACAAATGAGTGGTCTCGCCTCATCAAGCACATGACAATGTAAACAGATGGGAGGTGGAGACAGGGACCCGTGCCAGCATATCTCACACACACACACACACACACACACACACAGTCCCAAACATATGTTGCAGTTATTCAAACAGCTACGCTCAGAGACATTTGCAGACGCTTGGGGAGTATGGTTAACAGGAGGGTCTTTTAGAGCACCAACCAAGGAGAAATTATCTGATTTATTGATTTGTCTCTGCCTTTGTGACTGTTTTATTGGGGGTGCAACTTGCATGTGACACACAGATACATAGGTACAGATTGTTACGTTCACAGTACATATGGTAATATATTAACAATACACGTTTATTGAGGAAGGCAGTGACTTCACAGTTAACATCTCATTGTTCTTGTTTTGTCGTCTGGACTTTTTTTTTTTTCTCTCAAACATCATCTGTATGTTGATGTATTTACTGTACAGGATTAATCTAGAAAGACTCTGACCCATGTCGATGGCTGAAATGCAGATTTTCTGATAGGTGGATGATGAGAATGGGGAGTCTCCTGTTCAAAATATTGTCCAAAATCAGTGTATTATTTATTAGACACCTTTGACAAATGGAATTCTACAAGAAAATAAAAAAAAATTTTTCTTACTTTTTTGACTAAAATAAATATTTCGGATTTCGGCCATCGACATGGGGTCTGAACACATGATTAAATCAGTTTATCATGTTTCAACATCAAGTGCAAGCATTGATGACATATCCTCCTGACACCCAAGAAAGTGGAAGGTTTTACATTAAGTAATTATCTTCATTGGAAACTGCACAATGCAACAGTCTTTTTCCCCAAATACATTCTTTAAAAATATTTTTTAATCGAATGTCATTTACAGTGGACAGAATTTTACATAAAACTGTGAAACTTTTGTCCCCTATAGAGGATAAAAATGCATTACTGGGTCTCAGGAGGTTAAAGGCAGAAGTATTTTGTGGCGCCAAGGTCCCATATTCAGAATAAAAAGAGGCAAAATGCAACAAAGTGCACAAATGATAACGGCACACATTTCTAGATAATCTTTGCAGGCATCCACAGTGTTCTGATTATTAATGTGTACAAACATAATGCACGTTTAAGGTGTGTGATTTAATACAAAACACAAAAAAATATAGCCTTCAGTTTCAATAACTGCTGTAAAGAATGAGCAGGAGCGAGTCATGACATGTCTGAGTTTCACTGTGTTAAAATATACTTACCTTTCAGTACGTTATAATTGATAATTTGGCATAGTTAACATTAACACATAATAAAAAGCAACACAAAGCCTTGCTATTTTCTAAAGTAAGAGATAAGAGCTCTGCTCCTGGTCACCTCCCTTTTGTTTCTCCTTCAGTTTCATTAACAAACTACAAAATAAAATCCTCTCCTGGCAGCAGTTATTTAAAAGTTTTATTCAGAGGGGAAACATTCTGCTATATGTTCAACACAAACCCTTCACTAGAAGTGCAATGAAAATCTAAATGTAACACTGTAAGGTCGTAAAGATGTCAGGTTGTGGTATTTGTATAATGCTATTACACACAGTTTTCCCATAATCCTTCGCTTCTACGTTTCATTGTTTCCTTCAGCCACAGGTCATTTCACAGAAACACTTGCATGAACTGAGGTCACCAGATTTACTCTACTCTTAAGAGGAAAAGCAAACAAAAATTCCTCCTCCTGTTCTCGTTATGATAAAGAACTAAACTATCTCTTGTCGTTCTACTCTTCTGTCAGCGTTCACATGCTACTTAACTTTACCTTCAAGTCCTTTTCACACATTGCTTGACTCCCACCACTGTTTTCCTCTTTCATTCAGTGGAAAAAAGTGTAATAAAAAGGAATAAAAGTTAATACAAGGTAACTTTGACATTGATTGACAGAAAAAAAAAACTACAATATTGAGCAATAACCTTGAATATATATATATAAAAAAGAAGAAAATCCTGGCACAAAAAGTGAGTGTTGAATTTTGGAAAAGGGTGTTCAATCTTCTGAAGATACTCTTGTCCATCCAACTCACTTTTGATGAATCTATTGCCGTATTATCTGGTTATTCATGTTGACTATTTGTTCTGATCAGTCTTTCTGCTCTGGGATTCTTTTGAGTTCTGATTTGTTTGATCAAGTGCAGCAGGAGAAGTTTGGTTTCTTCCTGGGAGCTTCTAGCCTGGGAAAAGTCTGATGGCGAGGTGTTTCAGAATAAGAGGCTCGACGTATGACCTGCCTGTAGAGTGGAAACGGATAAAAGCATGATGAGGAAACACACAAAATGGAACAATTTCTTTTAGCTGTAACCCTCTATGGGGCTAATAAAATATGAATGACCTTTGATTTTAAGTGTATTAAGGCCTAAAATAAATGTCCTATGCTTACTTTTTAAAATTGACCTTTATTTTGGGGTACCATCATTTATAAATGACTTTATCCCATTAGGGTATATATTTTTGTCATGAATTCTTAATATAAAAAAACAATTGATAAAAGAACAATGGCTTCATTATCCGTGAATGTATGTGATTGAAAAACGCTTACATTTTTATTTCAGAATGATTTTAAAATCAGAAAAAATACAAAATATATTCATGTTAGTTGATAAACATAAGGTTGAATGGACGACTACAAATGAAATGTGGTTCAACCCCCACAAAAATTAAAAGCAGTGCAGTTAAAGTTTAAATTCTTTTACATTTATGGAACAATATGATTGGTTAGAGGCTTGTTATTTTTTTAAAGCAGTTTTTTAAAGCAGTTTTTTAAAGCAGTTTTTTAAAGCGTCATAAATGATGTTGTGTACGTTTAAGTGTCTTTGAGTGTCCACAAAAGCACTATATAAGTTTGAGGTATTATTATTATTATTATTATTATTATTATTATTATTATTATTATTATTATTTTGTCCCATAGAGGCATTAGTTTGGAAAACCGTTTTATTTCTGAGGCATGAGCGCATGAGCATTTTCTTTCCTGTTATTGGTTCCAATGCCCTTTTGACCCATAAACAACCACCAGCGGTTAAATCCATCTGTTCATCTGAAGTATACCATACCTGTTGATCCACTAATCCTATCAATACATGCAAATAACACTGAGGAATAATCTGTTCATAAAATGTGTTGAGTTAATTTTTTATGCCGAGTCATGATGATCATAAAACTGTGTTGTGCATTGTCTGTTATGTTGTTTTATTTATGTATTTTTTTGTTTGGTCTGTTCATTTCCTGTTTTATTTTGGTGGGCGGGTTTGTCTTCCTGCTGTGTCTGTATTCTATCTGTCTTGTCCATTTCTTCGCTGTTTCCTTCATTGTCTGCTGTCCTGTTGATTCCCCGCACCCTCTCACCCAATATATTCTCCTCTTCCCCTTTTGTCTGATGTCAGTGTGTCGTTCCAGTCATGTCTTGTCAACCTGAAGTCTATTAGCAAGCATTAGCAATACATTATCCCGCTTATTCTACGGGTTATTACAGTTTATTACTGTCAGTACTCTAACAGACTGGATACCATAGCCATTACAACGTAGCGAGTATTTACTTTAAAAGTGGCCGAACTACCTGCGGAGTGATACGGTACAGTGAATCTGAAGTGACAAAACCCGTTGCCATTGGCAGCGGGCGTTAACGGTGCAGCGGGCGGTTATCGAAAATAAAAAAAAATCCGCCCGTTGAAGGCTGGGACGGTCAATTCAAAGTGAACGGGAGCTGCTGCAGTGTTCTAGAGGGCCGTAGAATAAGTATTGGTATTTGACAGCGAGTAAGTCATTAGCTCATCCGGATGAAGTCACGATAAGCTAATGCCACCACGCTTCGTCCGTCGTCCGTCTGTTGTCGTCCACAATTCACTAAAATCGCTTCTCCTCCCTCAATTGTCATCGGATTTCAATTCTGATTTTATGATCTATTGAAAGACTCCCTTTTGTTGATAGCAAGACATCACAGCTGTGAGGTCCGGATGTTTTTTTTTTTTTTCTTGTTAATTAATGATTAACTCTCTTTTTGTTTTCTTTTGTACTTTGGTAAAATATTTTAGTTGACCACGACTGGTTTTCATCTCCTACTTTTTGGATCCACGCTCATCTGTAATCCCTTAACAAATTGCAGTCACCCCCCCCCCCCCCCCCCCCCAGCACATCAAGTTTTATTTTCCACAGTTTACCCTCCAATTAGCTAAATTCCACTGAATAGCTGTAGTCAGTCTTTCCAACTGATTATGATTGGACTCATCTACAGCTACGTGGCAGTTTGTGCATTTACAATTGAGAGGTGTGTGCAGCTTTTAATAGGTCACTACAGTCACAGTATAATTACAGTAGACATATCCTTTGTAAAAAACAAGTGTTAAAATAAATATGGCAGTCATGCCTGTTTCATTCATATTTCATCGTATGTCAATATTTGAACATTCTTATTAAATAAAAAGCTAAAAAATACTTTTTAAGTACAGTATTTTTCATATGTTTTAAGAAAACTTGGATCCTATCAAAAATTTTCTAGAATTTCTAATTTCAGTAACATGATAATTAAGTTAAATTAGTTGCTCGGTGCTGTTGTTTTGTTCTCTTCTGCTGCTCTTTGCTGCAGATAAATGTTTTGACTGCGACCCAATGTAAACTGAGTTACTGTTTTGACAACACGTATGCCATGCATGTCCTAATCTCACACACACACACACACACACACATTGAATTCCACATTCCCTAGGCAACTAAGGGTGTGGAATGGACTTGGCGAGCCACGGTGAAGGTCCAATTAGAAGATGGAGTCAGATGACATTGTAAAGTCCAACCCACGTGTTAGGGGTGGAGTCACCCAAGAACATATTGTCAATCCAGACCCAGAATTTGGGGCTTTTTGAGCCTGAGCCTGAGACCAGCAATGGCTTCTATTACCTCCATCAAAGAGGTTATGTTTTTGTCAGAGTTAGTTGGTCTGTTTGACTGTTAGCAAGATAACTTTAAAAGTTATGGACGGATTTTGATGAAATTTACAGGGTAGGTTGTTAATGGGGAGATCTGGAAATGATTAGATTTTGGTGGTGATCCAGGGGAGGAGGGGCGGAGGTCTGTGCTCTCAGAGTGCTTTTCTAGTATTTTCCATGTGACCTGAATAAATTATTAAACTGTATCTTGAACTCATCTTTGGAGCTTCCAATCAACGGACATGAAAATCCTTACACTATCGTTCAAAACCTTGACGTCATAAGAGAAAAAACGAGACCAGTTTTAGATTCCGCACCCAAAAATGTGTTAAAACAGTTGTCAGACCAAACTCAACAAAAAAAGTGTAATTGAGGTAAAATGCAGCCTGTCAGATGTGACCCATGTGAATGTTCACACCCAGCCAGCATGTCCATGCTTAAGCAAACTTAAGTAAAAGTAGCACCTGATCCAAATATTAATATCGGTTTACAACTTCCAGTGAATCCTCAGGTAATGAATATGTGAACATTTTAAGCCTCTGTGAGATGTATGTGTATTTGTTTTTATTCCATTTCAACAGTAGAGAGCAGCAAAGTTACCTGCTGTATTTTTCTAATCATACATTATAGGTCTGATTTCATACTAAACTACAAATGGAAAACGGCTAAATTTAACATTATTTTCATCTCACATTTTAGGGATAGATAAGATAAGATAGACTTTATTGATCCCACAATGGGGAAATTCACATGTTACAGTAGCCAGCGATATAGAGCAATAGAGGGACAGTAAAAAGAAGGAACATATAAATAATAATATATGTACACAAACACAGATATTGAGAAAAAGAAAAAAGACTATATGATATGTACAATATACAAAAAGATCTTTTCCAAAGCAATGTTCGTATCCATAAATATAATTGGTAGCATAAAACAAAGCAGCTAAATGAATGATGAGTTTGATGTACGTTTGACAAGTACATAGTTTACCTGGCAAGATGCAGCACAGCTTCCAATACGTTAGAACCATCTTTTGCACTAGTTTCACAGAACAGAGTGCTGTATGTCTGAAAGGTGAAAAAAAAAAGAAATGAAAACATGTTGTTAATGTACTTTATGGGTGGATTGACTGTGGTTTTATGCGTTTTTTTTGTTTTTTTTTTCTTGGAACACAGATGTAACATGAAAACCAGAGGTGTGAAGTAACTAAGAAAAAGTACTTCATAATACTAGTACTGCATCGTGCATAGTACTTCTTTACTGTACTTCAGTAGATTTTTTAAGTATCTGTACTTTACTTGGATATTTATCTTTCTGGAAACTTTTTACTTTTACTCCCTACATTTTTGCAGTATCTGTACTTTATACTCTTTACATTATCAGAATAGACTTGTTACTTAAAAAAAAAAGGGCTTCTATATCATAATTATGCCTTTTAGCTCATGATTTCAACTCGTTTTCTCATAATTATGCATTTTTTATCTCATATGTATGACTGTATCTCACAATTTTGATTTTTTATCTCATAATTATGCATTATTTTAATCTCACATGTGACCTTTTTATGTCATAATGATGGTATTTCATGTAAATTGTGACAAACCCCCCCCCCCCCTTTTTTTTTTTTTGTTTTAATTTCCTGGCCATACCCACAAAACTGAGTACCGTGACCTGATCAAACACATTGTCTACACAATAACTCACTTTTAAAGGCTTTATTTTTTGGATACTTATGAAACGTTCCTGTTTTTTTCCTGATTAAATAACTATTATTTCATCCATGACAAAGAAATGCAGTTTTACTTTTTACTTTATTACAATTGAGAAGTTGTAACTTTTAACTTTTACTTCAGTAAAGGAGTTGAATCAGTACTTCTACTTTTACAGAAGTGTAGCATCCAGTCAATTTTAGAGAAGACCAGAACTGATGGTTTAATGACTTTAATGGTGCCTTTCTTTAGTCATCAACCAAAGTAAGAGCTAGAAGGAGAACAAATAGGTACAGCTACAATAACGGTCATGATCTTAACGACAAAATTAGCTCCTACATTAGTCACTTTCCGTATATAAATACATTCACATTACATCTTTAACAATAAACAATTCATATAGCTCAAAAACAGTTCATTTTACATGTATAAACCTTGTTCTCCTCTTGACTGAAGCTAAAACCTTCTCTTTATATACTTTTATGCCTCTTTTATGTCAAGCTTGTTTCCGTTCTTCTTCCTCTCACCAGGAAGTTACCAAAATAAAAGCTTGGCAGTTACAAGGATTTCTATAAGTACTGATATATTGATATGAGTTGAAACAATGTGTTCGCTGTGTTCTTCTGTGAATGACATATAGCAGTTGCAGCTTCTGAAGTTGCTATAGTTACTATTCTGACCTTTACACATACGTATTTTTCCACACAAGTAGCTATACTTCTACTTAAGTACAGGATGTGAGTACTTTAAACACCTCTGATGAAAACACAGAGTAGATTAAGACATGACACAGGTGTACTTGTGCTATTGCAGGTACAGAAATAATATTGTGAAATGCTATCATTGTCGTTACCATAGATAGTTTTTCTCCGTAGCTGGTGGGAACGCAGTTGACGCCGTCTTTTCTAAGGTCGCATTTATTACCTACGAGCATCATGGGAATGTTCTCCTGTGACACTTCCTGCCACACAAAACAGAAAAGTAGAATCAGCAACTAATATCACAAAGGCCCAAACAGTGTTAATAATACGTGCATGTGAAGTGTGTAGTACAAAATGTCCTGAGTTTATTTGTTGAGTAAACCATGTAGATAACGACTGCTAATTTTATATTATGTGCCTTAGACTTGATAAAATTGAACAGCAAAGAACATAATGTTTCACAACACATACTGCATGCACAAACAACATGGATCACACATCGAACACGGGTCATGCTTTACATCCATACACTTACTGATCTGCTGCATGTAAAGAAAAAAACAAACAAAACCGGTGAGATCACAGCGAGATGTTTGATATTCAGATTATTTCCATTCACACACATACTTTATATTACAATACTGTAAAAAAGCTCTAAAACACCCAAACAGCCATTGGAAACTAAAATAATCTACTGATGTAAAATGTTTAATAACTTCTGAGCGGTTTAATTAAAAGAGAAAACAAGCAAACAAACAAACAACCTAACTCATTTGGGAATTGATCCAGCTAATGTCGTCATGTCTATGAATGTACTGATGTCACCAAATCAATTGTCTGTATATATGTGCAAAGTTTGAAGTCAATTGAAACAAAATGGATGTTTTTATAGAAGTGAAATTTTGCCCATTGTAAGTAAATGGGAGGAAAAAAGATTGGAAAGAAACTTTAACCTACTTATCCCAAAATGTATCCCAATTTGTGTATTTAAAAGGATGTATACATCTAGTATAATAACAAAATACAGAAGATTATCTGAATAAGTCAAAATTGTGTTGTAATGTAGAAGAATGCATATAATAAGATTATGATTATCATGATTAAGAGATACCATATTTATTAAATATTGTATTTGTAGTTAATTTAAAGTTAAGATAAATATATTTATAGATAATGGTACAAAAAAAGTTGAAAGTTTGCTTTATTTGTCAGTTCTGCTACCCATACAGAGACCTGAACTGGCATTTCTCTCAAACCCTTTCCAAAGAAATACAAATAAAAAGTATATATACATTTTTAAATATATATATATATATATATACAAAAAAATATGTAAGCTAAAAAGTGAAACTAAAAATTATATACAATCTAAAAAAAATAAAGAAGAGAGAAGAAATCTACATAAGGCACATACTGTATGAGATATATGAGGATTGTGTGAGGTGACTTACAATATGTATATTCACCATTATGGATGCTTTGTGTTAATGATAAATGGACATTAAAAGTGTGTTAAAGCATAGAAAGTAGAATTTATTGGATTTTAATTTGTAAAAAGGGGGTAAGAGTTCATAAGTTTAACTTCTTCCCACTCCTTTTTGAGTGTTACGAAAAAATGTTGTTGACCATTTTGATGATTTTGTGTTCTCGAAATGAAATTAAACTGAAAACTGAAACATCCAGGAGAGGTCAGCGCTTTACCTCAATCATATCCACCCACTCTCTGACATTTAGAAAACTTTTCTGACAGGTGACGTCATACAGCAGCAACACACCATCCGCACGCCGGAAATAAGACTTTGCGATGCTGCGAAACCTGAAGAGAAAAAGGACACACTGAGAACCATAACTATCTTCTGGTGTGATGATAAACAAAATCAACCAACACTAGACAATGTTCTCGCAGCATCCTTACCTTTCTTGTCCTGCCGTGTCCCATATTTGTAGTAAAGCAGGTTCTCCATCCACGATAAATGTCTTCATCTGAAAATCTACACCTGAAAATGTAATGAAGAACAATAATTAAAAAAGAAAAGCGTCTTTTACTACTAAAATGTAGATAAATACAGCATAATGAACTAAATCTTTTTAAATTTTTGTTTTTTCACTAAACAAACGAGGGAAAAATAATAAATAAAAGTGCAATTTCGACTGGCGCCATCTAATGCTGATTTAAAATACATACTGTGCATCTTCTTTTTTTTTTTTTATTTATTTTTGTATATACTTGATAGCTTAGAAAATAATAACTTTAAACAGAACATTAACCCATTAGACATAACTGAATGGAAACAAAATGTAAAGTAAGTTTATATTATGGAACAAATGAGAACAGAAGTGTTCAGTTCAAGGTGGAACCCTGTAAAACTGTACTTGAATTTAGATTAGATTAGATGACTTTATTGATACCCAGAGGTAGATTTGGTTTACAGTTAAGTGAACTCTGCTCGTACAAAACATATTAAACATTTAGGACACACACAGCATACAAGCATTTCACACTGAACATGTATCTCATTAAAAAAAACAGATAAAAGATTATGTTAAAATTTAAATTAAAACAAATGTGTAATTTATAAATATATAGTGAGGAAGTATATAAAACAATACAAATGCTAAAATAATAAAAACATGTTAAAAAACATTAAAAGTGCCGTCATATTCTATGTTTAGAGGCTATAATATTAATTTCTGTAACAGCAGAAGAACTAAAGCTTCCTCTGAAATGCTTTGTTTTGCAGGCCAATTATAACTCTTGGGTTGTTGAAGTAGCATTTTAATTAAAGGAAATTGACCCTGTTATAAGAATAATCTGGGTGTTTTTACTCTGCCAAGGAAACCACCTGAAATAACCTCATACACAAGTTATGCAATGTTTGCACGTCTGACCAAACGATTGCTTTTAACAGATCAAATCTGTACACACTAATACTGCAACCAGACACTATAATAGTCTGTTTATATGTAAATAGTGTGGGGCTGTGATGCCTGTTCTGAATGTCAAAAGTTTTATAAATGATTGAGTGATTGTTTATAACGCATTCTCCACACATGTATTTTATTGGCCTGAACGCCATTAACATCAACCTGTCCACAGACTGAGGGTGAAAATTAACATTTTTGCTATAACCTGGCACAAACCTCTCTTTTGTGTAGGTCAATGTTTTATGTGCATTGTCCCTGATAAATAAAGTAATAAATAAAGAGGTGAAATACATGTAATGCCATGATATGGTCATATTAAAGCCAATATTATGTTTATTATCCCTTATGAAACAAAAATATATGGCAATACATTGAAAAATATAATGCATTATATTGAAAAATATATTCCCATATATGGAAAGGTAGTGCATATATTATTCAATATACTGCAATATATGATTTGATCATATATTGACAAATGTCAAACATATATTACACTGAAGACAAAAGCTGCCCTATAGTTTTACAGATAGTTTTATTGAATCTCAATTTATTTCCACATATATTGTGAAGACTATTACTAATTATATATATATATATATATATATATATATATATATATATATATATATATATATATATATATATATATATATATATATATATATATATATATATATATATATTGTGTGTGTGTGCATCCATATGTTAAGTGCATTACTAAATAAATATTAATAGATACGAGTACATATATTGTCATATATGTCTCAACATATGAAAAGTGTAAATTCCTTATGTATTTTTTAACTATATTGTAATATACTGACACAATATATTTTCACTTTTTGCTCAGAATACTGATCAACATCTGTCCATAAACCTGCATCACTAGCATCGTATAGAACATGTGTGTTCAGTTTACAGATGATCCAACTCACCCAGAGTAGCGCTGGAATTTAACTTGAATTCATTCTTGCAGAGGCGAAGCAGGAAGCTGGACTTGCCAACGGCGGCGTCTCCAGCCAGTACGATCCTGTAGGTCTTCTCTGATGCCATGTAACCCAGGTCAGACCTGACACGTTCATCCTTCTTGAAAACCAATGGAGATTTCAGAAAAGAGGTGAGACATTAACAACCCAGAGAAGATGAACACAGTTGAATTATGTACATTTACTTCAATCAAAATGGGTGATACAACTTTATAGAGCTGCACAATATATAGTTTGAGCATCGACATCACAATGTACGTGTGCGGAATAGTCACATGACAGGTCCTGTAATGTATGAGAAAAATTAGCAAAACATTTTCTCATCTAATAATAATGGATTAGATTTCTATAGCGCTTTTCAAGGCACCCAAAGCACTTCACATTATTGATCCATTATTCATTCACTCTCACATGCTCCCTCTGGTGGTGGTAAACTACACATGTAGCCACAGTTGCCCTGGGGCAGAAGCGTGGCTGCCATTTCGTGCCTACGGCCCCTCTGACCACCACCGAACATTCATACGCATTCATACACCAGTGTGAGTGACACTGGAGGCAAGTAGGGTAAAGTGTCTTGCCCAAGGACACAACGGACTGACTAGGAAAGAGCGGGAATCGAACCGCCAACCCTTTGGTCAATGGATGACCCGCTCTCCCAACTGAGCCATGGCCGTCCATCTAATTTCAATAGAACCTGACACACACTGACTGAACACATCACAATCATTCTGAACCAGTTTGAGTGAGTCACTGGTAACATGACTGAAAAATGAGCGACCAACAAGAGAAAATCACCCAAAACCAACAAGAGAAAATAAGGTACATTTTATTTAAATAACCTCATAAAGCATCGTGGTGTTCTAGACAACTCCACATACAGTATAGTGTATTGCAAATGTGTGTCAAAATAATATTATGGTTTTTGAGCATCATCAAAGCAATGAATCTTTTTTTTTTTTTTTTTTTTTTTTGGGAAAATGTGACCCTTTCAACGAAAGTTAGAAAGAAAGAGAAAGCCCAAGATTTATTCCAAATTAAGATGTCAAACTGTTTGTTTTCTAACTGATGGAGAGACTGTTCCTAACTGGAGGCTCATATTTGAGACAGACTTATACCAACATCCTCCTTTAGATCATCATCAGAATTGCATTAATTATTTGTACTGTTACATTCCATGTCCATGTCATGAACATGTTGTTCTTCCCTGATGAGTTATTCATCCAATTTATTCTTCATTTTTTTTGTCTGCATTTTCGTCTTTGTCTTAGAGCCTTTACCAATTCTGTTTAGTCACCGAGGTGAGACATTTACAATAAAAAGATAGTAAACTGAGGAACATCAGTTAAGTTTCAGTTTGTTATAATTCCTGTATTGCCTTTAAAAACCACAACAGGGGAAAAAAAAAACAAACAATGAAAGTATATATTGTCCAATGTGAAACTACAGGATGTGAAAAGCTTAAAACAAAATCACAAGAATTGCTAAAATTCATCTCATAGAAATGCATCATCTGTTCTGTTTTCTGGTCTAAACTGTGGGACAGTTATGTTAGTTATGTTAGTCAGCTTTTTATCAGTGTTTAACATAATAAACCTCAACTTTAAACTGAGCTTTTTAATGTATAAACACCAGTGGCTCAATACAGAGGATAATAAATAACGAATAGTGATAAATCACTTAGGAAAGGTGACATATGGAGAAAAATAAACTTGGGAAATGGAACAAAAGTAGCTCAGGGTCTTTATGAGTTAATTCATGGTTAATTCCATTTATGTTGTGTGTTTTCTTATTTTTCTCTTACTCTAACGCTGATGGCGCTCAGGGATTTTCGTGTTTTTGTTGCAGGAGGGGTTATATTTATGGGTTGAGATGGTTTCCAGTCCAGTACTGAGCTGCTGTCCGACCCAAACGTTGATTCAGTGTCTTGTGTCTCTGCAGTCTGTGGACACAGTGAGGAGCATAAACAAGAGTTAAACTGGAAACCAAACTGAACTGAAAACCATGGAATATATAAAGTGACCACGGTATCTTAAAGTGTGCCCTTGATGTTTGTTGCATTTTTTCCCTTATTAATTTTAATGTTATTATATATTATAGTTATGAGTATTATCTCACAATTTTGACTTTTATGTCACAATTTTAACATTTTATCACACAACTTTGACTTTTTCTCTTACAATTATGCATTATTATCTCATATTTATAACTTATTTTTTTCCCTTTTTTTTTTTTTTTTAAATCTCATGATGACTTGTGATCTCAAACCCCCCCCCCCCCAATTTTTCCTAAATTTCCTGCCCATATCCACAAAACTGAGTACTATGACTTGATTAAACACATTATCTAAACAGCAACTCACTTTTAAAGGCTTTATTTTAGATACTGTTGAAACTTTTCAGATTTTTCTGGTTATTAAATAAGTATTATTGTGTTCATGACAAAAACATTTTTTTTTTTTACTTTTACTTAAGTAGCTGAGTTGAATCAGTACTTCTACTTTTACCAGAGTAGCTGTACTTCTACTTAAGTACAGAATGTGAATACTTTGACCACATATGCAGATTATTCCATAATGAAAACTCAGTTAAAAACAAATTAGAATTTTGCATCCTTTGCTTGTCTAGTATTTTATGTCTGTAACACAATTTATTGAAATGTCCTTTTATGGGAATAATTAATGAGGGTCTGAAATAGCTTCTTCTTCTTGTCATGATTAGGGACTGAGCTTGGAAGGTAAATCATGAGTGGATTTTCCTGGAAAATTAAACACCTATTGTTTTCTGTTTGATTTTAGGGACTGAGTCAGGAGGGCAAGTCCACTCACACATTCTGCATATTTTAAAATAATGACAAAATATGTTATTTATCCGTATCAGTATTCTGTCATTATTACTATTTTTGTTTCTACTATTTTCCAATGTGCGACTGCACTTGTTCACGAATGTTGTTTTTTTTTTCTCTAGTTACTGTATTGCTTTTTTTTTCTTGTGGCAATTCTTGTATGAGGGACAAAAAAATGACTAAACTAGAAATAAATAAATAAACAAGTGGTGCCAGGCACAACAAACCCATTGTGCAAACACATTTTTGGTGACGATGACCTTTGACTTACATTCATGAATATTTAATGGGTTCTATTCTGGACCACTTCACACCTTTCCTGAAAGTTTAATGGAAAATGGTCTCGTAGTTTTTGCGTAAACTAGACAGAGAGACAAACTGAACCAAAAACATTGAATGCAGAAATAAATATATAAATAAGTACATGCATAAATAAATATTTCAGTGCTCATATTTTCTGTATTTATTTCTATATTTTAATATTTATTTAATTTTTAAAAAGTGTGTATATTTGGTGTTGTGCTGCTACTGGAGCATCCATTTTCTGAGGACTATTGTAATGTAATGAAATTTGATCATTGTAAAATGAGTATTGATAATTGATAACATTCACTTTATCTATTTTCCAGCCAGTGTTTTTGTGCATTGCTGAACTTTAAGTCTTACCTCTGTGCCATTCACTATTTTCTTCTTTGGCCTCTCTTCGACCTCCTCCTCCTCCTCTTCTTCTTCTTCTGGACATTTGGTGTCGAACTCTGAGTCGTAGCCTCCATGGGATCCTCTGAGCGTGGACAGGCCGCTGTCCATGTAGACCTCGGGCAGACTGTCCTCCTCACACTCGCTGCTGCCTCGGCGTCTCAGGCCTGGATCACACATGGCCAAGGCCAGAGTGTCGCAGCTGGGCCGGCGGCTGTACAGAGGTATGTCATCCATTCGCTGATAGAACCTGAGGGATAATCAGAAACGAGTGAGATAATGTTAAAGGGTCAGCTCATTCCTGTTACAACTTAAAAAAAAAAAAAAAATCCTGAAAGACTCCTCCCATCCCTGTCACTCATTCTTCCAACTTTTACCATCAGTTACTGTAAGTGGTTTAGGACAATAAAAATGTGAACAAACAATTTTTATCTGACCGCAATCATTTTAGTTTAGTTTACTTCGCACTATACAAGATGACAAATACATATATAAATAAATATTATAGAAATACAAATAAAATATCACAGTGTAAGGGAGGCCAAAATCTTAATATGCTTATATAGAGGCCTCCCTTCATCAACTTAACACTTCAAATTAATCAAATAAACAAAACAACAACTTAAATAAAGTAAATTAAACAATGCAATAAAAACACAATTGCTCTGAACTCCAGTAGAACTTCAGTTGAAACTGTGAAATTGATTGTGTGTGTGTGTGTGTGCTCTTTAAATTAGTAATTTATATATATTTGTTACATTTTAAGGTTGATTTTAAATTAGTCATTTATATAGAGTATTTTTAAGCTTGTTTTTCCTCCTCATTCACTGACTGGTTGGCATTTTGATTTCATTGTACTTGTTAAAATGACAAATAAAGCCTATTCTATACTATACTATTCTATTCTGTACTATTCTATTCTATACGATTCTATTCTATACTATTCTATTCTAACCAGGACGATCTCGAAAAGATAATCTTAAGTTATCTGGATATAATCTTCACATTCTGGATGATTTTTAGAAAATAATTTTATTGCATGAAATGTCTGTCAATGTAATGTCCACACTGGAGCATATGTGCAGTACATAATCATGTCATAGTTTAGATACCGTTGCTCTCAAACACTGTAAAAACAAAACCTGCCCTGTATCTATAGATCACTGAGTCATGTGTTTAAGTTTCAATCAGCATAAACTGCACAGTCAACATTTACTTTACTACAGTAAACACACAATCATGGGTCCAAGTAAAAAGATTTCAACTCCAAGAAAATTGCCTATTTATTCCATGTATTACTTCCGCCCTTGAGCAAAAAACCCTTTGGCATTTGAGATACAGAACAAACCAGATAGACATGATTTTAAAGGCAACAAATGGTGCCCTGTACAACACACATTTTACCTGATTTGCCCTCTCTCTTATCATTACAAAAACACATTTTTGGTGACTTTGACCTACATTCACCAAAATTTAATGGGATCTATTCTGGACCATCTCGAACCTTTCCTGAAAATATCATAGAAATCAGTTCAGTAATTTTTGTGTAAATCTGCCCAAAAACAAACAAATCAAGTTAAAATCAATACCCCTCTTCCCTTAACACAAGTCATGTCAGGTACAACAACCCCTTTCCTTTGCACATATCGGGACCATTATACATACATGGGCAGATTTTTAATAGACAGTTTTTAACAGTTTACAAAACAAACAAAATTAAAACTGCAAGATGTCCCAAAGGCCTTTGCCGTCCCACGCGACCGCCAACAACAGGATATCGTACCGAGGGCAGGATGCAATATTCTGCCAGAAATGCACACATTTGTATAAATATGCAGAGGTGCAATAGAATGACTACTTTAAAATGTGTGTTGAAAAGGTGTAGAACTGTGAGACAAATTTGAGCCAGATCAGTGTTTGCATGTCTGAGCTGAAGCAATTTATGTAGTGGTCATTTTTCCCGAAAATGTCACAAATTTGGCGACGTCGTAGCACAAAAATTATGCAACTTTTCAAAAAAAAAAAAAATGTGGATAACTTTGGTCTAGATGTTGTTAGATCTCTGGTCTAGATGTTGTTCATCGATTTTGAGCTCATTGGACCCAACGGCCAAGGAGGAGTTTGTTAAAACCATGACTTAACATGTTTGAAATTTCAATCTAAGATGGCGGACTTCCTGTTGGTTTATAGGTGTGGCCATCATAAGGTTTTTTTGTTCATCATCATATGGTGAACATGTGTGTCGATTTTCACAGCTCTATCTTCCCTAGGGCGTGATCTGGCCGAATACAAACTATTGTCACTTTTCTAGGGGGCGCTGTAGACACATTTCTTTACTAAATTTTTACGAAACCTATAAATACTTGCACGTTTTCACACTTCTGAAGTGAGCGAAAAAATTTGGTGAGTTTTCGTGTATGCTCAGGGGGTCAAATTCTGGGGACGGGGTCGGAATAAATAGAAAAAAAAAAAAAAACTGAAAATGTGTTTGAATAATTCAGCATCTGCCTTAGGCTCAGTCCAAGTCTTACCTGTCTATTATCGTTTGTGGCGATGAGTGGCAGATACTTTTACTTCTGTTTCTGTTCTTCAGGTCCCCTGGTGATCCACCAGACTGTAACACACAAGGAGTAGTCTTATTTATTTAGCTTTTATTTATGCAAACAATCTCTATAGAGACTCCATTCATTGACTATTCTGTACAAGCAACTAGCACTGAATATTTAATGAATATTGAGTGTTTGTGAGTTTTTATTTAGTTAAATTTACCCTTGTCATTTTCTCCAGAGCAGCCCTCAGGCCATCGTTGCTGTCATGGAGTTTCCTGTTGGCTGTTCTATTACACAGAGACAAAAACATATTTGGTGTTTATTTTTTTTACAATTATTTTAGAATGTCTTTGCTTTCACACAGTAATGTCTCTGTCTTAAATTGCAAGTGTGTAGTGTGTTCTATTATATCTGACTTACTGCAGTATCTCGATCTGACTCTCCAGCTGCAGTATCTCGATCTGACTCTCCAGAATATCTCTCTCATCAGAGAATTGTTTCATGAGCTCCTCGTCACTGAAACAAACACAGTTTGAACATGAATATCAAACAGTGCACCATAAGAAACCTGTTAAATATATATGTACATAAGTAAATAATGCAAGTATTCTATGCAAACAGTAGGAAGAGTACAGGGGGCAGAGAAACCTATGTGAATGTATATGTATGTATATATGTATTTGTACGTGTGTGTGTGTGTGTGTGTGTGTGTGTGTGTGTGTTTGTATTCCTATCTTCATGGGGGCATTAATCTGTTTACACAGTCACACTATGGGGACCTCTGATACTATGGGGACCAAAATTCAGGTCCCTATGAGGAATAAATATAGGTGAAATCTGTGTAAAATATGCAAATGATGTCCACTATAATAGGAGAAACATGTGCAAAGCAAAACAGCTATTTTTCAGAGGTCATTCATTATGTGTATAGGTATTCAAAATGTCTTTATTTTACAATTCATTGTATTTTTTTCATTATTATTAAAATTTTTTAAATTAAATTTTTCTTTTTTACATTTACATTTGTTTAATTTTGTATTTCTTTATTGTTTTAAGCAAAGATGTTTTTCAACGTATTTTATTTTTATTTTTAATGATTTTAATTTTAATTTACAATGTATTTTATTTAATTGTATGATTTTATATATATATATATATATATATATATATATATATATATATATATATATATATATTTAAATAGTTTTTGATTGAAACAAAGAAGGATGTATTTATACTCAATACCCAATGGCTACTTTATGTATAAGTGATTACAAAGTTGTGTTTATATATACATGTTGCAGGTTTAGACATTAGGGGTGACTTAATGTCTTCTTGTTTTATTTTCTTTGTGTATTGTTATTGTTTGGTTCCTGAAGTTATTTCAATGTTGTGTCGTATGGGCAGGTCAACTGGTAGCAGTCAGGATACTTGTAGCACTCCATATTTGGAATAAATCAATAATAATAAGAAATACTAATAAAACTAGATATATAAAGGTGGAATTCACAATAATCAAATTGTAAAATCAAAGTGACTCATCCTCTGCTTCAGACCTAAAAGTATCACTATGTTGTTCTCAATAAAGAGTCAGTTACACCACAGAGGCCAGTGAAGATATGAAGTGAACATATCTAAAGGATCTAAAAAGAAAAGACAATAAATACAATAAGTTAATTCAATGTGTCTGTATAAATGCAGTCCAGTTTACTAACACACATTAAGCCCATTCAGTATTTACATAAGAATATGAAGAAACATCAGTGTCACTGTGATGTGTGTTGCCCTGCCTGTGGCCCTGTTGCTAAGTAACGCCTGTGAAGGAGTTATTGTGTGTGTGTAGTTGCTCCAGGATATCCTGTTTCAGCTATGACAAAACGAAAACACCCCCAGGAATGACCAGACCATCAGCGAGACAGATGGGCTGTGGCCTCTGTCTCCTTCTGTCCGTCTGTACAGTAGCTTAATGTCTTCACTGGAAAGTTTCTTCTATCAACATTATTGTTTCATTCATTTCCAGGTTCTGCACAGACTACACAGAAAAAGAGCTGCACAACATGTTACCAGATAAATGCTTAAAAGAGGAAAAACTCCCCCATTACTTTGCTCTCATTCCCAGTTTAGATCAGATTTCGGACAGTCACTTTTCAGTGAGATAAACAAACATGTTTTTGGACAAAAGATCTTCGGCGTCGGGGAATATTTTTCTGATAGTAACTCGTGGGGAATATATTATCCCTTGCTTAGTGTAGTGTATTTTTCTATGTGCATTCTGAGTTTTTGTGCATTTTATTGTTTTGTTTTTCCTGTTTAGTGCATTTTATTGATTTTTTTTTTAGTGCAGTTTTAGTGTATTTTTATGTGTATTTATTTTTAGTACTTTTTGGGTTTTTTTTGTGTATTTTTAGTGCATCTTAGTTTTTTTTTTGTTTGTTTTTAGTGCATTTTGTTTTTAGTGCAGTTAATTGTATTTTTATGTGTATTTTGGTTTATTTTTAGTACATTTTATTATTTTTTAGTGCAGTTTTAGTGTATTTTTGGTGCAAGTTGGTTTATTTTTAGTGCATCTTATTGTTTTTTGGTTTGTTTTTTAGTGCATTTCATTTTTAGTGCAGTTTAGTGTGTTTGTGTATAATGGTTCTAATACCAGGGACAAATATAACACCAAATCCTTTCAATGAATCTTACTGTACTGATCCACTTGGTCTGTATATAGAACCCGAAACTAAAATTATTTTCACATCCTTGATTGTTAATATTTTCACAAATTCCTTCCACGGGCCGGATTGGAGCAGTTAGCAGACCACTTATGGCCCATGGGCTGTATGTTTGACACCTGTGATTTAATTCATGTGCTTTTTGTAGTTGAACAGTTTATCTAAAACGGGGGTCTCAAACTTTGGTCCTCGCGGGCCGGTGTCCTGCATATTTTAGATATTTCCCTCTTTCCCATGATTCATTTTATCCCTTTAACTCCTGAGACTCTAGCAGTTCCACATAAAAAAAAAAAAAAACAATTACACTAAACAACAAAATTAACAAAAAAAACCCCAGCCAAAGTCATCAATAAAATGAACAAATATAAACCAAGAAAATAATTTGTGACATGAACAAAGTAAGACAAAAATGGAGCAAAATTAAAGGAAAAATAATTAAATAAAAAGTAAATATAAAAAATTTCAACAAAATGAACCAACAGTACGAATAAATATTTGCAAAATTCTAAGTAACATGGAAAGATTTACCAAAAAAGAGAACTATTATTGAAATTTGGTCCCACCATTCTTAATTTGGACTTTTTTTACTATTATTATTAGTTGCATTTTGACTCAGTAAAAACACAGTAAAAAAAAAAAAAAAAGGAAAACATATTATTTTTTTTTAGGAATATTTAAACTAAACCATTCATTCAGAATACATCAGTTCTGACACTTAAGAGTAAATAATCATTCTGTACAGAACCTGTTAATGATGTAATGACTTTGAGGTGTAATGGAAGAAGGAATTATCTAATAATTCCTTTATTTATTTTTTATTTTTTTTGAAAATTTTTCCATATGTGTCCATTATGTGGAACTGCTAAAGTCCCAGGAGTTAAAGGGTTAAACTGAATCATGTGAAAGAGGGAAATATCTAAAACATGCAGGACACCGGCCCTTGAGGACTGGAGTTTGAGACCCCTGATCAAAAATAACTCAATTAATATTCATCATAAAAAAAGTTGCTCTGTTCATATCAACCTATCGCACATGTAGTGAGTGAATTCACCGTTCACAGTTGATGCTTTGATCCGTCAGCTCCGTCTTCAGCGAGTCCATGTCGCTTTGCAAACATGCCACATTGGTCTGAGACTTAAGCAGCTCCTGTTTCAGCCGCTGGTTTTCCTTTAGTGAAGAAAACAAGAAGCAGAGCAAAGAAACCATGAAAGATAAATGATGAGAAGTTTAGTTGTAAACCAGGAGCAGATTCATTGAAGTTCAGACTCACCAGTATTAACTCATTAATCTTCTTTTTCAATGCTGGGGTCTCATCATTCATTGTGATGTTCTTGTACTTCTCTTCTATCTGATGGAAAAGTTGATGTATTTAAGCTCAGGTTATTTCACATTTTTCCACGTTCAGGTTAATGTAAATTAAAGATAAAAGAAGTAAAGTTTTAGTTTTATTCTGACGTTAAAGATTAAATCAGATGTGGTTAATGATCCTGTGAATCCAGTCAGTGTTCGACATAAAGAAGGAATTTTATTTAAAAAAAAAAAAAAATAAATAGTGGTTTCATAATTTGATAAAATGATACTGGAATATTAAACAGTACATTCTCTTGTCTTCTAGGGTTTTTTTTTTTTTATTTAATCTGACAGTAATAATTGTATATCTTTCTATTAACCCATAAAGATTCAGTGCTACTTTTGTGGCAGTTCCAAAAGATTTTTTTCTTTATATGAAGCTTTTCTTAGGTGATTTCTTACCATTTATTATAATATTATCCCCTGTATTTTCCTTTTTTTGACAGTGGTCATCATGTATTCTCCTATATGTGCCTCACTGATCATGTAGATGTTCATAAAAGCTCAGATTAAACTTGAAGGTTATTATATCAAAAACAGAGAAAGTGAATTTTTCTGCAAAATATAGCATTAACTGAACATAAACTAAGTGTCTCCATCCACCGCCAGTGATCAAACTGCTTAGGTTTTACTCGCGAATCAATGCTATAAAAGATGCAGATGTTTCCATGGTAACTATGGAGCCTCTGAATGTCCAAATGTGATGGATCATATCTGATGAACATGGAAAGATGATAAACTGTGTTTTACATCAACTATTTACATGGATTAGGACGTTTAGTGGTTCACAAGTTATTAAACAGTTTTTTTTTTCCAAAAGTCAACCCCCCCCCCCCTCAACCCTCCGCCAGTATAAGTGCAGTAGACATGATGGTGCAATTTTTATTTTACTTGGTCCACGGTGTTGTTTTTATTCATGCATTGCTTACATCTCTGGCAAGGAGGTTTGTCTGTCTGTCTGTTAGCAAGACAACTCAAAAACTTATGAAATTTTACATTGCGGAAAATGGAGAATATATTTCAAAGTGATCCAGAGCCCAGGATCTCTTCCGGATCATCACCAAAACTTAATCATTTGTTCCTTGTGACACCCCCAACACGTCAGGAAGATCCGTCCATAACTTTTTGATCGATTGGTCTGTCTCTCTCTCTCTCTCTCTCTGTCTGTCTCTCTCTCTCTCTCTCTCTCTCTCTCTCTCTCTCTCTCTCTCTCTCTCTCTCTCTCTCTCTCTCTCTCTCTCTCTCTCTCTCTCTCTCTCTCTCTCTCTCTCTCTCTCTCTTTCTCTCTGTCTGTGTGTCTCTCTCTGTCTCTCTCACTCTTTCTCTGTCTGTCTCTCTCTCTTTCACTCTGTCCCTCTCTCTCTTACTCTCCGTCTGTGTGTGTCTCTCTCTCTTTCTCTGTCTGTCTCTCTCTCTCTCTTACTCTCTGTCTGCGTGTGTCTCTCTCTCTCTTTCTCTGTCTGTGTGTGTCTCTCTCTCTCTCTTTCTCTGTTTCTCTGTCTGTCTCTCTCTTTCTTACTCTGTCTGTGTCTCTCTGTCTGTCTATCTCTGTCTCTCTCTTTCTCTCACTCTCTCTCTCTGTCTGTGTCTCTCTCGGTCTCTCTCTGTCTCAGTCTCTCAGTCTCTTTCTCTCTCTCTCTCTCTCTCTCTCTCTCTCTCTCATCAGATAGTTTTGGTTCTCTGTGGTTGTTTGGGTCTTTATGGGTTAACGTCTTGACGTCTGAAGGCACATGTTCTACAAAACTATGCAGAACCTGTAACACAGTAAATATAATTACAGTAGGAAGAGATTATTAAAGGTGTGTGATGAGAAAACGAGGAAACATTTACCATCTGCATCCTCTGGATCTTGCACTGCAGCTCATACACTTCTGTATCATAAGCTCTTTGTAATTCACTCAGTGCGTCTTCTGTTCGTTTCTTCTCCTACACACAAACACACAACAAGTGCACACCATTAACACTCTATCACCTTTAATCTGGTTTATATTATTACTTTTGAAACATTTATTACATTGCTTTGGCATATGAAAGCATGTCAGAGTCCATTAATCACACAGTTTTTGTTCAGTTGTGTCTCTACAACCTCCTCCTGACAATAATATTATCCACCACTTTAGTGTCTATAGTTATGTATTCCCGTCTCCTGCTTTGTAGGTTTGCTCGTTGCAGGGTTTTTAGAGCTTCTGTCTGAAATTAGAGCCTTTCCTTAAAAACAGCTGCTGCTTTGGGTGACAAATACCACGGGGAGTAAACCAGAACAGTAAAACGACAGGTGGGACGGATAAACAATGAACCCAAAGTCACAGTGAAATAAATGGATAGCTGAAAATCCCCTCTGTAGAACAATATGCTTTATGGGTTTGTGTATTTACAGGGTTTCACAAGGTCGATAAGACTGAAGTGCCTCAACAGTCTGATTTGACTTGGAAACCTACATGAGTACAAAAATAAAATTGTGCAAAGAAATGTGTCAATGAAACTCCTCATTGCTGAAGTGAACATACAATTCTGAATATGTGGATAACACAAGCTGACGTTGATTTTGCTAACGGCAAAAAAAGGCCTGATTTAACATAAATCACTGTAAAATACAAAACTGAAATAAATTTGTCTTAAGATTTTCAGTGTCATCCTTTTTGTAGCTGAAATAGTTAAATAAAATTACTCATAGTCGTCGCCTCCTGCTTCATCTGGGTCGCGGGGGCAGTAGCCTCAGCAAAGAAGCCCAGGCTTCCCTCATCCCAGCTACCTTAACCAGCTCCTCCAGGGGAATCCCAAGGCATTCCCAGGCCAGCCGAGAGATATCCAAATGCACTCAATTTTGTTGTATACTGTACGATGACAAGACATTTTCTATCCTATATAATCCCTCCAGCGTGTCCTGGGTCGACCCCGAGGTCTCCACCCAGATGGACATTACCGGAACACCTCCCCAGGGAGGCATCCTCACGAGGTGCCCGAGCCGCCTCAGCTGGCTCCTCTGGACATGGAGGAGCAGCGGCTCTACTCCGAGCCCCTCCCGGATGTCTGAGCTTCTCACCCTATCTCTAAGGCTGAGCCCGGCCACCCTGCGAAGGAAACTAATTTCGGCCGCTTGTACCCGTGATCTCATTCTTTCGGCCATGAACATAGGTCAAATAAAATGAAATAAAGAAAGAAAATACAGATAATTAAAAAAACAACAAATAAATGTAAAAAAAATACTCAAATAAAAAGTAGGCTATAATTATGTCCTCTATTGTAAGCTGCTTTGGATAAAATTGTCTGCTAAATGTAATGTAATAATAAGGTGTCATCTGTATTTATTCTCAAATTTTTTGCAAAAACACTTTAAGATCAATAATCAATAGTAGAAAAAATTCAGATTTATGTCACTTCACTGTGTTCTCATAACACATTTTAAGCCGATAATCAACAGCAGCTCCTGTACATCTAGTTTCTAAAAATACAAACTAATCTTATAGATGTCAGGACATGCTGTATGTTACAGTGTGAAAAAATACAGGTGAGCGCCGTCTAATTTTATGTACTTTCCTTAGACAAAACAAACAGAAGCTCCTGCGTTAGCTTAATCAGTGAAGTACACTTACATAAGTCTACAAACATGGACGCGCAACCTCGAGGTCACACACTTTCAGATTTCACAGATGTCACAGAAAGCTAAATATTGTCATCAATCATTTTACACAAAGCTCTGTTTATATAATGTATTTCACTATGTTCCAGTTATTATGGCCAATTTACAACACATTTGATTCACCATTACAGTAGAAGCTAAGGAAAAATTCTAAATCATTGGTTATTTAACTTGTTTTGATTTTTTTTTTTATAAAGCAGGTGCATTTGCATCCTATTATAAGAACCTTCGTCAAGATTTATTCCCAAGTTTTTTTTTTTATTACTCTTTAAGCATGAAAAAAGCAATGTGATTGAAATCTTTTTAATGAACCTATTTATTATGGAGTTACAAAAATGTCCACTAAGCTGGAAAACATGTGTTTAAGCTTGTAGTTGATTGTGTTTCTAGAAAGCCCTGTGAGACAACTTTGTTGTGATTTAGGACTTTATAAATAAAATTGAATAGAAATTTAATTATCACAATGCCATATACCTATATTGCATTTTTTTCCAATATTGTGCAGCCCCAACAGCAATGATATGAACTGACTGATATGGAACTAAGACAACAAAACCTATGAATATACAAGAGAACAGCTGTAGAAGGACTGTCCACTGGAGTGACCAGTATGGATCAAAGGGTTAATGTAATTCCAACTCACAAAAATCTCAGTACAGGTAAAAGACTTGATGCCTTAATAAAAGATATTACACATGTACTGAGTAAATAAATATGTCTATGTGCACATGTAGTGTAATAAGAAAAATATCACATTCACTGATTTTTAAATAAACAGAAATGCCATATAAAAATGGAAAAAGCAAGGAAACACTAGCATAGAAATGAAGAGATTGAGACACACTAGACACACGGCAAAATGACCAGCTCTGCGAGGAGGGATGTCAATATGTGGTAAATATATGACATTTTTAACCCAAAATGAATGCAAAGTTGATGCAGACAGAGGCTGTAGTTAACTGAGAATATATAAGGCAGCAAAATTAGAATTAAACTTATTTCTTTTGCTGATTTGCTTAAAATTTGGCTAAAATATGGAAGCAAAATATATGGTGATCCATCTGTTACTGCATATGAATGTGTTGAATAGTTTTAAAACACACGGTGCTGTTTTCTATTTCCTCCTTCAGATCCACTTTGACAGAACTGCCAAATCAGATCTTGACTGTGTGATCCTGTTGGGATCAGTAATATGATACTCAGCCTGTTGCGTTTGTTTGACATAAGGGAAGAACCCAATGAACACATCCTGCTCATCACTTTGATTACATAAACTCTATTTGCCCTAGAAAGCCATCGCACTGTTCAACAAATCATAATCGCATCTCATTTCTGTTTTTCACTCTGCACTTCTGTAAATAACAAAGAATACTGTAATTAAATTTTTACTACTTTACTTTACACTCCTCCGGTATTCTTTACACATTAATATGACATGTATGACATTGTGCCTTACCTTTTTTCACTTCACTGTTGGTCTGTTTACTTATATGTTGAATGCTACTGTTGTCGCGAAGCAATTTCCCAATTGTGGGATCAATAAAGTACTTCTATTCTATTCAACAGTAGGGTGATTGTCATGAAACTAAAAAAAAAACAAATCAATGCCTCTGAGGTTTTAGTGGTAATATATAATACATGTGATATATATATATATATATATAATTTAGAGAAAAATGTGTTTTTTTAAAACATTCTATTTTTATTTTGCACTTTATATACATTTTCTCGGCAAATTCTCATGGGAATTCCTGATTTTTAAATTAGTGGAAAACATTACAATAAATAAATACAACTACAAGTGCATTGTTATATGTTAAGAGTTTCATTAAGTTATTTTAATAATGAATATTCATTATATTTCAAGAAAACATCATGTCCATGAGTAGTTATTCTCATTACTGCAATTTATTTGAGAACTGCATTGAAAAGCCATAGGAATTTGAATATGAGCTGAAACTACCCACAATGCATCTGTACTAACAGAAAAAGTCACCTTTATGTTATGCTCCTGTAAAATTGTATGATTTGTCTCATAACTGCATGAACATGGCAAGACTGATTCTCATGACTGAAATTAATCATCATTTCATAATGAAAAAGATTTTCTTTTTTTATTTTAAATATATTTATTAATAGGGTATTATTTTTCAGATTGTGACAGGTCACTATTTAGCTTGGTCATAATAGCTAATGCTACAGTTAGCATTATTGTGCTGAGTCATCACCGCAATGCATTTTCTCATTACCAAAATAGTTTCGCCTTTCATGAGAATCATCCAGTAGTAGAAAATAATGCAAGATCCACAAGTCATGTTTGTGTCATTTGTGAACTCTTGTGTTAATCTGCAGTGTGTGTGTGTGTGTGTGTGTGTGTGTGTGTGTGTGTGTGAGAGTTACCTGTTCCCGTGTTATTCTTTCAGCAGCGTGAATGCGTTGGTCCATCTCTTCTTCCATCTCACTGAGCTGCATTGACGCTTGGTCCTGCGCTCTGAAAGAAAAAACTGCCTTTAGTTTGTGGGACGTGTTTCAAATGCACAAGTCAAACATGTCATGTAGTGAAGTGGGTCTAAAGTGGTTTAACCTCAGGACCACCGCTTCCCATTGATCATTAGAAAACTCAAAACAGCAAAATATACATATACTATATATATATATATATATATATAGATATATAGATATATAGATATATAATTATTATTTTTATTTTTTAAATATGCGTGTATTATACTGAACACTTTAAAAACAAAACAATGTAAGGCTCATCATTTGACAAATGATTAAAAATTGTAATGAGATTAATTTCAAATTTGCCATAAAATACACAAAAATGCACAAGGAAACAAAAAATGCAGACAAAACAGATAAAACATGCTAAAATACATTAAAATTCACCTAAATAAATAAATTAATAAATTAATTAACATTGAAATTACATGAGAAAATGTTGCTCATTTGTCTCCTACATTAACAGGACCTGTCATGTGACTATTGCACACACGTACATTGTCATGTCGATGCTCAGACAATATATTGTGCAGCTCTAGTTCAAACCATGCATTTGAATCATATAAGTATCGTCAGATCCTTCTGTGATGGCGATGTTTGGAAGAAAGAACGTGAACAATAGTAGTGAGAACAAAACGCTGAAGTAGAAAATGAAGGCACGTGTTCGCAGACGAGCGGTTGGATGTTTCCTACCGTTTGATGGCGAGGGCGAGGTTCTCCATCTCCACCGTCTGCTGCCGGATTTCTTTGGTGAAGTTCATGACGACTTTCTCAAACTGCGCTATGAGTCTTGGCTCAGTCAGGCTGATGTTCTGGTACAACATGGCGGCCTGATTGTTCCTAAAAGAGGACGAGAATGAGCGTCAACCTTTTGTGCAGTTCTGAGATTAATCAAGTTGGTAACCATCACCTGTAGGTAAAGTTAGTGTAAAAACATTATTATTATTACCTCTGCCAACGAGGTTATGTTTTTGCCGGATTTTGTTTGTTTATTTGTTTGTTTGTCAGCAAGTTAGCTCAAAAAGTTATGGATGGAACTTAATGAAATTTACAGGGTAGGTTGGTAATGGGGAGATCTGGAAATGATTACATTTTGGTGGTGATCTGGAGGGGGGGGGGGGGGGGGTCTACCTTGGCGGAGATGCTTTTCTAGTTAATAAACATGTATATTAGCAAGGCCCAGATGGAAGACAAAAATATCAAGACAAAATTCATGTTGGCCATAACAAGTTCTAAATGCACCATAAATAAACAGTTAAGGGAAAATATGTCTGGTATTTTGTATGGATGATTATGCACAATAAGGCATTAATAACTGCTTTATAATGACTATTAAAAAGCCAATATGCTACTATATTTTTTTTCCTCCTATATTTTATTAAAATATAGTTATACTAGATAACACTAACAATAATCTAGTGGATTTTAATGAACTTCTCAGAACCTAAGTGATAAGTCTTTTAAAGTTTAACCTCATTATGTACATTTTACAGAGTTTATCTTTGTGGATTATGTGTCAGGCGTCACAGCACTCAGGTAGAAGTGGGTCATACTAAGTCTACAATTTGTGTGTTTGTCTTAATTCAGGGCGGACTGGGGCTGGTCCTAGATCACACAGGCGTACAACACAGTCAACAGTGCAAACAGACACACGCACCACATAACAACGTCATGCAGAGTAAGGCATAAAACAAGCTATGACACAGATGCAAACAGCTGAAAGAAGACGAGGTTGGTGACGAAATGACTCGTGTTGATGCTGATGTGCATCTGAATCTATTTTACACCTAATACATGACATATGTGTGTTCTCATTTCATGACCTTTAACCTTCCTTGTACTGTATCTTTCTTAAACACAAGTAGTTGTACTCAGGCTGCATGATATGACAAAAAAACTGACATTTCGATTTCTTTTTAACCCTGTGATATATTTCACGATATGAAAAAATACTCAGTTAAACAAATGAGCATTTGATATGGAAGGTATGTTTCAGTGTCATTCTTCTTGTCGCTGAAATAATTACATTAAATTAATAATAAAAAATAAATGAATACAAATTAAAGAATAAATATAATTTTTTAAATTTTGTAAAAAAAAAAAAAAAAAAGTCAAAATAAATGAATAAAAAAATGAAAATCAATAAATTAAAATACATTTTAAAAAAAATTAAATAAATAAAAATGAAAAATATGTGTACAAATAAATAATAAAAAATAAAATAAAAATAATTGTCTGACCCGCAATGTAACAATTGCGCACACACATGTCAATGCTCAAGAAATATATTGTGCAACTCTAACCTTCTAAAACAAGATTTGCATTTACGTACTGATGAAGCAAATTAGGTCGCATTATAAATACACTTTCCCTGTTCATTAAAATAATATGTTTATGGCATTTTGAAACAGATATTGGACAAAATCAAATAGGGGGGGGGGGGGGGGGGTGTAGAGGGCATATTTCATATCAGATGAAGCTGACATAGAATAGAATAGAATAGCCCATCAAATGCTGCTATAGTGAAGGTAAAATGATGTAAATCCTCAGTATTTGTGGCTTGCATTATTGTTCCTACTATCTTGGACTTTGTTTTTTCAGGATTGAAGTGCGTACAGAGTGCATATTTATTTCTCAGTGTCTTTTCTTCAGATACAACGGGACAATAATGGAAATATGTGAATGAATATGTTGAATGAAACCTGGTGTGAATCAACAAAAGAATAATGCAGTGAATGTTGTCTTGTCTGAACAGATTAAAGTACAGTATATTACAACAAAATGTACCTGTACTGGTCATGTTTACGAACATTAATTGTACTTTGTGTATTATTTCTAATGAAGTGAGCCACAAATTCACAAATAAATAAATAAATAAATAAATAAATCACCTTAAATGCACCACACTGGACCTTTTGTACTCGAAAAGGAGTGGGAAGAAGTGAAATTTATAAACTCCCAACCCCTTTTTACAAACTAATAATCAAATAAATTCTGCTTCCTTTGCTTTAACACACCTTTTTTATGTCAATTTACCATTAATACAAAGCATTCATACAAACCGTTTATATACTCTTTTTTTTAAGTCAACTCACACAATCTGATTCATATGATCAACTATAAAGTATATTTATATTCACTTTATATTTTCTACAAATACAGTGTTTAATACATATGATAATATATCCTAATCATGATAGTCTACATTAATTTATTGCAATAATAGCTTACTTTATGCATTTTTCTACATTCTAACAAAATTTTCACTTACTCAGATAATGTTCTGTATTTTGTTATTACTCTAGTTTTATACATCCTTTTAAATGCACAAATTGCAGACGATTTTTTAAGATTATTCCTGTACAAAATGTAAAATCCTTTATATTTTACAGTCACAGATGCTACTGTATGTTCTAATGGGGCAAAGAGAGTATATAACATTTAATGAGTTTCAGAAAAGACACATGATTTTTTTTTTTTTATCTATTATGTCATCATCTTTTATTTGTACAGAGGAGCCCTTTAAGTTTCTAAGTTATGTCATTTGGAAAACTCCAAACTCATAATCAGCCTCATACAATAAAAACTATGAATAAAATCCTAATTGATTTTGTATCCCTAAAGTCTCTGTTCCTCAGTTGCACAAATGCTCTTTCATCCTGTTAGAAGTGGCCACTTGTTTTTGCTCTGTCGTGTACTATCTTTTCCAGTTGGTCTCAATCAGCTGACTGCACCGACACAATAACAACAACTTTGATTTCTCTTGGAATAAGTAAGGGTATTTAACGGACACGACCGCTGTGACAATCGATATTGCAAAGCAGCGCGAGGACAAGTCCCATGTGGGGCCTGAGGCAACATATGAACACATACAGATAAATATAAGAACACACAGACACACAAACTACGATGAAGAACAGACTGAAACATGACACCTGAACTCCAAAATGTACCATGTACAAAAAACCCGCACCTTTATATTTTTCGGACTATAAGACGCTCCGGAGTATAAGTCGCAAATAATATAAAATAATAAATAAGGAAAAAACATATATAAGTCACACTGGCGTGTAAGGGCGTATTCACATTGCACTCAGAAAATCCGGACTTTCGGACTTTCCAGGAAAGTTCGAACCTTATTGACAAGAATGAAACTCCCCCGAACCTTGGTCCGGACTAAAGACCGAGTCTTTGGTCCAAGCTGAGGAGGTAGTCTCGTTCCGGACCAAGGTTCGCTGGTGCACAGTGTGAAAGGTCTGTTTAGGAAAGTCCGGACTATCGGACCAATTACGTCACAGTCACGTGCACGGAATCTAGTCAACGTCCAAGCATGAGTCGCGGCAATACATGGGGAGACGAGAAAACCAGGTATTTCATTGAAATTTGGTCGGATGATACTATAAAGACTGAATTAGAAAATACTCATAAAACTAGTAACTGGGTCCATTTCCTGCAACAGTGTAGCGCGCTCATCTACTAACCAATCAGGGTCGAGTATAGAGAGACGCACGCTGTACACGCATTGACCACATGACGTTCTAAAGTCCGTTGGTCCACTTGATTCAATACAGTGTGAATGAAGACAGTAAATAAAGTCTGGATTATAAGTGCGGTGTGAAAAGGCAAAAAAAAGGTTCTGGTCCGAACCTTGGTCTGGACTTTACTATGGGAATACGCCCTAAGTCGCATTTTTGGGGGGACATTTATTTGATAAACACCAAGAATAAACATTTCATCTTGAAAGGCAATTTAAAATAAAAATAAAATAGAGAACAACAGGCTGAATAGGTGTACAGTATGCTAACATGTTCAGCTAATGATGCATAAACAATGAACTGAGAATGTGCCTTGTATGTTAAAGTAACATATTAACAGTTATTCAGATAGCCTTCCTGTGGTTGTCGGTGTGAAAATAACATGTGAAATTAAAAATAATGTGTTAATAATTTCACATATATAAGTTGCTTCGGAGTATAAGTCACACCCCGGCCAAACTATGAAAAAATGCGGTAATAAGAAATAATAGAGAGTGAACAGAGGTGTTCAAAGTACTCACATTATGTACTTAAGTAGAAGTACAGCTACTTATGTGAAAAAATACTCTGGTCAAAGTAGAAGTACTGATTCAAAAACAACTTCTCACTTATAATAAAGTAAAAAAGTACTTATTAAGCAGGAAAAAACTGAAAAAAAAAATCAAAAATATCTAAAAATAAAGTCTTTAAAAGTGAGTTAGTGTTGTGTAGATGGTGTGTTTTATTGGATCATGGTACTCAGTTCAGTGGGTATGAACAGGATATTTACGTAAAATTTAAGTCGTAAATAGGAGATTTAAAAAAAAAAAAAAAAAAAACCATAATTATGAGATTAAAAACATCTAAATCGTGAGATAAAAAGTAAAAATTATGAGGAAAAGCAGTCAGAATTATGAGATAAGAAGTCAAAATTATCATATAGTGAGTCACAATTTCTGATTTATGTCTTATTTTTCATACTGTCACATTTATCTGGTGTGAAAAAGTAATGAGTCTATTCTAAGAATGTAAAGAGTTTAAAGTACAGATGTTTATACAAAAATGTAGGGAGTAAAAGTAAAAAGTTGCCAGAAAAATAAATACTCAAGTAAAGTACCAATACCGTAAGTACTTCTACTTAGTTACTTCCACCACTGAGAGTGAATAACTAGTATTTTTGGACTGTGTTCATTTCCAGATTGTTTAAGTTAATTGGGATATTTTCTGACCTACAACTTAAATCACTCTTGTTTATTTGTGTGTAGTGCTCTTGAGCAATTTGGACCTGATAATTCCTGAGCTATAAAGGGTTTTGTTCACATTAAACAAAGTCACGTTGTGCCAAATGTAAATAATGGAGAAGATTTATGTTTGAGTAAATTAATCAATATATAATCAATAATTACATTAAAAAAAAATCATACTTTGTTTGGTTCCTGCATCTTTAGTGTGAATATTTCCTGGTTTCTTTCTTTTTCTGTGACACTAAACTGTGAACATCCTCTATATTTGAGGATTTGTTTCGATATTTAATAATCAATCAAGTTATTGTAATGAATGAAACGATAGATACAGCTTTGGTTAAATGGTTAGGTAGTCTTTTGTCTTGTTATTATGCTTTAACCCTTTATCTCATGCACATTTACCACAGTAAAAAAAATTAAAAGATAAAACAAGAGCAACAAAATTAACAAAAACTGCCAAAGTGATCAGTAAAATGAACAAAAATGAACAAAATAATATGTAACATAAACAAAGTAAGACACTGACAGAACACAATTAAAGAAAAATAATGAAAGAAATAAACAAAACGTAGAAAAAATAAACAAAAATAAGCAACAACATCAACAGAAACTAATAAATATTCACAAAATAACAAGTAACACGAAAAAATGCACCCCCCCCCTAAAAAAACAAACAAAATGAAGTAAAAAAAAAAAAGGGAATAAATGACTATTGTAATTTCTTTCCAGAAGTTTTAGTTTGCGCTTTTTCTTTTTATAAATCGGGTAAACAGTTTAAACCATAGATATTGTAACATCAATAACAACATGTTATTGATGTTTGTTTGGTGTGATTGTGACCGACAGTAACTGTTTATCCTGAAATAAAAAGTAGGTGAGACCAACTCTCCGTCCGTTTCCTGGATCCAGTAACGATACAATATATAAACTCAGGAAAAAGTGGGGGGGTATGAAATCATCTGGTTGGAGAAGTAGGGGTTTCGCAACACCCCCATCCCCCACAGGTGTGACGCCCATGCTAAATATAATGGAATATTGTCTTTAATGTGGTAGAAAAATGATCTGAGGACATGAAGACAGTGGTTTAAAATGATGACGATAAAGTCTGTGGTCACTGTAATAATATAAATGGTGTATGTTTATATGATTTTTATATAGATTTAAAATGGCACTGGTGAAATGACATTAAAAAGTGAAGGATTAAATGATGTACTATTGATCTGTGTATTCAGAATTGGTTGTATTCTGATTCTCTTTGCTGTCACTGTTTCCTGCAATCTCTTAATAACACATACGTACGTTTTTATAAGTAGTTTCATAAGTAGTTTGTATTCCAGTCATTCTTGAGGAAAAAAAAAAAGAGCTCTGTTGCAAACATGCCAAAGGAGACACAAAATCCCCCACTGATGATACTTGCAAACAAATATGATGAAGTTTTATCACATGGTTTCAGGGGAATTTGTTGGTAACAGAAGTAAAAAAAAACATCACTACAACTGTGTTCCTCTTCATGGAAAAGCACTCCTCCCTCAAAAAGGGCAAATATTTTATGTCATTTGACCAAATTCAGACTAATATACTGTTCACCCTCTGTTTGATTTATTTTTGTATTACTTTGTTTTGTTTACTTTTATTTTTGTAAATTATCAGTTGTTTTATAATTTATTATTATCAGTATTTTAGTCTGTTTCTTGTCACAACAGTATCAATACCAATAGTGCTATTTTAAGTTTAATTACTCTGCTTCTCTCAGAACTTATTTGTATTATTATTATTATTCTTATTATTACAATCTTATTATTATTATTATTCAATTATCAATCCATTTTAACTTCAATTCTTATTGCATTTACATCTAATTTAATTTACAATTATTTTCTCTTTTTGTCATGTGGATCATCTTTTGTTGTTATTATTTTACTTATCACATTGTTTATCTGTTATTATGAGTCAATGCCAAACTATCTTTAGTATCATATTATATTATATATTTTCCATGTTAATTTGTGTGTAGCTATTTTTTGTCGGTGACTCAGGGACCACAAAGGAATGGATTTTTTGTGTCTTCCCTGCCATATTTGTACTGTTTTTGTGTACTTTTATGACCAATAAACAAACAAACAAGAAAAATATCTTATAATATGAAGCCATTGTTTGGTCAAAAACGTCTAGATTTTACCTAAATATGTTTCCATTTTCTCCCTGGTTGACATATTTTTGTCTCTGATTTCAGTTGTTTCAACAAATAATAGCATTTGCTATTCTGGATGGGATTTATTTGTCTTCACTTGGTGTGCTGAATAAACTGAGGAATATGATGCAGAATGTGACTAAAAAATACTGAGACATGACAATACAAAAATGTTTGTGTTCCTTGAACTTTGAAGAACTGCATTTAAAAAAATTTTTAATTCCAAAGCAACAAAAAAAACTACATAATTTAATAATTCTTTATCCAAAACACTAAATATTTCAGTCATATTTAGCCTAAAGAAACCAAAAAACATATGGAAACAGTCTCAAATGATTGAACTTGACAAAGATTTTCATCTTTTTGGTGAATGACTTAAATTCATTACACTGGTCTACAAGTAAAATACATCCAGAATAAAACTAATGAAATATTACCACATGTGTCTTATTGATAAAGAAAACTCAAGGCTGGCTGAAGTTTCCAAGATAAATCTGGGGTCAAAATGTGAAATTATTAAAATTAACCAGAGAATATGTTTTAATCCAAAGGAATATTGATCTCAGATCTACTTCCAAACACTGTCTGTACATTATGATCCATTCACTTTACAGGTTCTTTCTAGTGGAATATTTACTCGTCCATTGTCTACATGTACATAAACCACCATATATGTGAAATAACACTAACCTGACTCAGGTCATCTGGCTGCGTTACACTACACTCACACAACCATCTGAGTACTGTGGGACTACTACATTACACACTGTTTTTGAGGAAGCATTGTTTTTCAGTTTACTTTTTTTTTTAAAAACTTGCAAGACAGCAGGGAGGTACATAAAGCGCCATATACTGTATGTGTAATAACACACTGTCATATATATTAAAAAGAGGAGCTTATAACCAGCACTTTTGTCACTTGATTTCTGCTTAATTTTATCAAAGTATGTAAGATTTAGCACATTTAATGTCTGAAGAAGATGGACTACTTTCTAAAAAAAATGATAGAGCAGTGTTATTATTATTATTATTATATTATTATTTATTATTATTTTATTTATTTTTAACCAACAAAAACATTCCCCTTAGTCTTTTAATTGATCTATACAGCAGCGGTGGCCAACCTTGGTCCTGGAGAGCTACTATAATTATAAGCTTTAGGTGTATCTCTCTTCCAACACACCTGATTCTAATAATAAACCCAACATCCCACTCTGCAGAAGTTTGATAAGGACCATCAGGTGTGCTGAAAGAGGAAAACATCTAAAATATGCAGGATTGTCCAAGAATAGATGTGGCCACCCCTGCTATAGAGTAAGAGTTTTATATCGTTACTGTTTGTATTGTATTATTTTTCTTGTGAGGGTTTTGGGAACCACCTTCTTCCTTGTTCCTTGTCCCATTTATTAATTCAACTATACACTCATAACAAGTGGTGCTTGGCACAACAAACCCCTCCCCTCATGCACACATTTGACCAGATTTGCTCTGTCTTATCATTGCAAAAACACATTTTGGTGACTTTGACCTACATTCACCAAAATGTAATGGGGTCTATTCTGGTCTACCTTACACCTTTCCTGAAAATTTCATGGAAATTGATCTAGTAGTTTTTGCGTGAACCTGCTTACAATCAGACAGACAGACAAACTGACTCTATCACAATACCCCTCTCTCTCTCTTTCCCCTTTGGGGGTGGGGTAATAAAGACAGTAGAATATCAAGGTGAGCCTTATATATGCTATATCTTTTGAAATTTCCCCATTGTGCTGTTAGGATGTGATGTACTCGATAGGTTTAACACTTTAACTTCTATTGTGTCTGTGATGAGTGTTCTGAATATATGATTTATTTTAAATATTCATAAAAATTTAAACATTTACTCGATAGGAAAAATGTGAAAATGTGATGATACTTAATGAGCACGCTCTGTCTGAACATCTTATCGTTGTCTGTGTAATGGGGGGAAAAGTTTCCAAAAAAATGTATTTTTTAAATTTGTTTTCAGTGTTGTTTGTAGAGTTGTTATGGTTTTCCTTTTTTTTCTCCCTTTTTTCTTTTTTCTTTTTTTTTTTTTTTTACTGAGTTTTGACCTTGCAACAGCTTTTTGTAGTTTAATCAGCTTTCAAAAAGTAGCTGAGGTGATTTAGGAAAAAAAAGATCCCAAAATCAAAAACTATTGTGTCATAATTAAAATACTTGTTGTTCATGGTGCTCCAGTTCATAGTTCATGTTTAACTTCTTGTATCTCTTATTGTTGTACATTTTGAGTTGTTTTATTTGGTGAAAACCTGTCAATTTTCATTTCCTCCATTTATATTTTTCTGTTATTTCACTGTTTTGATCCTAAAACACACAATAAAAGAAAACCCACTGAACAAAAGGAACACAAGCACATACTCACAGCAGCTTTTTTTTTTAACACTGAAATAGACGCAAATTCAGAGCAACCTGTTTACCTGGGGTTGCAGAGTTCATTAAAAAAAGAAAGAAGGTTCTCAACTAACTTATCTGGTTAAAAAGGTGAAATAAATACAAATAAAAACGTTAACAAAAAATAACTAAAAAGGGGGGAAAAAAGAAATTACCTCACAAATGTATACATTGGATTTTAAATGTTTTCACCTGCTGTTAGATTCAAGACATTCAAGAAAACCAGGTAACAAATAAAAAAAAGTAGATTAAAAAACAACAAAACACAGTTATTTCTGAGACAAATGTAATTTTCAGTGAGTATTTGAGTTACTTTAAGTCAAACACTCTTATAATGTAGTACTGACAAACTGGTTTCTCCAGTGTTTCAGAGTATATGAGGTGATGCTGAATTTCCCTATGTGGCTCCTGAACGCCTCACTATCATCCTCACACACTTTACTTACTCTCTGTCTAGTTCCTATCACAGTCATTTCCATAGTTTAGTGGGTGTAGCAGGTGTAGTTGTTACCTGGGGATGTACTTGGCCTGGTCTGCCAGCCTCCTCTCGAAGTCTTCCCAGGCGGCGGACACCTCTCCGTCCATGTCCTCTGCGTAACGCTCGTGGAAGCCGCTAATGAACTCCGTGAGGGTAACAGTGCCGTCCCCGTCGACGTCCAGCCGGTTGAAAATCTTCTCTGCCTCTGAGACAGACACCTGCAGCTCACCGCAGATGGTGAGGAACTCGTTCTTCTCAATCCGCCCAGAGTTATCCGCGTCGTAGGTACGGAAGAGCGCGCGCAGCCGGTCCTGCTCCTCCGTGCTCATGCCTTTGATGGAGGACTCTCCTCGGCTGCGGAAGAACACGACGAGACGTTAACTACGAATTATGTTAACAAAAATCCTACAGGAATTAGCACACGTTTTTAATTTGGACTAATCACTCCAGAAAACGACAAAATAAAACTTAAAAATAAAATCCACAGGGCGCGTGAGGTTTGTGTTTCCCAAATATTTGGACAGCTGTGATGATGATGATGATGCCTCGTGCAAATTAATCCATGGTAGAAGATACACACATGCAGTAATCCAACATTGTGACTGTGACTGAGCTGGGATAGAGAGGTTGTTGTGTCTGACTCAGGTAACACACTTATCACACTACCTGTACAGTGTGTGTGTGCGTGTGTGTGTGTGTGTGTGTGTGTATCCTCCCCCTCCTTCCAACAATAGAAGTCTGGGCTTCAGGCCAATTAAAGCTACCTCTACTGTGCAATAGACTCTAATAGTTTGAATACACTTTACAAATTGGAATTAACCCTTTCATGCGCACTGCTCACTACAGTGGACAGTTATTCCACAACTGTTCTCTTTAAAAAATATATATATATTTATTTTATTTTTTAATTATTAGTATTTTTTATTTAGTTTTAATTTATTTTAAATACATTTTGAATTCATTTCAAATGCATTAATTAAATGTAATCTATCAATACATGTGAATGATTGGTGTAAAATACAGTTATTAATCTTTTTATGGTGATCAGATATGACTAATTTGGATGTTCAGAGGGTCCATAGTTACCATGGAAACACTGTCATCTACAACATTGATTCAAAACCCATGGAGTTATATGGGTTTATGTTCAGTTAATAAGATCTTTTACAGGAAAAAGTCACTTTTTCATCGGTTTTCTCTGTTTTTGATATACAGTAATAAACTTTAACTTTAATCTCAGCTTTTATGAACATTTTCATAATCCGTAAATGAAATATACTGCAAAAATCTGAACTTTACTGAGTGTATTCTTCTCATTTCCAGTCAAAATATCTAATCACACTTAAAATAAGACATAATCACCTAAAGAGTAACTTTTCAGTGAGATATAAGAACTTATTTACAGAAAATAGATCTGGAGATTTTCCAAATCTATTGCGTCTTATTTTAAGTGTGATGAGATATTTTGACTAGAAATGAGGAAAAACACACTTGGAAAGTTTTAACATTTTTTTCCAGTGTGTAGGAAAACACCTGATGTAACCTGTAAAATACAGAAGGTAATCTTATAGTAAATGGTGATAAATCACTTGAGAAACATTAAATATAGAGAAAGTTTGACACAAACGTATATCACTGGTTCTTTTATGGGTTATTGAGACAATTGCTGCATTTACATGATGTTGTTTTTTTTTAAATTACGAATTATTTATTCTGAATAAAATCATTCTGAATTAAAGCTATTTCCATTGTGTTCACATAGATATGCTAATTCCAGATAAAGGTTTACATGGGAAGCAAGTGTACTCCACTCTAGTTAATTTGGCTTTAAGAACAGAGGGTTCTGGTTGGACAGATCGGCCACTTAACGTCTGGATAAGAAACGATCATGTCCACCTCCTGTTTTGCATTTGTTCCAGCTAGGAACATGTAAGGACAGATACTACATGTGAAATTTGCATTTATTTTTGTGATAATTACCAAGCAGCAGCTCGACTGAATCAACCATATGTATCAACATATTAATGCCAGCAGCTCAAAATATGTGAGTCATCAAGACCAGGAGCATGTGCAGAATGACAGGAATAATCTTAAAATGGAATTATCTGTTCATATGGCAGAGGAATTATTGAATTGAGAATTAAAATCAAATTAAACCAGTAACTTTATTCAGAATTTTGTTTCATTCTGAACCATTTTCAACTGGAATTGGGTGTTCACATGGTCATCTTAAACTGGAATTAACTCCTTTGAAATTAAATAGGAATAAAAACTCCACTGTAAACAGGGCTATTAGGTTTTATTCAAAATGAGACTGTTAAGAAGGAACACTTCTGCAGGTCATTACTCCCTACAGTCACATCGGACCATACAATTGCACTCAACAATGCCAAACATACACATATAACCATTGTGAAATACAATGTAAATACTGTATATATGTAAACATCCCCATCTTCTCTGCTATGTATACCTGCACTTTTTTTGCTGCTGTAATTTGCTAAATTTCCCCAGGGTGGGATAAATAAAGTATTCTATAAAGTAGTCCATTCTAAAGAGCTACAGTGATTTGTAACAAGGCAGTACCACCCCCCAGGGGGCGTTGGGGAGTGTTTGTTTGGAATGACGAAGCTCTAGACGAGGTTCTCAGGCACAAATAGGGGACATTAGTCACTATTGTAGAGGGTTTCCCAAAAAATTTACAGAATTTCATCACCTAAGATTTTGTTTAAAATGCGTTTCTTCTTTTTGCTCCAAAAAGGAAGATGGATTGGATGTGTTAATGATGGAGATGAGGTGTTGTTGAAATGGCTCCCATGCTCACTTGTGATTTCTTTCTGTGGGGTTACATGAAAGGACTGGTCTGTATCCATGTTTAGTGGAACTCAGGAGGAGAATCACTGAGGTTCTGGAGAATATTACATATAACATGCTGCAGCAGTGTGGCAGTACGGCCGCGACTGACCTGATGTCAGCTGTGTCACACACACTGAACATTTGTCATTACTATGAATTTTGTTTACATTTAGGGCTGTCAAATGATTAAATTAATTAATTTGGATTAAAGATGATTCAAACACTTTGTCGGCTGACTGTCTCAGGTTTGTTTGGGTGTTTTTCCCTAAAAATACACAAATAAACAAAATTGCAGGCAAAAAAAACATACAAAAGATGTTAAAATCTGCTTAAATTCACAAAACCTTAAACTAACACAAATAAGTGATGACAAATCCAAAACATACCAAACCCAGAAAAAACAACCGAAAATGCAACAAAATATCCAAAACATGCAATATATATATATATATATATATATATATATATATATATATATATATATATATATATATATATATATATATATATATATATATATATACACACACATTTGACAGTTTCAACAAAACACCTTGAAACAAAACAACTGTTCCATTTAATTGCATTAAAATGTCTAATCAGATTAATCATGATAATGGATTAATCTGCTTTAATGCAGTCATTTTGACAAAACTATTTAAAATAAAATACACCAGATTAAGTATCATTTCTTTTTGACCATGTACTCACTGTGATATGGACATCTGAAATTATGAAAAATGTTTTGGGACACCTTGTATATTTCATTAAACATCACTTGCCCCCACCTTCCCAGTGTAAGGAGCCTATGACTGACATGTAACAGAACCCCCCCCCCCCCCCCTCTCTCCAAGGTGCATACTTGTTTTTGGCGGCTCCAGGTGGCCAAAGACAAGATGAGGGTGGCTTTACCTGCTGACCTATATAATCCACCACCATGTCCTTCATAAACATGTTTGTCACAGTTGCATTTCAGGGAATTGAGGTGGGGGTATAGGGGGGGTCAGTAGGCTGATTAGTGTGAGTTTGTTCAAAAAGAGGAAAAAACTTTTCTAAAGCTGCTTTAAAACACTGTCTGCATTTACAGGCCCTTTCTAATGGAAGATTTGTGAGCAATAATAGAAACCAATGTAGTATATGTGTAATAACAGTGTGTCATATATATTCAAAGCATAAGCTAACTGATTCTTTAGGCTTTTTTCCCCAATTAATTTTCTTTCTTTCTTTTAAAGTTTGAAAGATTTAACTCATTTAATCTCTGACAGATAAATATAGACCACTGATATAAGATCCACCTGTAACCCTGATGCATCACTTTCCTGCATTTACATTAAAATATTCCTCAGCATTTTTCAAAAAGAAAATGTACTGATGCCACATCCTCACACACTCTAGTTTTCAACACATGTGATCATCTTTTGAATAAAATAATGGATCAGTAAGGATAGATTATATAGCAGTGGTCATGATATAGCATAATAGCATAATAATGATAATTTATGAATAACATATAATTTAGCCGAAATGTCTAGAGCTAATTTTCATCTGTGTTGTTTGTCAGGTGACCATCAGGTGAATGAAGGCTATACAGGCTACAGAAAATTAAAAAATTACAATAAATAAATCACATTACATTTAAAAAAAAATAAAATAAAACTACTACTAATAATAATAAAAATAGGAACAACAATAATAATGATGATGATTTACTATTCTTTATTTTACATTTTAAAAAGATAACAAAGACATAAGCAAGTATAAATATAAATGAAATATAACAGTAAGAGGCCAAAAGCTTAATCTGCTTATATAGAAGCCTCCATTCATCAACTTAATTAACAAAATGAATGAACAAAAAAATAACTTGGGTAATAAATAAATAAAATATGTATAGCATCAAATATCAACATAAGGGGACAGTTGTAACACTTTTTAAGAACTGTTACACTCATCCCTGACCCAGGCAGCCATTAAAAAGCTAACCTTTTTTAGCATTTAGCTTTAAAGCTAGCACTAATACGACACATCAAATTAAATTAGAGAAACTTCTAATTGTTCTTATGTATGTTATGTACCTGCAACACAATGGACACTATGCAAAAAATATTTATGATGAAAATTTTTACTTTCTTCTTTGAAAAATTGTTTTTCTTTTCTAAAACTTTTATCCTAGGTACATGCGGCTTCACCTGTGAGTTCATTTGGAAGTGGGCATGGGCTGTATTAATGACATCACCACAGCTCCTTCCTGACTGGTCAAATTGAGGGTGTTACAAGTATCCTTGTTCAAAACCGTCCCAGGTCTCCCCTACTATAGACTGTCCGCTCTGTCCTTGGGCAAGGCACTTTACCCTCACACTCACACTAGTGTATGAATATTTGGTGGTGGTCAGAGGCACAAAATGTCAGCCATGCTTCTGTCAGTCTGCCCCAGGACAACTGTGGCTACAAATGTAGTTTACCACCACCAGAGTGAGAATGTGAGAGCGACTGAATAATAATTCACTAATGTAAAGCGCTTTGAGTGCATACGTACTCATTTAAACATGCTTTGTATATCAGTTAAAGGAGTCAATCTGTGGAATAACTGTAGTGAAGAACTGAAAATCTGCAAATCAGTATAGAAGTTTAAACAGGTTTTTATAAACCACATTCTAAGTGGATACAGGAAACAAATGGAAATATGAATTTCTAGTAAGGAACAGGTTTCCCATTTTCTAATGCGCTTTCTTTTCTTTTTGGTTGTATATACACACTGACTGAGTAATACAAAGGGGTAGGACTAGATAAGTTTTGTTAACTTTATCCTACACCCTTTCGAACAAGGTATAATTATCTAGGATGCTAAAGAGGTGTCGTTTTAATTTCTGCTTAAATACTTTGTGTTTTACTTATTTTGTTTTACCTGTTCGAATAAACAAATAAATGAAAAAATTAGTGGCCAAAAAAGCACTATATGAATTGAATCTATAATAATTGTTTTTATTATTATTAGTGGTTCAAGTGCTTTACTTAAATAAAAGTAAAAAAGTTTAACTTCTTAATTATAATAAAATAAAAGTAAAACTGCATTTTTTTTTTAGTGCTAAAATTATCCCTGTCCCCAGTCTCCCCTACACTAAAAAGAGTAGTCTTATGTCACTGTTTCTAAGCTGATATTTTTCTGGACTACTTAAAAAAAAAAAATACAAGTACTTCAGAGTATACCCACTTCTCTATTATACCACTGTGTATAAATGTGGGCAAAATTAAAATAGGATCAAAAAGTTATGTTTCTCACCACTGACTGTCTTATGGGGCATACACCAGAAAGGTCAGCAATTTTCTATTTATTTAGTCATTTGCTTTTCCCACCCATGACTTCATTTCTTACCTGGAGATAACAGTTTCTTTCTTGCGTGAAAATATTTTCTTTTCAACTGCTTGTTCAGTCTCATCTTGCTGCTGGTGCTGTCCACTGAAACCACTGATGAACTCCTCTAAGGTCACGGTGCCATCTTTGTCGATGTCTAGACGGTCAAAAATACCGTCTGCCTCTTTCGCTGAGACACAGAGCTCCTGACAGATTGTGAAAAACTCATTTTTTTCAATCCGTCCTGAATTATCCACATCGTAGGCATGAAAGAGTGATCTCAGGCGGCTTCGTTCCTTAGCCATAGCCCGTACCGATGACATGGTTTTGTGTTTTTTCAGTTCGTGCTTTGAAAAGAATCTAGAATAATTTAATAAAGAACTGCAGAGAGGATAAACGGCCCGCTGTGAGGTGAGCTGTGTCCATGACTGCTGTTCTGGGATCAGCTTGAGTTTTCTTGCTACCTGTCTTTATATCTTCTCTCTCTTTTTTAACACCCCCCCCCCCCCCAAATAATCACACATGGAAACTCCTAGAATACATGGACTTCACACAGACCTCCCAGAGATGGTGTTACAAATCCTGTTAAAGCTTTGACTTGCACCAAATATGAAAGTTTCCCCACAGGCAAACCAAACAGAACATTAAGTCTAACCAAGAAGCTAGCATAGCAGAGAAGTTTCAACAAAAGTACATTGTTCAAGATACTCATGTATAGACTGCTTTCATGATTTTCCTCACTTTTTATTAACTCTACATTCTTCTGTGTTGAATGTTTGGTTTTGCAACGTGACATCATGACTCATGTAAATCTACTTATATAGTTTTAATTGGTATATTATCTCTACGCATTATAAGCTTTCCATATGAATGTTGATACCATTTTTTATTCATCAAATACCACGCACTGAGCATTAGGGTTGGGGGGGGGGGGGTTATGTGTTCCGGAGATCTTGGCGTTAACTGACTCATGATCAAATGGTGGTGAATAACACAAAAAAGGTTGTAAAATGTGTAGGTATAGTTCAACAAATGTCATAACTAGTGGGACATATAACACCATGTCTTGAAATCAGTCTGGGTTTCGTCACTGAAAACTAAACCAAATCATGAGAGCTGGTAAAATAAATGAACAGTTCGTTCATCTTTAATGAAAATCTGCACAAAAATAATAAACGCTGATGGAAAAAAGATGTTTATCATTTAAAAAAAAAAAACACTAGGGCTGTCAATATTAAAACATTTACATGGATGAATCCATCATTATGACTAATCTGATTAAACATTTTAATACAATTAAATGTAGCAGTTGTCTACAGTTGGTTTATATCAAGTTGCTTTGATGAACGAGTGTTGAACAAATATGTTAATTGCACATATACTCCTATTTTTACATGTGTTAAGATATTTTATGACGTATTTTTAGTTTTTTTTCTGTATTGTAAAAAAGTTTTTGAATGTAATATGGATTTTTCATCACTTTTTTGTGTTGGTTTATTTTTTTGGTCGATTTTAGTATGTTTTTTTTCTCTCCCCATTGTTTCTATTTCTTTGTGTATTTTTGTGTATTTTGTGGGAAATTTGAGTACAAAAAAAAAACCCCAAGACAGGACGGTCAACCGACATCAAGTATTATTTATATTCTGCAAGACAGTTTTTTTTCATCGAAGCACTTCCAGTTTAAAATACCATACAATACATATATATTAGTATAGGATTATGCTAGCATTAGGCTAATGCGTCACCCAGCTTGGACAAAAATATCAAGTCCAGATGCAGTATATTCCCTTCTTTGTTCATACAAAATGAAACGCAATTAATACAAATTAAACATTAACATTTAATCAAGATTAATCTAAATGAATCTAAAGCAACCCTGTGGTTAATCTGAATAAAAAAAATTTGTCATTTGACAGACCTAAAAAAAATAAAGATGATCACAAACTGGACGTGATGGGGCCTCATGTTTGGATGCACAAACACATTCAGAAGGTTTGACGTTGTGCAAATTTCATGTATAAAACCGATGCATAGAAGCCAGGAACTTTTGGTTTCTTGTCACTTAAAGCACTCACTGGATAAGTGAGTGACGAGGATGAAGGCAGGAGCACAGCAGCAGGTACAGATATGATCCAGGGAAAACCTGTGAGGCAATAAAGCAGAGACTCTAGGGAAGAAAAACAGTCAAAAAATCTCAAAAGGCATCAGTTAATTTTTCTGAGGTATTTAGAACTGTTTAACCCTTTTATGGTCAGCTCAACCGTTTGGTAGAGTTAACTTTGAACCCTGATATCTAATCTAAATTTAAGTCCTTTGACACCAAACTTCTTGGCCAGTCAATGATATAATGCTAGTATATATACCACCAAGGAAGAGGATCATAACCATGACAACACCTCTGCTACGAACTTTTGTTTTGGATACAAATTTGGAAGCAAGTTTGATCTATACATAAATAATCCTCATCATGTTTCAGAAATACTTTGGTATTCATGTAATAATTTTTTTTGAAAACCTGCTCAACCAAATGGTAGAGATGATAGTAAAGGGTCATGAAATGCTAATGCTAATTACTAATGCTACAAACACGAAGAGTTAATACATCTCATTTGAACCAAGTCACAAATTATGTTGATAAGATTGGTGAAGGAATAATGTTTGAATTTTAATACTTTAATTAAATTTAGGGTCAGTAAAAAAATAAAAATCTATGTTTTATGTTATAATAGTCCTTGTGAGGTGGAAAAAGTATAAAAAAAAATTATATATATATATATATATATATATATATATATATATATATATATATATATATATATATATATATATATATATATATATATATATATATATATATAGTGATTTTGTAGTGCCCAACAAAGGGTTAAAACCAATTCAATCTTTTTCCTGTTTTGTTCTTTATTCTTCCCACTAAATTTTTTTCCAGTATATTTTTTCCTGGTTTTCTTTCCCTGATATTTTTCCCTGGGTCCCCCCCCCCCCCACACACACACTACATTTGTTCCTGTTTTCTTCCCCCTAACTTTTTCCTCCAATGTCAAATAATTTTTCCCCTTTTTCTTCTCTCTTTACCTCATCATTTTATCTTGTTACACTGTAGTGTCAGATGGTGTGAAGGATAAACTTTAACTGTCGTGTTAACGTCTGTGATCTGCCTCTGAGTGGGAGGATGAGCACAGTTGTAGAGGTGGAGCAGCTTCAGCCTAAAGAAACACACAAACACACATAAAATAATAATAAACACATTTCACTCACACTTTTGACACACTAAGATGATCATATACTTTAATATTTGGTGCTGAGGTTGGCAATTAAACTCTTTTCTAAACATGTATGTATTGTTGCATGTTTGATAATTAACAAAAACCTGATTAAAAACTACAGTGATCATTATTGTTAATTCCTTTTATTTCTCTTATTTAGCATTTATTATCAAATATCCTTATTTTTTTGTTGTTGTTTGGAACAATTTCGATGAAATTACAGGAAAGGTGCAAGGCGGTCCAGAATAAATCTCATTACATTTTAGCAAATATAGGTCAAAGGTCACCAAAAAGTATTTTCACAATGATAAAAGATGTGGCAAATCAGGTAAAATGTTTGTTTTTAGGACTAGACTGCCTCAACTTTTCTGTTGAATAGAACATCAGAACTTCATCAGACTTGACTAACTTTCTGGGCTTTTAACAGAGACTTACTTTGTTTAATTCTATATGAAAATCTTGACAGTTGAACAATTTAGGCTTGAGACTTGTTGCTTGTATATGTATGATTGAGTCAATCTTAGGATTGTTTGTTTATTTCTGTGTTTTTACCTCGTACAGTGTCTGCAGAGCTTCAGTATGCTCTCTACACTGATGCGGCAGAAGCTCAGTTTGACGCTGTGGAGATGTCTGCTGCAGTAATTTGCCAGTAGATTTAACCTGTGACACACACGTCCAGTACGTCATTTACTGCAGCAGAGGGTAAGCGTTCCTCCATCATACCACTGGACATAACAGAACACACTACCCTCTGTTCCCTGTGGCTGTGGAGCTGAGGTCCAACTGCTGAAGACTTCTGCATCCCAGAGCCAGAAACTGAACTCCAGCATCTGTCACAGCTGTACAGCCGCTCACATCCACAGATCTGACACACGCGCACACACACACACACACACACACACACACAGGTTTCCAAGTGTGTAATTGCAAGCACATTTTTTAATAAATGAATGAATAAAACATTTTTTTTTAAATAGAAAAATTCTAAAAAAAAAACAAAACAAAAAAAACTAATTAAATAAAATAACCACATTTAAAGAACAAAACAAAAAATTTTACAAATTGGAAAAAAAGTAAACATCTTGAAATGTTTGAACATTTTCGCTTTGCGCTTGTTTCTTCCATGCTTTATGGGGACTTCCAAAAAAAAAACAAGATTAATGTGTTTATAGGCGACATCATTTGCATAAATGTGACCCACCACCACGAAACCAGGCATAAGTGTCTGGAAATCAAAACTGAGTTATCTGTGTAGATTGGTAGAGTGGAAACTAAGGTTTAAGATGGTGAAAAAATGATGTTTCTATCATAAGTAGAACCAAAGTTATGGTCATTTTAATATCCACAGTTGGACCTATTATGCAATTTGCATATTTTTAGATATTGTCCGTTAAAGTTTTGGATTGTTTTGGGGTAGGAAGTCCTTAGCAATGCATAATAATTTGTATCCGATTGACAAAAATTATTCACAGATGTTAAAGGACACTCTGATGGACATGTCACAGAAGTTTTATATATTATAATAATGGGACAGAAGTGCGACGTATTATAATCATTTGGCTTATGCCATTGGACAAGAGCATTCAATATAAGCTTTTACCTCGTACCAAACACTTGGATGTTTACGCACGGAACGGAGATCGGTTTGTTCGGCGAAAAGAGGTGGAATTCGTCTTTGTCTTTGCTCCGCAATCCTTAAACTTTTGTCACCGCTTAAATAATTGACTCAATATACACCTTTATTGATTGGATTTCAATGTAATGACCACAGGAACTGAACATAGAGGTGTTACGGTACCATTTTTTGATAAGGTGTAAACACAAATAACAAATCACCTTCCAGCCTAAATTTGGCTGTAGCTCTGAACGGCTCAGCGCGACTTATGCCTGGTTTCGTGGTGGCGGGTCACAAATGTGCATACTTCACACATATTTCACCTACATTTATATTTTAACCCTCGTGGGGACCTGAATTTTGATCAGACATAGTGTCAGACGTCCTCATAGTATGACTGTGTAAATATATCAATGTCCCCATGAAGATGGGAACACAAACACACATACATATATGTATGAGTGTGTGAATGGGTGAATGTGAGGAATTGTAAAGTGCTTTGGGCACCAAGTGGTGTGTAAAAATGTGCTATATAAGTACAGTCTATTTACCATTTACCATAACACTGCGAAAATCTAAATCTAATATTTTTCTCCTTTCTAGTCAAACGAGTCTGGCAGAGTTTTTTCTTTGCATAATTAAATTAAATTAAACAAACAAAAAATCTTTCAATGGAAAAAGTGAAAGTTAAGAAGATGGTCACTAAATCTGTCATCACTTATTGCATTATTTGGACCATTCTGACTTTACCATGATGCTTAGACCAACTGAAGGCAACTACACATAATCTTTTTTTTTTGGGGGGGGGGGGGGGGTTAACGTCTGACAAATACCTGATAAAAGGTGTGTACTTGCTGATGCTTTGCAGTGTCAGGTCAGTGACTCCAGGACATGAGCTGAGGGTCAGAGTCTGAAGGCCAACACAATTCTGCACTAACGTGTCCACTGTGGCATCAGTCACCTGTGAGGGTTAAAGTAAGAGTCGGTGTAGTGTGAAATATCAGAGGTAAAGGCTTTTGAAGTAAAAATGAGTAAACATTTAAGTCTGGTCTAGGACTTACTGCCTGTAATCCAGTGAGATTTAATGAAATGAGGTTTTTGAGCAGTGAAGTCAATACTGTGAGGCTGTGCGCATTGACTTTGGGCACTTTTCCAATGTTCAGATGCTGCAGATCAGGACACATCTATTAAAAATAAAGCACAGGGTGATGTAGTGATCAAATAGTGGGATGAATTAATTAATTAATTAATTAATGCTGTCTCAGGTATGATGAGCCCTGAAGATGCTAACTGAAGCCATGAATGATTGGGTAAAACAGGACTTGGTTGCATTAAAATATACTATACATGCTGGACTATAAGCCGCACCTGTATATATGCTGCATCCACTGTATTTTTAAAATTATGTATATATAAAAAAAGAATACACAAGCCGCACCGGGTTATAAACCGCAGATATCTATGATAAAAATCTGATATTTACTGGATGTACAGAACAAATTTGAACTGTAAATGTAATTACATCTATGTACCTGAACAGATTTTTTCCTAACAGTGTCTTTTAGCATGGCAGCAAATTTGCTGATTAAAATGGAACGGAACCAAGAGAAAAAAAAATAACCAGTATTTTCCAGTAAGTACAGGCTACCTGCTTTAATGCCTTCTGAAAGCTTTTTTCAACTTTTGGCATTGCATGAGCTCTTCCCACTACAACCTCCAACGTCTCACCATACAGTCATTGATACTAAGGTTGCGTGCAGTTGCGTTGTTTCCTTCCTGGATAGCAAGATCGATAGCCTTCAGCTTAAAACTTGCATCATATGAACTTCTTTGTGTCACCCCTTCCATGATGAAGGGGTGAGGATTTGAAAATAATTAACAGTTACAAATTTTTCATGTGTGTTCTATCTGCTAAAGAAAAAGTAGGTATTCTTCTATGCATTGATTTTTCTTAGTAGTTTTTATTCTAATTCTGGTTATAGCGCCCCTAGTGGTGGAAGAAAAATCCACAGAATAGCTTTGTATAAGCCTCATGGTTCAAAACATATGAAAAAAGTAGCGGCTTATAGTCCAGAAAATATGATTGAAGAAACACAATCCTCCATTTATAGCAGGGGTCACAAACTCATTTTCTTTAGGGGCCACATTCAGCCTGGTTTGCTCTCCAATGGGCCGGACTGGTAAAATGAAAATGTAATAACCTCTAAATGATGACAACTCCAAATTTTTGTCTTTGTTTTAGTGAAAAAAAACCCAATTAAATTATAAAAGTACTTTTATAAATTATCCAAATGCAAAAAAAATTTATTTCATAAGAAAAATAAGGGACATTTTAACAACATTTTGCAACAACTTATCATTTGTCTATGTGTTTTATTATGGATCAGTTCTACAAAGACACTAAACTCTTAGGAACAGAATCAGAAACTGGTTAAAATTATGTCTAATTTTCTTTAAACATTTCAGATTGTTCCTATTTATTCACATTATTCACATTTTATTGTTACAGAATAGTTTTTAAATATAAATATTTTCATTATTTATTATTATTGTTTGCAGTAAAACAATGACAAAAATTTGAAGTTGTCATTTATAGTCAAAGAAAAAAACTGAGAGGAAAATACGGAGTCATTTAATAGATTATTATGCTCTTCATCCCACAGGCTGCATTGGAACCATTGGTGGGCTATATATTTGAGACCCCTGATTTATAGCTTCTAACAGAGGATGCAACTTGTACAGTGGTGGAAAAAAGTTGTTCGACCTGGTTTATAATGTCATTTGTTCTCTTAGTCCTGGTAAAACTCAGCTGTGTTAAGAATGAGCTGCATCTGTTTATTTATTTTTGAGGAGAGTCCTGTAATAAGATCATTAAAGGAATATTTCTTCTTTATTTATTTGTTCATTTGATTAGGACATTGTACATTAATCAACATGTCGGCCAAAAGCATCGGTGTAAATATGCTGGAGTTAGCATAGCTGCTATATATTCAGGTCTCCTGGGGCACAAACGTCTCAACTCTGCTTATATTGAAAAGCAAAAAATACTAAACTAAATGATCTCCTGCACAGAATTTATTGTCTGGAAAAACATCTTTGTCATGGTTAATCAAACGATTCCAGAATACGAAATCATCAGATGTTTGTTATTCTGTGGAGAGTGGTGCAGACGTCTTGGTTGAAAGATGATGTTACTGCAAACTGTACCTCATACACTGCCTGCAGACAGGATGGGGTGATGAACTGGCAGCCAAATATTTCCAACCTGCAGAGACTAAAGCAGAGGAAAAACTCACACTATCTTCCTCCTCGCAGCGCATTTTAGTTTATTTTGCTATGTATTATTTACTAATGTATTTGTTGTCTCCTGGGTTTTTAAACAGTTCACATGGGGTTCTTATATAAGTTCTTATGCACTTTTATACTTACATATTTTACAGGTATGTACAGTTTTCTAACTGTTTTCATATATTCTATGTTTGTCTTGTGTTCTTGCTTATTTGATTTGATTCTTGGAGCAAAGTTTCTATGTGTCCTGTACAAATGGCAAATAAACTTCTATCCTCATCGTCGTCTCCCGCTTATCTGGGTCTGGGTCCCGGGGGCAGCAGTCCCAGCAAAGAAGCCCAGACTTCCCGAGCCCTTCCTGGATGTCCAAGCTTCTTACCCTATCTCTGAGGCTAAGCCCGCCCACCCTGTGAAAGAAACTCATTTCGGCCGCTTGTACCCGTGATCTCATTCTTTCGGTGATGACCATAGTTGACGGATCGGGTCGGAACGTAGATCGACCAGTAAATCGAGAGCTTTGCCTTCTGGCTTAGCTCCCTCTTCACCATAACAGATCGGTTTAGTACCAGCATGACTGCGAATACCGCCCCAATCTGCCTGTCGACCTCCTGCTCCATCCTTCCATCACTCGTGAATAATATCCAGAGGTACTTAAACTCCTCCCCCGACCCAGAGAGGGCACTCTACTTCTATTCTATTCTATTCTATTCTACAGGGTGTCCCATAAGTCTCCATACATAGGAGACATAATACATTCCATACATATATGATTCTAACATGCATTTCTTTATATTTCAGTAAACCCAAAGAATCCCTGACTCCCTGACCAAGGTTTTATAGCCGGAATTAGCCCTATTTTTATTTTTTGATAATGATCAGCCCACAAAATAAAGGCATTTTAAAATTTGTTTAGGATGAGTGCCTTGGAAATGTGATGTTTTTGAAATGGATGAAGCCTGTCACCAAAGAGCAACATCCCTACTGAAGACAAGTTCCAGGTAGCACTCCAAATGTTTTAAAAGAGCAACACATTGAAATGGCAGTCACGTAGAGCATATTATATAAATAAAAAATGTTTTATGTCAAGAAACATTAATTTTCCTGTTATGGAGACTTATGGGACACCATGTACAATCAGAAATATCATGTATATGTGCCTACATTTGTGTAGGCTGTGAACTGCTACTAAGAACAGATGTAAATACGGGAATGGAAAAAGTAAAATCTAGTAGCTACTACATTGCACCAAGATGTATTTTCTCATATATAAAATAAAAATCCAAACTAACAGTGTACAAATAGGAGCTAGAGTTTAGTAAATTGTATATACTGTAATCTTGGCTCAGGGCCTTTTATATAAAAGTGGTCATTCCCAGTCCATCACTTATGCAAAGTATTCTTTTTAGTAGATAAAAGAAAAGTAGCCTGACCTCTTTTTGTGTCTCATGATGAGTTTCCTCAGTGGATCATCAGTGACATGGCAGCCGTTCAAGACAACAGCCTTTAGTCTTAACCTAGATAAATAATAATTAAAAAAAGAATTAGTGAAACATGACATCTATTTACTTTATAACCCTTTGTAACTTTGTAACCCTCAGGGATATCACAGTAGGTATTTGTGCTTTTTTGATTTAGTGATCATTATGTCTGTGTGTGAATTTCTGTCAGAATGTTGTTTTTTTTTGTGGGACATTTGGGTGCTTCTATAAAACTGGGTTCATTTTGGTACCTGGTACTTCCCCAGCTTTTTAGACCCAATCATAAAAGACAAATTTAAACATACTTCCCCCAGGATAATACTTAATGATGACCTCAGATGAATGCAAAAAATATATACCCTTGCTCTGAGCCATCTTAACCCTTTGATCCATACTGGTCACTTCAGTGGACAGTTATTCTACAGCTGTTTTCTTGTATATTCATGGGTTTTGTTGTTTTAGTTCCATATCAGTCACTTCCTATCATTACTGTAATTGGTCTGTTCTTAATACTTGATCTGCACTAACATGTTTATGTGTAAATCTATTGCTTGTTGTTATTAGACTGTAATTAACAGTCTTCACATTAATAATGTTTTTTTTATATAATGTTCTGATATTGCGTTTTAAATGTACGTTTCTTTGCTTCAAAGCTTAAACACATGTTGTCCAGCTGAGTGGATATTTTTGTAACTCCATGAAAAATAGGTTCATTAAAAAGATTTTAATCACATTGCTTTTTTCATGCCTAAAGATGAATAAAACACTTGACTATGGTTCTCATAATTAATGCATCAAAGTAGGACAGTAAAACTACCTATGTAGGTGTCTGTGCATCTGACATGGAAGACATGGCAGGAAATGGTTTTATATACTGATATAAATAAAGACACTGTTACATTTGATGATCCTAGTGGTTTTTCTAATCCAGACATGAATCTTAGACTCATTCCAGGTTTCATTTGTAACTCATTGTCATTGCGAATCTGCCCACTTAAATACAAGTAAATCCCAAGTATTTTTTTGAGACAATCTGCTTTGCATATTTAGTTAAATTCCTAAAATGCACAAATAAATACTTATTAGAAAAAATAGTAACACACAATTTCCTTGTCCATTTTATTGTGTTACATGCAGCTTTTTGTATAAAAATAATATAAAATATTATAATATATATAAATATTTAAGTGATTTATTAAAACAGAAAAAAAAAATTAATGCAGTATATTACAATTTTACAGCAGTTTTTTTTTTAGCATTTATGTTTTTGGCAGGAGGATCCCAGAGGGAGTTTTTGGTTGTTTATCAAAATAACATCACAGTGCATCAGTATATTTTAAACCATGTGTGAAATCTTTCCGACCTTGCAGAGCCGTCACTCAGTGCTTTTACTCCTGTGTCTGTCGCTCCACTCCAGCTCACATCCAAACTGGTCACATGATCACACAGCTGGCCAATCAGAGGCAGCATCAGGTCACCGTGGAGACCAGAACCAATACAACTTGTGACCTTGAGTTCCTGTAATTAATGAATGACAACACAGTGAGTGCACATGTGACATGTGAACAGAAATTAAAGCCGCAGATTGACTTTTCCAGTCAGTGAATTGGCTGAAGGTAGTTGAATTCAGGTTAAGCGGTTTATTTTTTTCCTTTAACCCATAAAGACCTGAAAACCCACGGGTGACACAAACTATTTACTGATTTAACCCTCTGGTATTCGGTCCACACATGCCCTTAGTAACCACCATGTGTGTATAAAAAGTTTGTTATGAACTCTTTCAATTTTTTTTCTATTTCATCAACCTGAGCTGTAAAGAAAAATACCAAGTACTCAATAATTGTCCATTTTTTAACCCTTTGTCATGTGAACATTCATTTTAATGCAAAAAAAAAACTGGACCCCCCCAAATACTACATAAAAATGTAATCACATATATTTGATATTTGTAGACTTCATATGTCAATTATTCACACCAACATTGGTTACTTTGCATTATTATTTTTGGAGCTAGGTCGAATGTTCATAAGAACTAGCATATGTCTTTTAGCATATGTCTTAAAATATTCTGTATTGTTTCATTTTCCTGCTCTAATTTTATTTTATTTTTGCAAATCAATGTCAGTTTTAATCATACATATAAAATAATCCTTCATTTAAATTTTTTTTAACCCTTTAAATGATCTTAACTGGTGTCACTACATCTTTTTATTTAAATTAAAAAAACACCAAAAATTATTTTTACATGAGTTTTGCATTAATGTCTTATGGATCAAAATGAGTGATTATAATGGAAGAAATTGTGTGTTTTGGCACACTAGACCTAGTCTTGTGATTTTCTTTTGATTACAATTTGCTAATTTTAGTTGGTGTCCAGAATTTTAAATATCGTGCACAAACTTTTGACTTTTGACCTTATTTAAATTCTGAAAAATAATACAAATGTTTTTGTTTTTTGTTTTAATGCAAAGTGTGCATAAAAAGCGCCACTGGATACCGAAGGGTTAAACTGTTTAACACCCATTAATACATGTAAATACTTGGTGTAAAATACAGTTCTTCATCTTTTTATGATCATCAATTATAACCCATTTGGATGTTCAGAAGCTCTGTAGTTACCATAGAAACACCATCAACTTCTACAACATTGATTCACCAGTAAAACTCATGCCACATGTGGTGAACTTAGTATGGACTAAAATCTAGCCCAAATTAAATTGAAATGCTAGTAAAGTGTGGATTTAACAATGTATGGCTTCACTCGGACGTGTACATAAATGTTAATTTAATCTTGAATGACACGTTGTCATTCATTTTATTGTTTAACCTCTGAGGGTAAAGTTTAACACAACACTTTTTATTCTCATTGTTTAAAGTCCACTTGCATTTTTAGGAGTACATATGGAAATTTGCCGAAAAGTACTGGTTAAAGGTTGTATGAACCCTGCTTGCACCTTTCCTGAAAATTTCACAGAAACTGGTCCAGTAGTTTTTGCATAAAGCTGTTGACAAACAAACAAATAGACCAACAAACAAACTGACTCAAAAACAAAACCTCTCTCCCCTTCAGGGGCCGGGATATAAAGTAAATGCTAAATGAAGTTGTGATAATTTGACTATAGCACATACAATAGATATATTTTTGGGTATGTTGCATATTTGCGACAGCAGGCATTAAGGAGTTAATCTGAGCTTTTTTGAACATTTATATCATCAGTGACTTAAATACAGTGCATAATATTATAATAAATGCTGATAAATCATTAAAGAAAAGTTAAAATAAAGAGAATAATGCATTTGTGAACTGTCATACAGTACTGCTGTTGGGTCTTTATGGGCTAAAACATCTTTCTGCTTATGCTGCATATGCAGTATTTTTTTTTTTTTACCTGCAGAGACTTTCTACACATAGACAAGAACATTTCCATCCCGCAGGAGGTGAGTGAAGAGCCGCTGCAGTTGTAGAGACACAAACGGCGAGGACGACGTTTGCTGACACACATCATCCACCAGTCTGTCAAAGAGCAGTTCTCAATCTTCACATTTTCCCCTTCAGGACAGGATAGAACAGGACACATTTTGTTAGTTTATGTATGAGATCTGGTGATTAAACACTGGCTGTGTGTTCGTGTGTGTGTGTGTGTGTACAGAAACGAGCATGTGATGGTGCAGCTCTGGCTTATCTTACAGTGTGTTTGTCCAAGGAGTGGTACAGTTCACTGGAAGTACTGACATCATGAGAATACACCATGTGACACATAAACACACACTTCAGCATTACTTGGAAAGAGTTCCAGGTAGACACTATCCAAACCCCAGAGAGGCCTTTCCAGGTAAGACGTACACAGTGTGTGGTCGGTGGTCAGTGTGTGCAGGCGGTGGCAGACCACAGCCACTCTGCATTGATCAATGTGAGGCAGCAGAGACAGGATGGAGAGCCACACCTCATCAGGAAGACTCAACCAGCTGTTACATGGAGAGACTCCTGCTGGCTGACAAGTGTAATAACACCAATACTTGGATTATTAGTAATAATAAAAACAACACTTGGATTATTAGTACAGATAAAAACAATACAATGGTACCTCTACTTACGAAAGACCCAGCTAAAGAAAAACTTTTACATCAAATATGAAAGAAAATTCTATTATTGCTTCCTTAATTAATCTATGTGTTACCTGCCGCCTCGCGCCAGTTTAGAGCGTTTGCTCAAAACATAAACAAAACACAAAGCTTTAACTTCTATAGCAGCTAGAGACTGGGACAATAATTGTCACCATGAAACCCTAAAGCACGGTGGATGAGTTGTGTTAGCCATCTGACAGGTCTACTTAAAATAACATGACAGGTGGATGACGGTAAAAGGAGTTTATGCAGAACTGACGCAGGCTGGTGGACGATCGATAAAGGGTTTTTTTGTACCTTGTTTAGCAGCAGAATTTACTAAAATATTGGATATTTTCTTTATGTGTGACAGTTTAAAATGAGCTTTTAACATAACATCGGTCGACCTGTCAGTGTGACAAGTGACTGAAGCAAAAAAACAAACAAACAAACAAAAAAAAAAAACAAGTGACTAAAGGGCTGCTATGCGTGTGTGCGAGCGAGCTGACAAAGCAAGTGTTTTCTTTTCTGAGCGACTTCAACCGGTTAATGAGGCTCAGTGATTGGTCAAGATTTTTTAATGCATTTCGTCACCCCTAATCCACGTCTAGTCTTGTCATTTCCTCCTCTGCTGAGGCTTTGTTTTAGCGCTTTTTGTTAGCGACGTTACCATAGCAACTGACGCGATATAATAATGTCATCGACAGGTTCCATTTCTGAATGAAGACACACGCCTGAGAGGACTGGACTAACTTATGGCCCCGTTAAAAGTAGTTCCCCAAAAAAAAGTCCCAGAATTTCTGATAGTGGAAACACGCCTGTAACGTGTCACATTATTTCCCATGTAACGGTAACGTCAATACAATTATGGATAAAGTAATTAAGTAATTACTCCATTACTCGAAATGTAGCTGCGTTAGTAACGCCATTATTCTCTAACGCCGTTTTTCCCCAGCACTGATTATAACACTTGTGTCACAGTCTAAATATGTATTAATATAACTGTGGTTTCTCACACTTTTGGAGTTAATGTCATCCAGGTCGACAGCAGCTGAAAGGAAAACATTGAAATTAAATGAGAGTATGTTTGGTAGCTATGTTTTCAATATCAAAAAAGTTAACAACATTCCGAATTATTTGTGTCTCAGTAAAGATTCCCTTTAGTAAGACTTTTACTGTCTACAGAAAACCCATATTTTAACTGTCAAACAGATTTTCCTACAGTGTGATGAGTACATTCACAAACACTTTTTATCTTATGACTAAGTTATTCAATGTTTGAAAAAGTCTGAAACTCATTTCAAAAGCTCCTTAAAAGAACAATATCTCCACTGTAAAACTGTACTTGTTGAAACTTTGAGAATTCAGATAAATCATCTGACTTGGTTCTGACTTTCATCATGTGAGGCATGATTTTAATTCTGAACTCACTTGATGTGGATCTGGGATCAGTCTGTGCGGGTGTCGGGCATTTATGTCGTTCTTTATCAGCTGATGTGGGTTTTATCCTGTCCTGTGGTGACTGCACTTCTAGCCTGTTCAGTCTTTTATTGCATTGTATTTGTCCTGACGCCTGAGCTCTGTGGAAATAAAGAGGCTTTTCACTCGGAACCAACATTTAGATTACATCATTACATGTTTTTAATCTTGAAGTAATCACGATGTAATCATGATGTCATTTTACAGAAAAACTACTGTATAACACTTACCATTTTATTTGACCTAGTAACTATGGTTGTCAAATGATTAAAATGATGGTTACACTTTACAATACAGATCGCTAATATGGTGGTAATTCTATGGTCATTTTTGTGTAATTTCATGGTAATAATGCTTTTATAACATCTTTTTACAAGTAAGATCCATGTAGTTTCCAGTGCAACTACTTTGCAGTTTCCAAGTAATAGCAATGCAAAGAGCTTTCATTAATGTGGAAATTTCTATGGTAATTTTGATGTCATTTCATGGTAATAATTATCAATACAGCTAGGTAATTAAGTATAGGAAGAGGCAATATGACATTTTACAGCTCTGATACCATGTAATTTCCATCAAATGACTTCACTTGTTACAGACACATATCTTTTTTACCATCTTACTGCTGCACTGATTTGATTTCGTCTCTTTCTTGGTAATAACTAAGTAATTGGGTGAAAACAAGTGACAATGCATTTTTCAGCTCTGATCCTGTGTATTTTCCTGGAATTACCTCCTCTTTCATGTAATTAAAGAAAAACAAGTCTATCCTGGATTCATTTCAGTAACTATAAATTAATTTCAAATAATTACCATTTTATTACACTTGAAATAAAAGCTGCTTGCATCGTTATTACCTGGAATCTACTGAGTAATTGCACTGGAAACTGCATTGAAATGACTTGTAATAAGTGGTTACAAAGGCATTATTACCATAGAATTACCAGCTTATTAGTGATCTGTAATGTAAAATGTTACCAAAGTGATTAAACAGATTAATCACAGGTATGCTATGGATTAATTTAAATTAATCATGGTTAAGTATTCATTTTTAAACTATATTAATTGCATTTAATTTTGCTTGCACTCAAGAAAGAAGGGACTACATCTACACTTAACATGTTCTAATGGACCTGACTCATGTATCCTTTGCATTGATGAGATATTTTAAGATGAAGATGCTTTGTGTTCAAAACATGTCTGCTCTGTCGGTTTTTTGTTTGTTTGTTTGTTTTTTTTTCGCTTTTTTTGGACTGAAATTTTCCACAAATACACAAAAATACACCAAGACGCGCAAAAAGTGCAGAGGAAAAAATTTACAAAACATGTTAAAATTCACAGAAAAATAAAGGTAACACAAAAAAGCAATGAAGAATAAAAAAAAATATCCAAAAACTCTTCAAAAATACAGAAAAAAACCCACAAAAAAATGTGATACATTTTCCAATCATATGTAAAAATCTGAATATAGATGAACTGTTGAAGGTGTAACTGTAAACAACTGTTCAATTTAATGACATTAAAATGTTTAATCATCTTAACCAGGATTATGGATTAATCCACATGAATGCATTCATTTTGACAGGCCTCCTATTAACACATAGTTAATCACTGAAACACAACTGTGCTGAAAAGATGCTAAAATATGAATTACAACAAAAGTCAAAAATTGAAGAATAAGGGTATTGTCATGTTAGCAGGTGCAGGCACGACCTTATCTGCTGAATTCAGTCAAATATTATTGTTTGTTGTTTTTTTTTAAAGAAAGTCTATCTTAATTATTATTACAGACCTTGTGAGTGCTTTTCCATGTGTCTTGGCTTGTTTCTTTTCACCTTTGACACCACCCTGGTTGCTTTTTTGCAGCAAACCTGAAACAAAAGACATCAGTCAATATTTTTTTTAGATTTTAACATCTCTCCAGTTGCATACAGTCATGCTCATATATACCATACCCTGACAGAATGCACATCAATCAATTAATTAATCAATCAAACTTTATGGGACGGTCTGGGATGTACCAACGTGACAATGACCCAAAAACATAAGGCCAAGTCGACCTGTCATTAGCTGCAGCAGAAACAAGTGGTACCAGGCACAACAAAATCATCCACCCCTTGCAAATGTTTTAGCTTTTACTATGTCATCTTCCTCAAAAACGTAAGACTACGGGTTTGAACTTTCAAGGTTGCTCAAGGTCAAAGGTCATGATGCCATATTGGAGCCTACATGTAGTTTCCTATCTGTCACTAATAGTAACCGAGTACTTATCACCACTATTTTTTTGTTAGCTATGATCATTTAAAATCATGTGACCTTTGAAATTTTACATTGCAGTAAATGGAGAATACCTTTCAAAGTGATCCAGAATCCAGGATCTCTTACGGATCGTCATCAAAATCTAAACTCCGGCAAAATATAACCTCCTTGGCAGAGGTAATTACAGTACATAAAGATAAAAAACAATTAAAAAAAACACGATAAGAAAAATTACACAATCTTCGGCCTTAGCTTTGTTTAAAGGTGTCATTCCGCTGAAAACCACTTTTCCACGCTCCTTTTGGAATCTGATGGGTCACCCAGACTTACCAACACATGCTGCCTTTGAAAGTGGTTTGTCACCTCCACTGGCTGCACACGCATTCACAGAAAACAACAACAGGAAAGAGGGACACAGAAAGTCTGACGACAGAGGGACTTTAGCGTCACCCACTGGGGTTGAACCCGTCACCGGCAGTGAATCTGAAGTAGCATTAGCATTAGCATCAACAAGAAAAGACGGAGCCTCTGTAGCTGCTGCACAAACTGGGAAAAAATGGCGGATCAAACTGGTTCATGTGCTCTCTGTGGAAATAAAGCCTCGTTTTTTTTCCCCCTGCAAGTTTTCAGATCAAGCAATGGCACGAAACCTAGCTGGATGCTAGTTGGGTACAGCTAAATACATACACAACAAGAGGGGAAGGGGGCGTGTTCTTTCGCATTCTGAGCCAATCAGAAACGTCTCGTGACTATGTATGAGGAAGTACCGGTAAACTGTTCAACCACAAGTCATTTTTGTACCGTGAAAAAACAGCTTGAAATAAAGCAATCCGGACTTAAAAAAAAAAAAAATAGACCCAACACACAATGTATTCAATAACAATGGAGAACACAGTATTATTAATCAAATAACCATGGAATGACAGCTTTAAAAACTTCATGGAAATAGTAAAAAAAAATGAGTTTTTAGAAGTTTGCACTTAGGCACTATAGCATTATGATGCCAACTGTATAAATATCTTCCTAGATGATATTTCTTACCTGGGCTGGTTATGGATCCCACTCTCCTTTCCACTGGTGCGTCACTGTAGTCTTGTGTAGTCCTCAGTTTGTGCGTCACCATCTCTGTTGGCTTTCCCTTTGTAGATCTACTACCTTTGTTGCTATTAAAACACATATAAGTGCTGCCTCTAGCCATCTTCACCTGGCTGTCCTTCATACATGTTTGGCTCCTGCTGTGTTTCAAATGTTTCGTCCCATTTCTGTTGTGTGTGGATTTGTCCTGGTTTTCATCAATTACAGAGAAAAACATCTTATTGGATGCGACACCTACATCTGTGAACCATTTCCCTCTGGTTTGATTATCAGTAATGGTGGGAGCAGAGTAAGCAACAGTTTCCTCACATGTTTCCCTTCCTTTCGTAGGTGATTGAAACAAAGATCCAGGCTCAGTTTGTAGGTTTTGTGTTGATTTGAGGCGATGCAGTTGATCCACATAAAGCTGATATTGTTCATAGACTGTGAAATGTGCTGGTACTTGGAAATAACTGCTGGATGTTTCATCTTCAGTCTGATTTAGTTTCCGCTCAAGGCGACTTTTGTGGCATTGTGGATAAATGTCAGAACTTGCTATGGATTGGTCTTTCTTTATGGCTTCTGTCTTCCACATATTACCTTCTTCCTTGAGCATATTCATTTGTATTTTCTCCTTAATTTGATGACCTAATATGTCAAAAATTAAATGATTGGTTTTGTCATGTTCAGATTTTTCCAGTTTTAAGTTATTTTCAGATGGAGATAGTGTGTTATTTTCAGTGCTCTGAGATAATAAGCATGATGTGAGTGTATGCTTTATTTTTTTGTCACATACATTCATGTGTTGTCTTCTTCCAGAGGAGTTATCTTGCCAATTAGTTTCTTTATCCTTTTCAGTATTTACACTTATTCTGTTGTTATCTAAGATAATGGATGTGATGGTGTTATTACTCCTCATCACACTGGATGTTTCAGAGTACTGGAGCTTCTTCACACCTATTTCATCCTCAGCTCCTCCATTGTTACGTACAGTAAAGTTGCTTTGAGTGCAAACATCTGCAAATGAATGCAGCGTCTGTGTTTCCCTCTGGTTTTCACTGGCCAAAGTCAAACCATCAGCTCTGCAGAATTCACGGTGGACCTCCGAGCCACTATTCAGGAACATGTGAGCCCAGTCTAAAACATGCCTTAACTTCTGCTGTTCCCTGACGTGATGAATCCTCAGCCTACAATTCCCAGAATCCTCCAGGAGGTCTGAAAGAGTGTGTTTCGCTTCTGTCTCCATTGATGGATTTTTTTTTCTTCTTTATTTTTATTTATTGATTTATGTATAAAGTGCCTCAAAAATAACACTAAGGAAAAATTTGGGAAAAAAGTATAGAATTATGCTGTTTTCAAAATTGCAAGCAGTTTTGTTTTCTAGCACGTCAAGTGTTTTTGTTTTTTTTCCAGTTTTCTCTACATAAAAGAAAAATTCAACTTGACATGGTGGAGAAAAACTCAGATCAGTTTTGGATTCTGCACCCCAAAAAATTTGTTAAATATAGCTGTCAGATCAAACTCAACGAAAATTGTGTTCCCCAGTGTAAGTAGTATTTTTTTTTTTTTGTTTTGTTTTGTTTTGTTTTGTTTAATTTTATTTTAATGGGGGTTTTTTTCTCCACATTTACCTGTGACAGTTAAAACTCCTGGTCATTTCAACACTCCCATGTACTTTGAGCAGAGGTGTTAAAAGTGCTCATATTCTGTACTTAAGTAGAAGTACAGCTACTTATGTGAAAAAAAAATACTCTGGTAAAAGTAGAAGTACTGATTCAATTCCTTTACTTAAGTAAAAGTAAAAGAGCACAATTTGTGAAATGTAATAAAGTACAAACGTAAAAAGTAATTTTTTTTGCCATTTATTTATCCAGGAAAAATCTGAAAAGTTTCAAAAGTATTGACATTAAACTCTTTAAAAGGGAGTTGGTGTGTTGAAATTGTGTTTGATCAGGTCACAGTTACTCAGTTTTGTGGATGTGAGCAGGAAATTTAGGAAAAATGAAAAAAAAAGTCACAATTGAGATAAGAAGTCATAATGAAATTTTTTTTAAAAATGTTATAAATATGAGATAAAAAAATTGCATGCTTTTTAGATAAAAAGTCAAAATTATGAGATAAGAAGTCAAACTTGTCAGATAATAGTCATATAACTATAATATATAAAGTCACAGTTTCTCTCCTCCACTGATTTTTCCTCTGGTGACTTCTTTGTCATACTGTCACATCTGTTTAGTTTGAAAAAGTAACACGTCTATTCTGAGAATGTAACGAGTATAAAGTACAGATATTTATGCAAAAATGTAGGGAGTAAAAGTAAAAAAAAATTGCCAGAAAAATGTATACTCAAGTAAAGTACAGATACCTAAATACTCTACTTAAGTACAGTCATGAAGTACTTTTACTTAATTACTTTCTACCTCTGACTTTGAGTATGTGTGTACATAGAAAAGCGTTATATAAATCTAATCCATTATTCTTATTAACCAAGGGTTTATTTTGTCTCCTCACATCCTTTCGTTACAGTCACTCCTTGGACTCAGCTAATTTGTTGCAAAGGAAAATGTGTTGTTTGTCTTCAGGGAAATTCTGGTCGTCATGCTAATGTCTTGCAACAACACTGTCCTGTTAAAATACAAGAAATTATTATACATATGTTTCATTACAGATATAAAATATTCACTCAGCAGGTCTATAGAGATTCTATCTGAACACAAATCAGGTCATTCTTACCGTGAATGACTCCTCTTCTTCTTATGTTTACAGTAACTCTAAGAATGAACAAGTTTGTCACAAAAATGAAAAGATTTCTTCCTCCTATACAACTGTTTCCTGTCTTCTCCTGATGTGAACGCTCCTTGTATGATCCATGTATCTACAAATCTTGTTTTGCTCAAACAAATATTGCCATAGAGACACGAACACAAACAGCAGTCTCATTTCTCACCACATGAGGGAGACAAAACACTGAAGAAAAATGAGAAATTAGTATTTTACTTGGATTTTGCATTACTGTTGTCCATAATGTTGGAATTAAATAAAGTAGCTCTTCCTTTACTCGTGACATTTTTATGACAATGGGATTTATTCTTGATAGATACATGTACCTGGGTGTATACTGATATGGAACAGTGACAAAACTACAGGAGTATCAAACTCCAATGGGCCAGACCAGTAAAATAAATAGTAAAATAGCTTATAAATAATGACAACTCAACATTTTTGTCATTGTTTTAGTGCACCCCCCCCCCTCCTATTATTAGAATACTTATAAATTATCCAAATGCAAAAAAAAAAAGAGTTACATTTCATTCGGGAAATAAGGGCAATTTTAAAAATATTCTGCCTGAACTTATCATTTGTCCATGTGTTTTATGGATCAATTCTACAAAGACAATAAACTCTTAGTAACAGAAACAGAAAATGGTTCAAATTGTGTATAATTTTCTTTAGACATTTCAGGTTGTTCCTATTTGTTCAGGTTATTTGTAACATTTTATTGTTACATGATCATTTGTAAATGCAAATATTTACACAAATTAATATTATTTTTTTCAGTAAAACAATGGCTAGCATTTGAAGTTGTCATCATCTGTAGGATAAAAAATAACTGAGTAGAAAATATGGAGTCATTTAATAGGTTATTATGCTCTTTATCCCATGGGCCACATTGGAACCATTGGCAGGCTGCATTTGGCCCCTGTGCCGCATGTTTGAGACCCCTGGAATACAATGAGTAATGGGTTTGAAAACGAAATTGTTCCATCTATATAGGCAGCAATGTATACTAAATATATATTTCTATATAAAAAAAAATATCAAATAGTCTAATGAACTCATACAAGAAAATGAAGACATCATACACAATGTTTTCAATATATATATATATTTATTAGGGAGCTTTATTGTGGCAGTATTAACATATAAAACAACCCATGTTTGTTTTATAACATATAAACATTCAAAATTTTCACTTCACAAAGTTCATAAGGCTTGGTTGTCCCAGAGGGGAAGGGGGTCATTACTGTGGGATTTTTTTTTTTTTTTTTTCTCATTTATTTTTAAATTAAATCTCCCAGAGTTGCTTATTAAAAGAGACTGAATGACAATGAAACAGTCTGACTAACCAATAAAATGCTAAACCAATCAGTTCGACTAACAATCAAAACAACAAAGTGACCGTGCAATAGAATCTGCTACTGTACATGCCCACACAACACTGAAATGATACTAAACAACATCTTATTTTCTTTTATACCATGTGATGTCCAATAGTTTTGCATATAGTAGACCTGAGATTATATTTATTCAAAGACTGAAATAAATAAATTAAAAGCAGTGTTGGTATGAATTCCACTTTTAAATTCTACGTATTTCTTCTGCAAACTTGATTTGGTTTATTTTTTTTTTAAATTGAAATTAAATTTCTTTCTACAGTTACTAGTGAACTTGCATTATTTGATACCTCAGATATGACATCACTGGTGTGTGATCTTAATTGAAAATTGTTTTAATCACAGTTTTATGTAGGTACAGGCAACAAAAATAGTCTTTGTGCATCTATGTGCTGTATGTAAAACACAGGAAATCAAGTTCAGTAGCTCAAAACAAGAGCTGAATGTCAAAGGGATTCCCTTTCAAACCAGTAAATGCTGTTAAATAATAATAATAATAATAATAAGTCAATAATAAATGAGCTACAAACTAATATAATGCTACAGTGTCATGGGGCCATCTGTTTCATTGATAAAACTCTTTACAGCGAAATAGGGTGGAGTTTCACTATTCAGTGTATTTAAAATATAATAATTTTTATTGTTTTTTTTAACAGACTATGAGTTGAATTGTAATTGACTGTTTTGCTACTTTACACTGAAAGTGAATTAACTCCGAGCATGCTTATGATAAACAACAGCCAACATGTTAGTATCTGGTTTAGTTTTTTCATGATTTACACACAGCAAAAGCACAATGAAGCTAAATAATTAATTTTTTGGATTGCCGTAGAAGCAGTAAACAAAGAGTTTTCCTTAAAGTGTTGAGGCATTAGAAACACCTAAAGCTAAAAGCGTTAGTAATGGGCTCTGCTGTATATTTTAACTATGGCCAAAGCACACAGAATGTGTAGATGCAGTCACAAATCTGTTCAAATGACCAATGTCTAACTTTTATATAAAGAAAATTACTTTCAACATCTCAATCTCTTTTGTTTAGCATGTTAGCTTGCCTTCTCTCCAAAACACAGAAAGCATGCATTCATCTAAAATGGTCAAGACAGCCAAGCCTATACTGCTGTACACAGACAAGACACACAAAGGGGAATTTTTGACTTATTTTTTTCTGCCTTTTTTGTTTTTTTTCTTTGTTGCCACATTTATATTATTTACAAATGAAGGCATGCATTTTACAGGTCAGCATGAGCCAAAGGAGAAATGTTAGTTTATAAGAGGATGAAGCACAGAAATGCAGGCCTGAAGCCATGGACAAAGTGTTTGTACAGCTTTAGAAACTCATACAATCATTAAGATCTAAAGTCTACGGTGGCTTGAGTGTTGGGTTGCATGTGCATACAGGAGCGTGACTATGGAGACGACACTTAGACATGAAGACATTACACTAGTTTATGTCAGATATAGTCCCCTCTGTTAGATAATATGGAACGATCATGATTATTCAGCAGTGCATACAGAGGAGCTGTTTTCACTCCCCTGTCTTTAAATGCAAACATCATCATCATCACCGCAGTTGGCCCTTTGCTTGGTTTCAGCATTGAAATTCAGTGCATGTGCTGTAGTAGGAAAATAAATGCTTTGTCCGGAATAAGTATGTTTCTGTTACTGCATATGCATAAAGCTTGTTAATGCATAAAGTCTACGGAGTGACGTGAACAATAAAGCTGATAGTAATGCGTTACATATTAACATGAGGCAGCAACATTGGATTAAATAGTGAATATGATGATGTTAACTTTTGTTGCAGAGGCTCTTGTGGCAGCCAACCTACAATGAACAACAATAACCTCCTACATGACGGTAGAAATACTGCATTCAACTTAGTTTAGACTCCATACTGATGTTTTTTTTTTAGTTCTGATGACAGTACCAATTTTAGGAGATCACTGTCAGTGAAGCAATATAGAGCTAAAACTGATGAGTCATTCAATATGGTTAGAATAATATTAGAGTATCGATGCTTATGTAATGAAATGAAGCTCTCACAACATTCTATCATATGTACGCCTGGTTTCAGACTTCATATAAATACATATAGTGTTGATAATAGCAAGACGTGAATGAATCTTATGGATAAACAATATGATGTATGCTCTACATAGATGTATTTTCTAAACACAAATTTGTGATCTAATAAAATGTTAATGCCCTTTCCTGAGAAGTTGATCCAAATCAAACTATGTTTCTTTATATAACTCTCATTTACTTTAAAATAATGTATATTTATCCCTTGTGCCAAAGAGGCAGTCACCTTCACTGGTTTGTAGGTTTGTCTTTCAGCAGGATAACACAACAGCTACTGCACTGATGTTTGTGAAAGTTGATGGAAGGGTAGAGAAGATCCATAAAAAGGAGCAGATCTTTTTTTTAACATTGTGAGATATTATGTTTGAGTTACAGGACTGTGGCTGAGGTGCGCATGCTTCTTTTTTGTTGTTTCATAGCTTGCCCTTTCTATTTCCTGTATCTTTTCATAAACACTATATTGGTGAATGACATGAACAATCACCTGATGATGCGTGTATATTCTTTAAAGTGGCTCATGTTGTTCCTAAATTATGTCTTAAACCCAAACTATTTCAGACATAGGATTGAAAAATCATTCATGATTAACCCATAAAGACCCAAATATCCGCAGACAACCGAAATAATTTATTGATATGAAATATTTAATTGAGCCACTAATAGTTGTACTAGTTGAGCCACTTATCCTATCAATGCATGTGTATAATTGGTATAAAATACAGTTTCTTATATTTTCAGTCATCAGATATAACCCATTTGGACATTTAGAGGCTCTGCAGTTACCATGGAAACACTGCCATCTTCTACAAAACTGGTTCACCAGTAAAACCCATGAAGTTTGATAAATGACAGTGGATGGAGACACTTGTTTTATGTTCAGTTAATGACATATTTTACTACAAAAAATTTAAGTTTTTGATATAATAGCCACCAACTTTAATCTGAGCTTTTATGGAAACCTACATGATGTTAAAATACCTGAACTAAACATACAAAAACATGGAGCATAATGTTAGAATAAACAGTGATAAATCACTTAAAAAATGTTAAATTTTGAGAAAATTTTATTTGAGAACAGCCACAAAAGTAGCATTGGGTCTTCATGGGTTAATTAGATGAGCTTGTTTGGGCCTAAAATTCCAACCATATGGTGAATATCTATGAATGCAACCACATTTTTACTTTTATTTGCTTGTAAATCCAACAATCTCCTTGTTAAACTCTAGTCAGCCCTTTCTTATCTTGTTAATATAATGTTCCAGGTAAGGCTAAAAATGATGCTGATTTTAATATGACAAAACATTTTCAATTAAAGTCAAATTCAACTGTACGTACTGCTATCAGTGCCCAGAAATAACCAGCTTTTAGATGTTTTACTGCAACACCCATATCTTTACATACCATATATGTACTAGTTGTACATGAGCCCTAACAATCTCCCAAAACTAAACCAACTTTACGCAACATTATGACATCACTCCACAGATTAACCTCCTGTCACAAACTCCCAGTACGCCTTCAGTTTTTACTCCAAAACTCTTTCAGAACATGGGAACATACACTAGTAAGCATAATTAGTGCGTTAACATTTAGTTCAGAAGACATTTAGAAGTTTAACAAAACACACTTTTCATCGTCACAAACAGACTCAAGTTTCTCTCATGCCACCTCCTGTTTGACATCACATAATCTGGAACAGTTGTAATCTGTGGTCTGTGTAAAAGATTTGTGCTATAACCTCTGTAGGAAAAAACCATGGTGCTACCAAGACAAGACGGTAGTCTTAAAAATAGCTTAATTTTCTCAACACCCGCTGCCCCAATAAACTTCAATAAATTAGCTTTTTTTGTTATCTTTTGTAAACTCTTAATTTCAAAATAAGATCAAAGTAGATCCTCTGACTGAAAAATTCCTGAAAGATCTGGATCACATAAAAATGTACAAAACGTTAAAAACAACTTATTTAAGATCAGTATCAATTAGCAATATTTCTCTTTTGTTTTTTTTTTTCTAAATATATAGATAATGTACCTCAGACGGTGACTGTTGTTGTATTCAGTGACAGCTCAGGAATCACTCCATCTGTCTCCACCCACTCCTTCATGACTGACAGACTCACTGACCAACCAGGCGCTCTGCTCTGAAGACAGTAACCAATCAGAATGGTTTGTGATATTTAAAGAGTCATTGCATTGGCTTGTCAGCATCAGGAGTGAACAGACCAAGGCCGACAGCGTTTTGTTTTTTTTACAGAAGGTTTTCAGAACATTCATCACCTCCATCATTTTTATTTTATTTTTTTTATTTTTATGAATCTTTCTTTTCCATAAGGCCATCAAACACCTACAGTAATTTCATCCACTGCCATCTGTACCAAAGTCATCTATCTTAACAAGTGATTGGATCTTATAACAGATTTTTGTCTCTCACCTTCTGTAAAATGAGTCAAATTAAACCCTATATTCACATTGCAAAAACCCTGGACAGCTTTGAGTGACATCACCCTGGGCTTTCATTTTACAGAAGAATAATTCATAATGGTGAGCCCTTTCCAGATGCTTACACGATGTTTAACTCACTCACACTTAAAACTAATCTGGAAGCTTTTTGATACAAGTAAAATGATTTCATCCACTGGTTTTCCCTCAAGAAACACCAGCTGTTAAGACTGAGTATAAGATTAAATTACATGTTAAGACAGACATTCTGGTATGTTTGTTTTTTTTATCTTCCTTTTTTGTTTTGTTTTGCAGTGACGTCTCACTCCTCTTACTTTCTTTGCTCCTGTCTCCTCCTCAGTCTGACCACAGGTTCTCCATGGCCATGCTGATCTTACACAGAATCCAGCGCCGAAGCGGGCAGTAATACTCATAATGAAACTGCTCAAACTCCGGCGTCTGACGGATTTCGTGGAGGAATGACACATCGATGTCTGACTCCAGCAGTAGCAGCAGAGTGGGCACAGTGACAATCAAGACACCCATTACCACGGCAACCAAACGGGCTACGCTCAACAGACAAGCGTTGACCCTCTCATTGGACGATAGCAGGCGTAGGCTGCTGCCCAGGACCCCGCCCATCCGACTTCTAGCGGCCAATCGGGTGCGTTCGTAGGCTCGGTCGCGCTCCCTCTCGGCCTCCAGCTGGGCCTGGATGTCGGGGTCGGCATGGAGCTCTCGCAGCATCCTGGCGGGGCTCTGAACCGGGGAGGAGAAGAGGAGGTCAACGCCCCCCTGGCTGTCATCTGAAGGGGTGGGCAACATACTGGCACAGGGGCTGAGGAGGACATAAGCACAGGAGGATATTCAGACACATGTGGAAAACACTACAGTATGTACATATACTGCCCTACTAAGGCACAAGGCCTGACGAAAATGACTTTACAGTTATCGTAACGGGGGCGGCTGTGGCTCAGGTGGTAGATCAGGTTCGGAGTTGGAATCCTGCCTATGTCCTAGTCATGTACTGTTGTGTCCTTGGGCAAGACACTTCACCCTCCTTGCCTCCAGTGCCACTCACACTGGTGTATGAATGTTTGGTGGTGGTCAGAGGGGCTGTAGGTGCAAAATGGCTGCTACGCTTCTGTCAGTCTGGACAACTGTAGATACATATGTACATAGAAAAACACTATGTAAAGCTAATCCATTATTATTCTTACTATTATTAATGTCCTAATAATATATAGGTGCAATATTATAGTTATCACAGTTTGTAGTTTACACCTGTATGAATCTATCTACAAAAAAGTTGCACCCAAATTGAGGATATTAAGATAACTTTAGTCATTTTTCTCAGTTTCAAACTCTGCTGAGTTACTGAGAGGCCTTTTACCTTCGTAGGGTAGTTTTTCTCTGAACTCCAGTAGAACTTGAGGATTGAAACTGTGAAATTGTGTGTGTGTGTATATATAATTGATATATTTTTAATTTTAAACTTGTTTTTACTCCTCATTCACTGACTGGTTTGCATTTTAATTTCATTGTACTTCTTACAATGATTAGTAAAGTCTATTCTATTCTATTCTATTCTATTCTATTCTATTCTATTCTATTCTATTCTACACTGATGACACATAAACCTGATGATTTTCTGAAACGTGTACTCTGAATATAAAATACAGTACATCTGTAAAGTATCCACATTGTGTTATGTGGATACTTAAAATAGATTACATTTTTTGTCACCCATCCAAACACAATATCCAATGATGACAAAGTGAAAAAAAAAAATTTTTTTAAATACATTTTTGCAAATGTATTAGAAAAAAAAACCCTGACATATCACATGTACATTAGTATTCAATTCTTTATTCCACAGGTATCTAACATATGGCCTGTGGGCTAAAACCTCCAAAAGGTTTCATCAGGCCCCCAAAATTAATATGCGAAGATTATACAAAAGACACTAATAATCAAGGTGTATTGATCACAAAGCTAAATTAGATATTTTTGAGTCCAGATGCCTGTTGCTAAATGTTTTGTGTATTTCTAGACCCACTGTGAACTAGGAACTAGGAAATTTCAGGTTGTTAATAGAAGTTGTTCACATTTTTTGTTTAAGGATGGTTTGTAAATGTAATACTTTATTATACTAGATCAAAAAATGAAATTTGGACTTGTTAAAATTGTTATCATACTCTTATTGTACTGATCTGGCCCATTTGAGGTCAAATTGTGTGGATGTGGCCCCTGAACTAAAATGAGTTTGACACCACTGCTTTATTCACTTCTTTATTGAGGCACATTTGGCAGTGATGACAGCCTCCACTCATCTTGGGTGTGATGCTACAAGCTTTGCACACCTGTATTTAGGGTACTTTTCTCTATTCTTCTCTGCAAATCCTCTCAAACTCTGTCAGGTTAGATGGGGAGTGTTGCTGTACAGCTATTGTCAGGTTTTTCCACAGATGTTCAATGGGCTTTATATCTGGTCTCTAGCTAAGCCACAGGTGATTGAATACTTTCTGGATGCAATTGTAGCAACATTAATTTTCTTCTAGATGTTCAGTGTTATCCTGGAATCCTGTGAATCTTTGCTCAATGAAGGCTTTCAAATTGTTTGTTCCCAATATAAGGACTGAATTAGGAAAATCTTGTCGGTTTTCAGCCCCTGATTCCTGGAACAAGATTCAGTCTGAGCTCCATCTGTATCAGGGATGCGCGGACTGACCGGAAGAGAGCGGGTGCACGCGGTCAGCGTGACAAATAATTGTAATAATTTTAACAGTCGGTCGGGTCGTTTGACATAAACATTAAAATAACCTGATAAATACACTTTATTAACTGAAATTCCGTGAAGGTGTCGTACAACGTCAGAAGTAGCCTTCGGTATGGGGACCTTAAGTCTCCGCCCCTTCCGGGAGGCTCATGGGGCCTAAAATCGGAAAATGAATGAATGCTATTCAATGGGAAATAAATATGCTAAAATCGTATCTGGTTTGTCATGTGCCCTGAATCACACACATGTTGAACCTAATAATAAATGATAATTATTGATGTGTGTTTCGACTGCTTCTGTTAACCAATGGCTGATTCATTTGCGAGTAAACCGGTTAATAATTTGGACTACATGCCTGGCGCGCGCATATGACATCACCACAGGTGAGCGGAGTGTGACGTCCGACGGGCCGAACAGTATCCCACCGCCGAAGGATCCGCCCCGAAGGTTAATATTGTTCCATCGTAACTCGTGGGCAATGGATTATCCCGCTCATTCTATATGGGTTATTAGTGTTGCTACTCTAACAGACTAGATAAAATCGCCGTTACAACGTAGTGGACTTACTTTCAAAGTGACCGAACTACCTGCGGAGTGATATGGTGCCGTGAATCTGAAGTGACAAAACCCGTTGCCGTTGGGTTTTGTCAATGTTTTTGTTGACGTTAACGGTGTAGCGAGCGGTTATCAAAAAGAATCGGCTCGCTGAAGGCTGGCAACGTCAATTCAAAGTGAACGGGAGCTGTTGTAACGTTCTAGAGGGCCGTAGAATAAACTTGTTCAACTCTTACTTGTAGACAAGCTCGGAGATAGTGAGTGCACCGCTGCTCTCATCATCCTCGTCTGCTTCATCTTCAGCCTTGGGCATCTGAGGTCGGAGATTTGAGGTTTCCATGGGAACACGGGGAGGTTGCAGGTCATTGCCCACAGCGGGGCCATCGGTGCTTTGCTGCTCAGTGTCTGTGGAAGTGGCTGAAGGTTTGAGGGGAGACATGGAGGCCGAGTCCTTTACAGCAACAGCACCTGCTGGGTAAGACACGTGTACATTACAATGTATAAGACAAAATAAAAAAAAATATGAAACTATATTAAAATATTGGAAGTTCATCTGAAATGAGAAACAACTGAAGGAGGAATGAACTGTTACTGTTTTGGAGTACTATCATTTTTTTCCTTAATATTAGGCTTTAAGTTAAAGATCTTCTAATAATGCTGATACTAGAGATTAACATTAACATTAGTGAAGATATTGTTTTTATTCCTCTTTAGGCATGAAAAATATCAATTTGATCTTTTTAGGGGGGGATTTTTTTTTTAATAAACAGTAGTTATAGAAATGTTCACTCAGTCGAGCACTATGCATGTGCAAGCAAAGAAACGTGTATTTTAAACCCAATATCAGAACGTAATATGGAATACAATGCGATAAAAATCTGTTTAATGCAGCTAATCAGATGTTTTGCCATATTTGAACATATTCTAATACTAGTTATTAACTTAATGGAGATAATATGAAAAAAACACCTCTTGTTTAAAAAAAACCCTGTTAATTATAGTCTAATAAAAAAATAAAACAACTAATTTACAGTAAAACATGTTACTTCAGATCAGGTTTATCAAGAGCAGCAAAGTCACAGTAACAGCATGAACTGTATAAGTGTTTACAGTGATGTGCAAATAAAAGAACAAAACACATGAATATAGAAAAGAACAGTTTTGACTAGCTGTCTACTGTAGTGACCACTATGAATGAAAGGGTTAAAATATGTCTATTGGTGCATATGTCTAATTTTTAATCTGTATTTACAGCCCCACTCCTGTGTTTTAAGTTGCAGTTAACCCTTTTCACCACATGATGGCGCTCCTCTTTCTCCTAAAGAACTTATTAGCCATTGTGCTGTTGAGAAAATAAATTGAAGCACTCAATTGCAACTGGGAAAAATAGAATTAAATGTTTCCAACAGCAGTATGCACTTTTTCACTTATCATAAATATTATAAGACACACTTTGTCTTGGTTGAGGTAATAATGTATTAACAGTGTTTCCTGGTGATGAATATTGATTTCAATTATAATAGTTTAAAAAAAAAAAAACTCCCAGCAATCTCTGGTGATGTGATGCAGCGTCACATCAGAGGCACCGACTTAATGAGGATCTCACATATTACTGATGCCCTGTTGCACATGATGAATCTGAATATTCAATGTATGATTCTGTGTTGAAAAATAAGACCAGTTATCATCCTGCCTTAGGTAAGTAGGATTCTTTATACAAAATAAAACACTGTAAATGATTTAGATATGATGGTAAAATTAAAATACAGTCATGGATTGGTGTAACACTCATTTAGCTTTTGTTTTCTTTACACACATACACACACACACACACATACACATACATACATATATATACAATTATTATTTTATGAAAACAGACATTCAATAACAAAAGCTCAAGGCCAGTTACTATGCCAACTAAGTCCAAAATGAGTTGAGATGATTAAAGGTGGATGTGGAGGCAAGCAGTGGAAAACCTGAGGAGTCAGTGGTGACTGTTACCATGGAAACATGAAGTGAGCGAAAGAGGGGCATCAAACTTGAACACAGGGAATTGAGGGCAAAAAAAAAACCCAACTACAGAAGTCTACACGAAGACAGACATAAATCAATATCAGTTAGTCAGCTGTCTGAAATATGAGATTCTTATCTCACACCTGTCGTCCTTCCACACTGTAAACAATGACTGGAGAATTAACCACGAAATAATGTATTTCTATTGTTTTAAGAAAATAAAACTGTCAATTGAAAACCAATGTGGTGCTGTTTAAATGGCCAGAACACAATGTTAAAATAACGGCTTTAAAACTTATAATAATAATAATAATAGTCATTTTAAGATTTTAAGTACATTAAATAACAGGTGTTTGTGGTTCAGTTGAGAGAGTGAATTGTCCACTGACCAGTGGGTTGTCAGTCCAAATCCAACTGATCAATTAAAGTTTATCTATATAGCACTTTACAACAACATAAAAGAAGACCGAAGGGATTTACATCTAAAACACAAGTGAAACACAGGATAAAATGACTCACCTATAATAAAATAAAAAGTAAAATACAATAAAACAATTAAACACAGATAAAAATATAAAGACCACCAGTTTAACATAAAACCAGGACAGTACTATTGGTTAAAATCCCAGTTTAACTGATCACATGTAAAAATGTCTTTCTGAAACTGACTGAAAACACACTGAACCTTAAATGTCTCCCAGTTTAAAGGGAGAGAGAATCTGTGAAAGAGACATTTATTGTTTATATTCAATATTAAATGTACAGGTTTAAAATGTTAAATCTACATGTTACTCTGTAAATATGTTTATGGTTTGATGTGTTTTTTAGCAGGATTATTTTGGCAACCACAGCTGCCAGTTTCTTTCTGTAAAAACAACAGCTTTACTTTTTTTTTTCACAGTGCATTTATAATACAGTCTGCTTTCAGCTCAGTTCAGGTTGATGTGAGCCTTTTCTTGGATGTGGTTGTCCATGCTGTACGTCGTGCATGTCCAAACTATTCCACAAAGGGCTGGTGTGGCTGCAAGTTTTTGTTCCAACCGACAAGAGTTCACGGTTTGACCAATCAACTCTGAAGACTGAGATCAGTTGATTAATTGAGTCCAGTCTGATGTTCTGCTGCTTGGTTGGAACAAAAACCTGCAGCCACACCAGCCCTTAGTGGAAGATTGCAGAGGCCTGCTGTAAGGCAATCCATTCCAGTATGACTCCACCGACACATGAAGGTGGGTTTTCCCATGTTATGTAAGTGCTGACAGGGATATTTATCTGTCACACAACCTCATCACAGAAACCCAAACACAACACAAATATATTTATCTGTGAGACACAGACATGCATACAGGAGTAGACCCAGTGGCGGACTGGCACCAAAAAGTGGCCCAGGCAATTTTGATAGAGAGAGGCCACATTTGTGGGCACAGGCTTTTTAGAGAATAACTCCACTTTATTTGCGCTTTTCCCAGATTCAGCCAATAAAGCCTTACGCTTCTTCTCTCTTTTTTTTCTGCTCCACCCTTTTCTACTCGCTGTTTTCTCCCCCCTCGATCCATTTTATTTCATTCCGTGTTATTGACCTGCTCGCATTACCCATCATTCAATTGTCATTTGATCCGTCATCTCACCAGGTCAACAATCGCGAGAAAATCCACTGATGACCGAAAAACATCCAAAAAACCTTATAACACATTAGACATTAGATAAATTCAGGGTATTTGTCCTTTATAGGATAAAAATGTCATTATTATTATTTAGTTTAGTTTATTTATTCATTCATTCATTCAGCCTAATCTTTTGCGGCCACCTATTGATGCGGCAGCTCCGCTTTATATTTTCATTTATTTATTTGTTTGTGATGTCGCCTGTTGTGGCATTTGCCCACATTGCCCAATGGCCAGTCCGTCCCTGAGTAGACCCATTTATGTATTTATGTGCATTTATGTGTCAGTGATATTGTGCTGAGTTAAAGGTGTCTGTTTTTGGTGAAAACAGCAATGAAATGATAAAAGAATATGAGTGAGGACTGCAAATACAGGCTTTGTTCTGTGAACACCTTCTACTTTTGATAGGACTTAACCTGTGCACAGTTTCAAATAGAAGAGGGGGATCAAGCTGCAGTGTATCGCTTCTAAAGCTGGGCTCGAGGGCACTCCGGCAGGGTGAAAGCTGTCAACAGCAGGACTTGAACATGAGTCAGTGCACTGAAGAGCTGCTCTTACTGCAGGCATTTGCTGCTCAAAGTTTAATTACTTTTTAATTGCATAGTTGTTTGCGTGTTTTCCAAAGGCTAAATAAAACCTCTTGACTTTTCTGATACTATTTCCTGTGTTTATTTTTTAGATCCAAAAATATCGTAATTCCATATAGAGGGGATTGTTATCAACATAAACAAATGTACAAGCCTTAAGTAGTGCGGTCTAATCACATTTTTTGTTGTTATACTCCATTCACACATCCACTATTTAAACATAACCCTACTGTTTTACCAGATGTCTCGATTTGCTTTTGCACAACTTGACAGAAAACACAATCTTAACCCATAACTCCCCAAACATTCACCACATGATCTAGACCAGGGGTGTCAAACATGCGGCCTGGGGGCCAAATCCGGCCTCTGAAAGGGTCCAGTTCGGCCCCTGGACTAAATATGTGAAATACAAAAATAATAGTAAATATATTGATAATTTTATTTCAGGTTCCACATATAAATCCAAATGGGTTGGATCAGTAAAATACCATCATAATAACGTATAAATACCCCTCTACATTTTCCTCTTTGTTAATTTAAAAATTTTACTGTATTTACAATAAAACAAACTATAATTTCACAAAAACATTATTAACCTGAACAAATATGAACTTTTCTAAATGTCTGAAGTGTCAGAATAACAATGTTCTGCTTGTTATTAAATATTTTGTGTATTTGTACATCCACTAATAAATAATCTGTACGTTGTAAATGATAAAGTGAGACATAATTTTGTTTTCTGTGGAAGTGTCAGTTTATTCATGTTATTCACATTGTTTTAAAGGACAGTTGGTAGATGTGAACATTTTCATCACATAATTTAACTTTTTTTTTTGTTGCTCTAAAACAGAGGAAAATATGGAGTTGACATTATTTATATATTACGTTATTATTTTAGTGGTTTAATGTGGCCTCTGAATTAAAATGAGTTTGACACCCCTGATCTAGATTGTTGATTAATGCCTGTTGGTCCACTAATCTTATCAATCAATAAATAAAATAATAAATAAATAAATAATTAGTTTAAAAAGCAGTTTGTCATTTTTTTCATGGTCATCAGATATGACCTATTTGGACATTCAAAGACCGCAGTTACCATGGAAACACCATCATCTTCACCAGTAAAACCCATAGAGGTGGATCATTGACAGTGGATGGAGACACTGGGTCTATGTTCAGTTAAAGAAAGATTTTGTTGAAAAAAAAAATGTCTTCATTTTTTTCTCTATTATTGATGTAATAACCCTCTACATGATCAATACACTAAATGTTGTAAAATATCAGATTTTCCCTGAAAAAATATCCTGAAGATAATATTACAATAAATTATTATAAAATGCTTGAGGATGGTTAAATATAGTAGAAAATTGTCAAGAAACTGTCACACTGGGCCTTTATGGGTTAAACTATAGATGACAGTATACCAACATAAAATGAATTATATTATTTTTTGGCAACTGGATGATCATAAGTGGGAACATGTGCACACACACACACACACACACACACACACACACACACATACACACACACATTGGGAAGGTCTCTTGAGAACCTCTGAGTGTTTGACAGATTACACTTACAGTTTCCACCACTTGGTTGCCACAACAAACCTGGCAACCCAATCTACCAGGCTCAACCTTTGGTGCATGTTTTAATCCTTTTTAAATGTAACTGATGTCTATGTAAAGTCTAAATATTTAAAATTGTAATAGTGACCAATAGAAAGGTCTGTGGTCTAGTCAAAGTCTAAACTTCATGCTGCTGTATTTCCAGTCTGCCTTACTCTGTTCCAGAAGACTTCTCTGAGGTCCAACACTGGTTCCAGCGATGCGCCCACCTTGTCCCACCAGTCGCACATAAACATCCCGAGCCGTGTGATTGGCTATACGCAGATGCAAGCTACGCCGTGTTGTTATCTTCACCTGGCACCGCAAAGCTTCCGCTACTACAATGGATGGCGACCGTTTGTCTGCGGCCTCCCTTGGGTGGAAGACCTCAAGGGGTCCGGCCTCTTCCTGCTCCATCCCCTCACCCTGCAGAGTCTCTGGGGTCAGGTCCAGGTCGAGTCCCAGTCCGGCTGCCTGGGCCCCACACCTCAGTGCATCACCAGTGTTGGACTTGTCATTAACCCCCAACTCCAAACTGCTCTGCATGAGACCACCTCCTATATCGGTGCTGTTTCGGTGCTCAAGGACCTCCATCTTTCAGCCTGATGACAAACCCTGGACCCAGCTGTCTCCACACAGACCCCCACACCCTGACTGACTGAGCCACTGCCAGCTGAGCTCTGGGGGCCTCAGACCGGGTACGAATGCACACACACACACACACACTCACACGTGTACAAGTCAACGTGCTTCTATGTACACACTGACAGAGGTAGTGAGAGACGAACAGCAGACACACTCTGATAGACAGGCATGGGGGGGAACTTCTGTGAATGTCAGCGATGTTAACAAAGACTGGGGGGCATTAGAAGAGGATCAGGCCCAAAGCTGCAGTTTCTATATTTAAACCTGTGGTTCGGACTGGAGAGGAGCAGCTAATCTAGAACTGATTACAGAGGGGCAGGCCCCACCCAGGATGGGATGGGATAGGGGTAACCTTCTTTTCCTATCTGCCTTTTTTTTGTCTTCTCTTCTCAGATTGATTTGCTTTCTGTTAGTATATGTCTGTATTCTACCATTAATCTGTTGAGACAAGGGTTATTTCTTGAATTTGGTGCACTTTGTGTCCCACAGGTTTATCTCAAATAGATATTCATATATAAAGTAAACCAGAAAATGTATTCTAAAACACCAAATTAAAATGTCCATGTGTCTTTGCATCATAACACACAAACATTTTAAATATTATATTTTCAAACATTTTATGGGTTTACTGAGGTATAGAGTTCAGCCAAACGAGCATGTCCCCACTGACCGAAGTTACTTTTTATTGAATGTAAAACAATTAAAAAATAGCTAGCAACCACAGTTTTTTCTGTTAATATAATCATTTATCTGTTTACTTTAACTTTAATATAAGAAATATGAAAAAAAAAGTTTTAATGATTTATAAAATAAGACTATTTAATTTTCTCCCCTACTTTTGTTCAACCCTGTAACAGGATATCAGGATTTGGAACTCTTAAAGGACTTTTTCTGTTCATGGCTAGTCACCTGGTAACCCCCCCCTCCCCCCCCCCTGGGGGGGAGTGGCGGCTCTCTTAGCAGTGTCTGTGGGATGAGCCATGGAGGACAGGATCTGCAGTGACTCGCTTGTGCCATGCGCTGACCTGTGACCCCGGACCTCCTCCCTCGCCTGTCTGGTGGATACCCCCCACCCCCCACCCCCATCCTTCATTTATAAATGGACATTCATCTATAGCCTGTCCGTCCATAGGAGTGGATCTGTCCTTCACTGTGTTTCTCCTCAAGAGTTCTTCTTTTTCCCACTGGGTTTTGAAGTTTTTTCTTGCAGAGAACAAGGGTCTAAGGACAGGGGATGTTTGGGACTTTTCACATATTTCTGTATTCGATTGTGTTTTTGTAAAACCCTGTGAGACGACTTTGTTGTGATTTGGGGCTTTATAAATAAAGTTGAATTGAAATTGAACTAACTTTTTCTGAATCTACACATCTTCACATGCAGGAAGTGGACTCGGTGTGGGCAAGTGGGAATAATATTGACAGATTTGGGTTTTGTTGTTGTAATGAACTGAAATGTTTGAGATCCATGTGATGTCGTCTGTTTTGTTATTACCTCCACCAAGGAGGTAATGTTTTTGCCAAAGTTTGTTTGTTTGTGTGTTAGTTAGTTAGTAAGATAACTCCACAACTTATGTATGGATTTTGTACATGGTAATGGGGAGATCTGGAAATTATTAGATTTTGGTGGTTAGATTTGGGGGGGGAGTTGCTGCGCTCTGAGTGCTTTTGTAGTTGTATTTAAATTCAGGCATTACGGGGTTAACCCTTTCGTGCATGAATTATGAAGCAGAAAAACATGTATTTAAAACCCATCATCAGAAAGTGAATAAAAAATTCATTAATCTGATGTTTTCTCAGATTTTAATATACTCCAATACTAAGTATATATTAGGATTTATTGTGATCTGGAAACTGAATTGTACAATTAGAAGGGTGCACTCATGTAAGAGTTATTGTGGTTGTGAAACAAGGTTACTGACAGAAACTGATGGTACCATGCAGAAACATCTATTATAAAATATTTTATTTCTGTAATTTTACAATACAAGCTGGCCTTTTCAAAACTTTTAAGCCTTTGTTCGAGTGTCATTCACTTCACTGCTCCTGTTAGTAGCCAAACCTTATGGTCCAACATTACATTTTATTGAAAGTTTGCTTAAGCTGATACCTGTAAGTAACAAACATGTTATACTATCATTTCCATTATACTGAATAATGGCATGAGTTATAACAAGAATGTGTGTCATAGATACTGGTCTGATCCTTGCAAAACAGCAGAGTGGGAGCATTAGCTGAAGTATGTTGTGTATGGGGCTGTGTGTGAATGAGTTTTAGTAGATAAGAAGGGGACACGCTGTGCAAACAGAAGAAGGTCAGCAATCACCTTGGGTCAGCTTCCTGTTTCCCTTCTAATGGCTGAGATTAGTAGTCTGAATATAGATGGTGATCCTAGACCATCTTGAGGACACTTTATCCCAAAGTCCTTGCAGGTCGGAGCCCACAAAAACAGTGCTACTGACTGCCTAAAGCTGGGGTGTCAAACTGGTTTAGTTAAGTATTCATATGTGTATATATATATATATGTGTGTGTATAATGTGTGTGTGTATGTATATATATATATATATATATATATATATATATATATATATATATATATATATATATATATATATATATATATATATATATGTGTGTGTGTGTATATGTATATATATATATATATATATATATATATATATGTCATCCTTCTTGTAGCCCAAATTATTTAAATAAAAGTATTAATAATAATAATAAATAATAGAAAAAAGAAAGTAAAACAGAAATACAAATAATAAAACATAATAAAATAGAAAATAAAAATAAAATAAATAAAAATATAAAAATAAATAACATTTCCGCATAACTGATATTGCTTTTCTTTCTGGCATCGAGCCTTGGTTTTGGGTGATTTTCTTTTGTTGGTTTTGGGTGATTTTCTCTTGTTGGTTGTTTATTTTTCAGTCTTGTTATCATTGACTCACTCCAAACTGGTTCAGAATGACTGTGATGTGCTCAGTGTGTGTCAGGTTCTATTGAAATCAGATGAGAAAATGTTGAGCTCATTTGTCTCCTACTTTGCAGGACCTGTCATGTGACTATTGCGCACACATATAGTCACATATATATGACTATATGTGACTATACAAACAGTATATTGTGCAGCTCTTGATAGAACCCACAGTGACATGATGCATGATGTCAATAAGGAACTGAAAACAGGAAATATTTGCCATATAAATATGTGTATCTGGCTGCATGTTGCACTTTACTGGCTAATATCAAATGGCCACTGATATGGATAATGGAGACAGAAAGCTCTCAATCTGAAAGTCATGTCTTTACTCCGCCTGAGGCCTGTTACTGGTGTGTGACGCTCTTTATGTGATGACCGCCTCCTGCCCCTCCCATACTAACCAAGTGAGACAGACTGGATGGTTACTGCTGCGGCTCTTTGACCCTGAGCCAAGACGGAATTGATTTTTGTCTAAATGGAATGAGGGAGATGAGGGAAAGACAGAGGTGAACAGCAAGAAAGGGAGGAAGACAAAAGAAGAGGAGGGCCATAAATTCTATCAGAGGAGGTGTGTGTGTGTGTGAGAGAGAGCGAGAGAGAGAGAGAGAGGAAGGAGGTCTATCAACAGATTAAAGGGAGTGATGGCACAAGAGTCTATGTGTGTGGGGTCAGTGATGGAAGAAAAGGGGGGAGGGAGGGATGGAGAAGATGGAGGAAAGAGAGCGATAAATGCCTCTAAGACCAGTAAGACAGGGTCAGGTCATGTGGAGGATGGGGGGTGGGGGGTGGGGGGGGGGTGCCAGGGAAGAAATTAACATGGCAGCAGTAATTCACAAATAGAGTAATAGAGTAGTAACACACACACACACTTATTTCCATGTCTCATAAGGACCAAGTTTGTAATGAAGTAGCCATTGGGTAGTGAGTGTAAGCAGTTTAAATAAAAAAAATAATAGGGTTAAAAAAATAAAAATAAAATAAATAAATACATACATACCTACATAAACATTAATGAATAAATAAATAATAGTAATAGAAAAATTATTTAGAAATGTATAATTTAAATGTTAAATAAATAAAAAAAACAAAATAAATAATTTAAAGACACTTACAAATAAATGTTTTTTAAAAAAGTAAACATATCTTCAAACATTTGAAAAATACATGTTTCGCTTTGCACCAGATTTTCCCATGCGTTATCTATGTATTTACAGGATCGCATCATTTCTATTTTACTAGTGGGGACATTTATTTATATTTATATCTTGTGTGGACCTGAATTTTGGCCCCCATACTGTCAGAGGTCCCCATGGTCTGACTCTGTAAACATATCAATGTCCCCATAAAGATAGGAATACAGGAACACACACACACAAATTGTGGTTTCCATGTCTCATGAGGAACAAGTTTGTAATCAAGTAGCCATTGGGTTATGAGTCTCCCAATGCAGTAACATGGATTGATAAAAGCTCCACACATGCCCAACCATTAACACAGGCACATGGAAAGAAGGGGTTCATAACAAGGCAGGGACTCAACGGCCCTGATACTAATGGAACTGGACAGTACACATTTACACATTTGTACCTTTCACTGTTTGACAACTAGTTTGTACCTTTTACAGGACTGAAAAGGAACATATCAGTATCTTTAGGTTCAAATTTTAACCTCTGAGGGTACATTGGTGTGTGTAGATTTGTACCCCTGCTGTACATTTATTTCTGAAAGTGTATGTCTTGTAGTGTTTTAAAATAAAGGATTTACAACATCACACTGATGACTTGAAATTAAGACAACTCTCCGGGCAGAGGACGGGTGAGATAAATAGTGGTAGTAACTTTAAATTAAGGCTTCAAAGAACAAATTGCACAAATCCTGGATTTTGTCATATATTATTTCTTATAATTGAAGCTTTGATGATAACACTGGGGAACAGTTTAAAAAAAAAAATGCTGATTCCAAAATTGAAGTCAGTTTTTTTTCCCTAGCACATCAAGTTTTTTCTCCACAACTTACCCTCCAGATAAGAAAAAAAAATCCACTCATTAGCTGTAGTAAGATTTAACAAATTATTATGATTGGGCTCATCTACAGCTATGTGGAAACTTGTTTGTGCAGTTACAATGGAGACAGTGTGGTGAGAGGTGTGTACACCTCCCAATAGGTTAGTACAATTACATTAGAATTACAGAAAAAAAAAGAAAAAACAAGTATTAAATAAACACACAGTCATGACTGTTTGTTTTATATTTCATTTTATGTCAATGTTAGAAAATTCTTATCAAACAAGCACATACCTGTTACACTAAGTACTGTATTTTTCACATGTTTTAAGAAAAGGGGATCCTATAGTTCAAAACCTTGACGTGACAAAGAAAAACTGAGATCAGTTTTGGAATCTACACCCAAAAATTTGTTTAAAAACAGCTGTCAGACTTAACTCAACAAAAATGCTGTTCCCCAGTGTAATGGGTCAATAATGTAAAGCACCTTGGGTTCCTTGAAAAGTGCTATAAAAATGAAATCCATTATTATTATTATTATTATTATTATTATTATTATTATTATTATTATAACATAATTAATTAACCTTTTGTTAAATATCCTTTCTTCTTTCTTTCTCTTGTCTGGTCGTGCTTTATCTCCAGTTTCTTTTTTTCTACACCTACTGTAATGTGACCTTTCCTTAGTCATATACATTCATTATCATTTCCTCCTCCTCTCCTTTAAAAACACCCCTCCCTTCTCTATTCTGCGATATATCCTTGTGTTCTGACCAGCCCACAGCCTTCATAACCACCTTTATCCTCTCAGCCTTATAGTCCATTTTCTTTCTCATATCCTCTCTCTTCCTCCTCTTCCTCCTCTTCCTCCTCTTCTCCTCATCCCAGCTTTCATCTTATTTGTGTAACCTCACTCTCTGCTCATTCTACCTGCTCTCTTGTCTTTAACACTATGATGAGTGCTTCAAGAATGGAGAAGGTCTGGGATAATAAACCAGAAAACTGTGACAAAGACAAATGATAAGATGCAAAAATCACGTGGGGAACACTAATCCCCCCACTGTTATGAATGCCTTATATGGACAATATAAATCTACTCTGGGAAGGTGAAGTCCTGGGGGAAGCAGCTTTAAGAGCAAATATCTCTGGGTTTCCTCGTGGCTTGCTTGGACACATACTGCCTCATAAGGAAAAAGAAATAGACCATACTTTTATCGAGCCCACTCAAAGGGAGAGAGCCGATCTGAGTTCAGCTCTACCTTCAGTGTCAGTTGATGGATAGCTTCACTTAAAAATCCTTCAGGAACCACCTTCAGTGTAACCCAGAGTCTCAGCTACAGCACACATTTCTCCTTAAAGGTCTCATTCCAACGTCATTTCATTAATGTTGCTGTGTTCTCCATTGCTATTGAATGCATTGTGCGTTGGTTCTGTTTAAAAAATAACATCCGGGTTGCTTTGTTTCAAGCTATTTTTGGAGGGTAGAAAAATGACTTGAGGTCAAACAACAGAGTTTTGTTTTTCCTCATACATATCCATGACGCAGTAATGAGGCATATATATATATATATATGTATATATATATACGCATAAACATAATGACATCAGATGGATCGATTACAATACTGTATACACGAGGGGTGGAGTTTGTTGTACCTGGCACCACTTGTTTTTTTCCTGTGTTTTGCAGATATTGTCATAAAAACTAGAAATATTTAATTGGTTTTGATTGAGTGAGGGGCTTGAGGGCAGAAATGTGACCCACCCTGCCTGGACCAAAAACTGCCCTCATAATTTTTAGTATTTTTTGTACCACCTTTAGCTTTCATTATAGGACACAGTCATAGCATTGTTTATATCACACAATGCTTATGCAGGGTCATAATACATGTCATAACACACAACAGTGTCTATTGCATTCATTTTTGGCCTTGATCACATATTGATGATGGAGACTCACTTCACCATGTGAAGTCTTCTCCATCACATCTCAATGATTCTGAATGGGTTCAGGTCTGGACTCTGTGGTGGCCAATCCATGTGTGAAAATGATATCTCATGCTCCCTGAACCACTCTGTTACAGTTCCAGCTCCATGAATCCTGGCTTTGTTCAATTTCTATGTTCCTCAGCAAATTCATAGTTTAAGAAATTAAATGCTCCTCACTGCATCAGATTGAGTTAAACATATAAATCGCTGTAGTAAATGTTTTGCTTATTTACATCCAGGTGGAGAATGTCTTTGTCCAGACAGTGTATTAAATGAAGAGTAAAAAGTTTAAATAATAAATCAATGATGAATTCATATTTAGTTAGGTTCAACTTGTTTCCTTTTGCACAGCTCTTAAGAATGACAGATGTGGAAATAAACATATTTATCTTTTTATATATGTATATAAAATATAGTTTTGCCACTCTGCTAAATTATAATATGTAAGAGTCAGCATGTGTAGTTAGAGCCAGTAAAGCATAATGTGTTTAAATTTCACTTTTATGATGCAACCATTGCGTAATTACACCCCCATAAACTGGGAAATGAACAAACAGAGGGCTCCATATGCATAGATTAGCATTAGAGGACATAGACCACTTGGAGCCACACAAATAACTTGTAATTGACTTTTCCTAATGATAATTGAAGTTAGGTCTAGTTAAGTCTGTTCCCTTGATCTGACAATGTGTAAAACACACGCGGACACACAGGCTTGGTTTTATCCTTAGGATGGATCATGGGAAGGGTATTTTTAGCATGCTCCGATGGGTGTCTCTAGGGAGACAAGACTGATGGAGGGATGGGAGCATCAGCTGCTCAATTAACTCAGTCTGTGTATTGTGCATGTTCCGACACAAGGGAGCCCTCATGTGACTTTCCAGAGATCTGTGGTAGAAGGACAAACGTGTGTGTTTCTGTGCATACATAAAGCCTGCAGTATCCTCTTACCATTGTCTGGGGCGGTCTCTTCATACTCATTGGTGGAGGGCAGAGCGGGGACCAGGGGTTCCATGTTCATAATGAGGTTTTTATGGCTCAGAGAATTAAAACTTCGACTCTGACCAAAGTGGGCTCTGCAAACACAATACAAGCACTTCATTTACAGGGTGGATTATAATGAACTGTGTTGAGGTCTTGAAGTATGCAAATTAGCAGTAATTTGATTGTATGATAATATATTTCGGTGTGATGGTAGATAAGACTCATCCTCACCTGCACACCTCTGGAGGATCTCTCTGAATCTTAGAGCTGGCTTCTATCACCTCCTTGGCGACCCTTCCACTGATATGGACAAAGAATAAAAAAAAAGAAAAAAAAGAAGAAGTGGAGAAGTATTTGATACTAAAAGGACAGTACAAATGAGATTTTTAAATCAAAATCTAATACAGTAAAAACAAACCAGAGCATTAAGAACAACATGTTAAAATAAATCAGCCATCTGGTATTTTACTGTAATTTAAAGTACTTTAGGTTATCACACTGTCTACAGTAAGGTTTGGTAACAATAAACTGCAATATGTACCTAATTTCATAGATAGATAGATAGATAATTTATTGTCATTTCACATAAAACATCATAGACACACTGCAGAAACTAAATATCAATGCACAGTCAACATGATTAAAAACATATTAAATACTAAAATACGTATATAAAATAAAGTACTTTAAAACCAGCTAGGTAGATAAATAGATAATAATTATTGTACATCTAAATAGAAATGTCCCTGCCCATTAATTTAAAGTGCTTATTGGAACAAATAGTAAAATTCCTCTTAAGAGTTAGACTTTGGACATGAGGCAACACATGATTTACATTAGTTAAGATAAATTATTGTTTTTGAGTTTGTGTTTTTTAATCAGTTTTGCAGCTGGTGCTCATAATCGGTGCTGTTTCTGTTCCAGCAGAGTCAGCAGTTCCATTAGTCTGATTGTTACAAGTGAAGTACCACATCTATTAAGATATTGTTGTCAAGAATGACACTTAGCTCATAAATTAGAGGGTGAAATCAAATATCTGGTGTGGCACACATTGACAGAGCACCGTCATACCAATTCTGTAATCCACTAAATGTGTGCCTGTGCTAGAAGGTACAACATGAACAGGAAGAGCTCATGTCTTTGAGACCATTGTCTTCGTTTTTTTGAGGAAATCATCAATTCCCTTTTTCAGAACTAACTCCACCATACGCTATTAGTTATCCCTGAGCCCTTAAGCCAGACTTCTTCTGCCAGCTGATGTAATGGAATGGAGTAAAGTGTAAGCCTGGTAAAGAGCTTTGTCTGAGAGGAGAATTGGGTCTAACATGGCTCCAATGACATACTTATATGGAGGATTTCCTGTAATATTAGGGTCAGTAAATCGTGGATAAATAATACTGCGACGTAGGTGGTGAGATTTTATATATATATATATATATATATATATATATACATATATATATATATATATATATATATATATATATATATATATATATATACATACACACACACACACACATATATATATATATATATATATATATATATATATATACACACATATCTCTCTCTCTCTCTCTCTCTCTCTCTCTCCCTCTCTCTCTCTCTCCTCACATTCTGTACTTGAGTAGAAGTACAGCTACTTATGTGGAAAAAATACTATGGTAAAAGTGGAAGTACAGATTCAACTCCTTTACTTAAGTAAAAGTAAAAAATTGCAACTTCTCAATTGACTGGTTTCGTCATCTGAACCTGCTTTATCCTCACTAGGGTTACTGGGGTCACTGGGGGCCTAATCCAGCTACAATGAGTGAAGGCGGGGTACACCCTGTATGAGTCTTCAGTTCATCTCAGGGTTGAACATATATAGACAAACAATCACTCTCACATTCACACCTATGGACAATTTATATTAACCAATTAACCTATCAGTGCATGTGTTTGGATGGTGGGAGGAAACTGGAGTACCTGGAGAAAACCCACGCAGATGTGAGGAGAACATGCAAACTCCACACAGAAAGGTCTGGTGTGGGAATTGAACCAAGGACCTTCTTGCTGTGAGGCACGAGTGCTAACCACTGCACCACTGTGCTGCCCATTTCTCAATAGTAATAAAGTATAAAAGTAAAAAGTAAAGCTTTTTTTTTTTTTGCCATGAATATTTAACCAGGGAAAATCGGAAAAGTATCAAAATTAAACCCTTTAAAAGTAAGTTACTGTGTTGAAATGGTGTTTGATCAGGTCATAGTACTCGGTTTTGTGGATATGGGCAGGAAAATTAGGACCTCAAAATTTGTAAGTAATCTTAAATTAAAAAAAAATAACATGTGTTCGTTGTGCTTTATCTTTGTGTTTGCCAGGTCATCATTATAAATGAGACGCTGTTCTCAACTGATGTTACCTGGTAAAATAAAGGTAAAAGAAATAATAAAAAAAAAAAAAACATATCCGGGCTTACAGTATAGTCATAATATCACCATTAAAAAGTTTGCCCACTCCCACTTTCTTACCTGTATCTGAACCTGCTTCCCTTGAAGAAAATATTACTGCTAGACACTGTCTTAATCTGACTGGACTTTGCACACCTGTCAAAGAGAGGGAGAATGGAAGCACACACCAAAAAACATCATATTATATAAATGTATGCAGCACAAACTGCAAGAACAAGGTATTTTGTTAACTTCCCTTTTTTTTTTTTTTAACTCCCATTTTTCTATAAAAACAAAGGTTATAAATGATTATCCGGTGCAGACCTGGATGCTTCAAACAAAGTGTGCCGTTTTACAAGTTTATGCAGTAGGTCAAACCATTGTCTCTGGTTCAGGATCGTTTATCAAGTGAAACCAGACTCCAGAGGCTGAGCAGAGATGGTGCCAGTGTACACACATACACATCCACTCTCAGCTCTGCTACTCTGTTTGTGTGTCTGGAAACTTATATTCCTATCTTTATGAGGACATTGATATGTTTACACAGTCATGCTATGGGGACCTCTGACACCATGGGGACCAAAATTCAGGTCCCCATAAGTTAACCCCTTAATGCCTACTATCAAAAATATGTATCTATCATTGTATTTGCTACAGTCAAATTAATTACCTTCACTTAATTTAGGATTTCCTTTCTTTTGAAAAAAAATATATATTTAAATTCAGGTGTTAAAGAGTTAAATATCAATGTAGGTCCCCACTAGTAAAATATAAATCTGTGTAAAGTATGCAAATGTATGCTAATGATGTGGCCCTATAAACACATTAACTTGTTTTTCATTGAAGTCCCCATAAAGCATGTGGGAAACGGGTGCAAGGTGAAACATGTATATTGTATACAAGGTTTGAAGATGTATTTCATTAATTAATTAATTTTTTTGTTATTTTTTTACATTTATTTATTTAAAAAAAGAACATATGTTTCCAGACCCTCCACGACTTCGCGATGTTGCGATTTGTAACTTCAATGCAAATTCAGCCAATCCCTGTGATGTCAGCACCATGTTGCAATTTTAACCAATCACTGCGACTTTCACGCAAAATGTGACCAATCATGTGCGACGTCTTGAGCTGCTCCTTCTGCCTTTTCCTGTTTACCTTACAGTATGAAGCAACATGTGTGCGGCAGCAGTTCGCATTTGCTACTAAAATGATGCACTGGTACCAACAGCTGCATTTGGAAGAGTAGTTTTTCTGCCGCATTTTTGTCATCCAGGTAATATTTTATTTGCCATATTTGAAAGGTGTGTCTTTGTTCTATTTTTGACAGAGAAACTGCCTCTACTACACAATACACAGTACTGGTAATGTTTTTTTCTTTTTTTTATATCTTCATGTAGTGTTGTGAGGTCATATGAACTTTAACCTTTGAACAAACAGGTGCATATATATATATATATATAATTGCATTTTTTTAATCCTCATAATAATTTATTTTCTATCTCAGTAAAGTAGTTTTTGAGGACCATATCACAATGACTTTGAATTAATTTGCCACGAAATATTTGAAATATGATTTGAAATTGCAACTACTTATCGCAACTTTCACTTCCTCCCGCAACAAAAGCCTAAAAATAACCACAACTTTCATCGCAATTTTTTGGAAAAGCTCATGCAACATCAGACATTTTAGGACGAAACAATGTCAAAAAAGGCCTGTGAAATCCTGGAGGGACTGACTATCAAATTGACCCTTGACCTACAAGTGATGGTTACAAACTTGGTCCCCATGAGACATGGAAACCAGTGTGTGTGTGTGTGTGTGTGTGTGTGTGTGTGTGTGTGTGTGAAGCTGTGTATTCAAAGCTCTTCTTGGCTGCCATTTACAAACTCAATTCACTCTCATTTGATTAAGGACTTCTGATGCTTGTCTGACATCTGAGATGACATCCCCTCCCTCTCTGTCCGCCTCTCACAGACATATGAGCTGTTGTCATTAAGAAGTCAATACACAGAAATGCACAGGCTGGAGCTGTTCTCACATAGATGTAGGTTTTTCTACAAGTTACATTTAAGATCCTTTTAAGACTTTTACAGACTACTGTACTTAGAACTAAATGTCATTTCCATTTGACAGGGTATTTCACAGCCATAGTGGCAAACATTTGTGACTCCTAGAATGGAGGAAAATGTATTTGGGGGCTCCGGTGAAACTGGGTTTATTTTGGTACCTGGCAGCTTTTTAGACCCAATAATAAAACACACATTTAGACATACCTCCCACCTCATGATGACCTCAGATAAATGCAAAAAAAAATAAAAAAAATTGTACTCTTGCCCTGAGCCATCCTAAATTGAATATATTTTTAATAAAATATTGGGCAAAGACACTGAACCGTGACTTAGTTTCCCATTAGGACTGACAGAACCTTAGAATACTAAGTTAATAAGTAATGTTTTAATGTAAGTATACTTTAATAAGCATCTAAATTTTAAGTTCTGGAATTTTTTATTTTTTAAGTTTATCAATTTAAAATAATTGAGGCAATCAATTGCCTTACTTTTTTTTTAATTCTACTAACTTATTTGGGTTTACAGTGAATGAAAGGGGTGATCACAAATATATGAGATGAACCATTTTTATATTATATGTTGATTAAACTAATTAAGGCTCGCAGAAGAAGTTTCATACTGAAACATACTTTTAACATTTTGAGAACAAAATGCAGACAAAGAAAAATAAATTCTATTTGTTACCTAGTTTCCTATCTGCTCATTAGTTGTTGTTTTTTTTGTACCGTTTTGTTTTTTTTGTATATATGTATATGTTTAGTACTTCAATTATTTATTGTTATTATAATTATTATTGTTATTGTTATTATTTTTATTATTATCATCATTTTTGTACTATGCACTCTATTGCTATAAGATGAATTCAGGTTAATGGGGAAGTGAAGAAGGTGTAGGATTAAATAAACTTATGCTTCATCCTACTCCTTTTTGGACATGTCATTGTGTATTATTATTATTATTATTATTATTGTTGTTGTGATTATTGTTGCATTCTGCACTTTTAACTAGATGTTCAAACATTAAAAGGGGTCAAACTGACCTGTAACCCAACAGGAGGGTTACATGTTGTGCAATTTACTGAACACTGCACTCATTAGGGCTCGTAAAAATAATACCACAACTGCACTGCACATTTCACCTTTCTTTTTTGTCAGTTTTCTCCCTTTCTTGTATCTTACTTTTGATTTAGACTAAAGTTAGAACTCAAAGTGCTACAACAATCAGCCTGTTTATCATTAGGTGTCTTATACAGCTTATGTAATGAGGTCTTGACATTTTCTTCTGGTCTTGAGCTCATTTATTTTGTTTAACAGTAACCTTGTATTCTCCATGACTATAGCCTTCCTATTGTTGCTCCCGCCTTCACCCCTGGTTTGTTTCCATTTCTGGAAATACAGCAGTGTCAATATTCTCTACGGCTTCAGAGTGACGTCCTCAGAAGGATCAGCTGTTCGCCAGTGAAAAAACAAGAGCATATTGTAGCAGTAATAATAATAATAATAATAATAATAATAATAATACTTGGATTGGAAAATGACAAGACATAAATGTAAAGTAATGTTTTAGATCTTTTAATGTTTGTATTCTTTTGGTTTTGAAGTGTGTGACAAAGGGCAGGGGGGGGGGTTGCTCTTTACAGTGGGATTCTCTGCTGCATGATACAGCATGGAAAACCCCGCCACTTCACAGGGCGTCACCTCATACAAGAGGGGGCACGGAATTTCCCCAAAGTAGAGAAGGTGTTAAAGGAGCGGCCGACAGTGTCATGTTGGCTCTTAAGGCACATGCACTCCAGACTGGACTCTCCTGACTTTCTGACTTTTGACTTAAATTATTTGTAACTTTGAAATAATCTTTACTGATTGAACTAATTGTAAACTATATTTGAGATATTTAAATGAATGAAAAGACAATGGAAAAACTAAGAAAAGTTACTTATTATCAAGCGTTCGTAGCCATAACTATATATTTTAATTATGATTTATATATTTTTTCCTAAGATAATAATAATAATAATAATAATAATATCTAAAATAATGAGTTTTAGCCAAAGAAAATGAGAAATGTGAACTGTTGCAAGACTCCTACACTGTAAAAAAAATTGATGTAGAATTAACAGTACAACGTTGTAAAATTGCAACATGAAAAAACTGTAAGTAAAAATGCAATGCAAAGTTGTTTGTTTGAGTAGATTTTTGTGTGTTAGCGAATAAATCAAATATAGCTGTAGTTTTTACAGGAAGAGTGTTAATAAAACCAGATTTGTATGTAGAAATTATGTATTGCTATTGTTTTGAGAAAATTAAACTGTAAATGCCATTTAAATTAAAAAAAAACACACTTTTCAAATAACAGCCCAAAAGTAATAAAGAAGTAAATGTTTAACAATTTCACATTTTAAATAGTTTAACCAAAAACTGACTGTAGTTCAATTGGTATAACAGATTGTCTAATGTCCAGAGGGTTGGTAGTTCAAATCCTCACTCTACCATTGTTTTTTTTACATTCAATGTTAAATTAATATGTCCACATGTTACTCTTGTAATCTATTTACAGTTCGATGTGAATTATAGAATTATTCTTACACCCACAGCTGCCATTTTTTTCATCCTTAAAAACAACAGATTTTTTTTCTTTCTTTTAACCGTGTACATGTTGTATATTTCTTGATTTTAATCTGGGTTACGCACTTGTAAAAGGCTTGGTTCTCCACTCCACACTTCCATAGGTGCTTACATGCTGCAGGGGTCGAGGTGTGAAATGTCAACACCAGCTTTTTCTGCACGAGAAAGGACAAAAAAAAAACGAGAAGAGAACAGGATAGCGAGAGTGAGGAGTGAGATTACTGGAACATGTGGGAATAAGGACAGGTAAAGTAACCAAAGTGCTGAACACGAGGAGAGGGAGCTGTGTAAAATGCTGACCTACAGACCTAAAGCCATACGCTTAGTAGGATCTCAGGCACAGAGACTGAACCCGCTCATGCATTCGACAATAAAAAAAGCTCAAAGAATGTGGTTCTTTATAGCATGAGAGGAAGAGTATATTCCTGTAAATGTCTAGTTTTGAATCCTATGAGTCTGGTAATATGAGATACAAGATCAATACTGCTTAACAACAAGAGTGGAGGGAGAGGCAGAGTGATCAATAACACAGGAATGACTTACTGTAACACGGTAACACCATAGTATCTCCCGCCTATAAATAGTGAAAACTTCATGGACCGAGAATCATCCACTGTGTAGTTTATGTTCATGAAAATCATCTTAATCAGGGTTTATATCTCTGCTCTAATCCAGTTCTTGATGCTGAAGTGAAGTCAGCTCTTTTACTCAACCCCCTCTCTGACACAGGACCAGTTTTATTAGGTACATACATTAAATGTACGACACACATGTACCACGGTGGACATGTGTGTGTGTGTGTGAGACTGAACTGCATGTAAATATACTGCTGATATAGATTAGAAATGATCCCACTTTGGATTACATAGAGAAGTCATGTTAGCTCATTTAACCCATGAAGACCAAAATCACCACATTTAATAACTGTGGATCCGTTAATCCTATCAATATATATATATATAAATAATTGGTGTAAAATGCAGTTTGGATGTTCAGAGGCGCCGTACTGAACGTGGGAACACTTTCATCTTCTACAACATTTATTTACTAGTAAAACCCATGGAGTTATATCAATGACAGTGGATGGAAATGCTTATTTTTCCATTCAGTTATTGATACCTTTGCTGAAAAAGTCATTTTTTCTTAACCCTGTCACGCATACAGGTCACTGATTGTTCAGCTGTTCTCTTATATATTCATGCTTTTCGTTGTTTTAGTTCCATATTAATATACAGATGATAGATAGATAGATAGATAGATAGATAGATAGATAGATAGATAGATAGATAGATAGATAGATAGATAGATAGATAGATAGATAGATAGATAGATAGATAGATAGATAGATAGATAGATAGATAGATAGATAGATAGTTTTTATAGTAGTGAGTAATATAAGGTAAATATATAAGTTGCTATAAATAATATAACAACTTATTAAAATGTGAGAAAATATCAGATTAGCAGTATTAAAATCTTTATATTTCTTCATTTTCACACAGTCTATCTGTAAATGTGTTTCTTTGCTTCAAAGACTAAATATACGTGTGTCCAGTGGACATTTGTGGAACTCCAAGAAAATAAAAATGTTTTCAATTGCATTGTCAGTAAAAAAAACAAAAAAAAAACAAATCTTAATTAAGGCTCTTATAATTCATGCATGAAAGGGTTAAGCTTTCTCTGTTCTGATATAAAAGCCTTTTAATTGAATGAGTTTTATGAGCGTATTGGAAATTAAATGTGATTTATAGTGACAAATACCAAATACATAAGATAATATTTTAATACATAATGATATATCACTTATAAAAGATTAAATAGAAAGAAAAATTAATTTGTGAACGGCCATAAAAGTAGAAGAGGGTCTTTATGGGTTAAAAAAAACTGATCTATTTATCAGAACTATTAGAAAGATGATTGTAACAAAAGAAACAGTAGCTCGGAACAGTTGCTTCTATAAACATCATAGAGAAAAATTCAGTTCAAAGTGGGATAATCAAGTTTTAGTGTTTCAGGCTGAATAACAACGGTGAGGACAAGGAGTGAAACCATGCAGTGACCAATCATGAAGTGGGAGAGGTTCAACACATTAATGGACAGTTTATATCCTGATAAAACACAGAAAAATATTCTTACAGAAATGTAATTTATAAACACACAGACAAAATGGAGAAATCCAATGTTTATGTGACAAATCACCAATGACACAGAATAAAATGTGATGCCGATTATATGTAACACTGCATAACCTTATTTACGTGGCTACGATGGATAGTGACACAGGACAGCTGTTTTCATTAATGAAGGCAGAAATAATGCACAAATTGACGACAAAATAAAATAAAAATTAGGGCTGTCAAATGATTAAAATGTTTAATCAGATTAATCACAGGGTTACTTTGGATTAATATTGATTAATCATGATTAAATATTCATTTTAAATCTATGCTGTGTTTCATTTTCAGTGACCAAACAGACTCAAGAAAAAAGTAAATATATCTGCACTTAATGTGTTTGTCCAAGCTGGGTGAAGCATGAGCCGAAGTGTTAGCAGAATCCCTGACTATTGTATCCTTCACCTTAATGTGGTGTTTTAAGACACAAGTACTGTGGTGAAAAGAAAGCTCCGATCAAATCATGTCATGTCGGTCAACTGTTCTGTCTGGGGTTTTTTTCCTATTCAAAAATACACTAAGAAACACAAAAATGTGAAGAAAAAAAATATACAAAACATGCTAAAATCCAAAACATATTAAAAAAACTCTTCTAACATACAGAAAAAACACCAAAAAAAGTGATAAAATATCCAAAACATGTGTAAAAATATCAATATTTATGCGATTACCTGTTTATTCAACACCTTCAATAGTTTCAACAAAACAACTTGAACTAAAACAACTATTAATTTTTAATTTATATTAGTTGCATTTCATTTTCAGTGAGCAAGTACGAGCTGGGCGACGCATTAGCTGAAGTATTAGCAGAATCCCTGACTATTTTAGTGCTTTGTTGAAATGAAAACCTTGTCAAAACGCTTTATGTCGATTCGACGGCTCTGTCTCTGGGTTGTTGTTTTTTTCTCAAATTTTCCACAATATGCACGAAGAAACACAAAAAAACAAACCAAACTACTATGTGTTGACTGTTGTTTGTTTTTAAGTACTTTGCACTATTTTATATTCAATTAACTGGGATATGTATTTTGCACTGCTATTTATCCAAATATATATATATATATATATATATATATATATATATATAGGGCTGTAAAATGATTACAAAAAATTACAGACAGTCAACCAACATTTTATGTTGGTTGACTGTTTAGTCTCAGTTTTTTTAGTCAAATTTCGCACAAAATACACTAAGGTTAAAAAAAAAATTTTGAGAAAAAAAACATCCTAAATTCCACTAAAATTCACACATAAAAAATAAAGCAACACAAAAAAGTGAAGAAAAATCCAAAACATATTGAAAAGCTTTTCGAAAATACCGAAAAAAATCCCATAAAAAAGTGATAAATATCTAAAACATGAATATATATGTAACTAGAAAAGCACCACTAAGGAGCTTATGTGTCTGTCTGTCTGTTAGTTAGTAAGATAACTCAAAACATTATGGACAGATCTTGATGAAAATTTCATGATGTGTTGGGGGTGTCACAAGGAACACTTGATTATATTTTGGTGATGATCCAGAAGAGATTTTGGATCACTTTGAAATTTTACATTGCGGTAAATGGAGAATAAATTTCAAAGTAAACCAGAATCCACAATCTCTTCCGCATCATCACCAAAATCTAATCATTTGTTCCTTGTGACACCCCCAACAGATGAGGAAATTTTCATCAAGATCTGTCCATAATTTTTTGAGTTATCTTGCTAACTAACAGACAAACAAACAGCCAAACATAACCTTGGTGGAGGTAATTAACATGTTTATTCAACCTTATTCAACCTTCAACAATTTGTAATCAGATTAACCGTGATAATGGACTAAACCACATTCATGTGTTAATTTTGACAGCCCTAAAAAAAAAATAAAAATAAAGAGAGAGATTCTTAGCAAATGAAAAGAACGTGAAATAAAATGGTTCTTCCAATTATAAAGTGGGGTGAGGTTGAGATTGCAGGGAGAGGCACCAGATTTGGGGTTTAATCCTTAAATGACTACTTGTATTTTAAGCATGTAATTACTCACCAGTGATGACTATGTATATACACAGAGAGAAGAGACAGAAACACAAAGATAAAACTGCATCTTCAGCCGTTCATGAGTAGCCAAACAGACAAATAAGCAGACAGACTGACATACTAAGCAGGGATGGTAAAGTTAATGAAGAGACCATTTTTTTCTGGTCGACGGAGTGATTGATTGATCAATCGATTGGCTGGTTGGGAGGTTGAGGAGCAGCCCACATGAATGTAAATTCCCATCAAGTACTTTTAAGCTGAATCATGTGTAATTTTCTGTGTAAATACAATGTAATATGTTTTTATACAGCAATGTGAGTCATGATCAGCTTTAAGTCTTGCAGAAATAAAAACAATATATGAGGAGATACACTGACTAGGGAGCTCCATCGGATTGACCACAAACATCAAACATACAAATGATAGGTGTGTCCCAAATGCAAGAAACCTTCTATAGTTGTTAAACATATATTCAAATACTTATAACACTGGGGAAGAATTTTAAGAAAATCTGTCAAGTTAGATTTTTATGCTGATTAAAACTAAAATTGTCATAAAATTGCAGACAGTTTTTTTCTCGCACGTCAATTTTTTTTCTCCGCAGCTTACCCTCCAGATAAGCTGTAGCAAGATTTAACAGGTGATTATGATTGGACTCATTTACAGCTACATGGAAACTTGTTTGTGCAGTTACCATGGAGACAGATGTTTCGAAAATTTGGGATGGGAAATTACATGACATTTGGGAAAGAAATGGTTACTGTATTTTCCAGACTATAAGGTACACTTTAAATACTTTAATTTCCTCCAAAACCCACAGTGCTCCTTATATATCGATTAATTCTGGTTGTGCTTAGTGACTTGGAATTTAGACTTTTTATCTAATGATTTTGACTTTTTATCTAGTAATTTAGAGTTGTTATCACATAATTTTGACTTTTTATGTCATCATTTTGACTTTTTATCTAATATGTTGACTTTTTATCTCATAATTTTGACTTTTTATCTAGTGATTTAGAGTTGTTATCTCATAATTTTGACCTTTTTGTCATAATTTTGAATTTTTATCTAATACGTTGACTTTTTATCTCATAATTTTGACTTTTTATCAAATAATGTTGACTTTTTATCTCATAATTTAGACTTTTTATCTAATAATTGTGAAATTTTTCTGTCATAATTTTGACATTTTATCTAATAATTTGACCAATAATGGTCAATACATCATGACCAATACAGGCTACTAATACTTCTAAGCCAATATTGCGGGTATATACTGATTTAAAATAATTTTTAAAATATATCAGAAAATCGTCTTTAATTACAACTGGAAAATAAAAATAGTGACAGTTAAACTAACAAATATGACCAAACATGCACCTTCTCTTTTCTCTTTGTAGTGCTTATGTAAAGTGTAACTGTAATACACACCGATTAATATATGTCAATGTAATCAGTATTATTATTGGGGTGTGTTTCACTGTTCATGAACGTAAGATAATATTCTGTTTTAGGTTTACATCAAACAGATAGGGGGCGCTGACACCATTAAGAGAAGTGACGGGTGTCAGCTTTGGTGGATCGAAGAAAAGAGGACACGTGAGAGAGAGCCGTATGAAGAAACCGGACGGTTACAAGAAAAAAAAAAAAAGGGGACTGTAGTAAAAAGAGACTTTTTATAAATACTACAGAACAGTTAAAAGGAGTGTTTCATTTTCAGACCAAAGGGATTGTTTTGTTAATTGGACTTCGTTCCAAATTCGAACTGTTGTGGCGGAAGTATTTCTAAAACTCAGCAACTAGCTTCATGTGTGCAGTGTTAGCTAGTTTGGCTGCGAACATTATCTGGCGGAGACGTCCACATCCGTGCGAGGCTCAGAGGACTACTGCCAAAGGGAGAACAAGTGGACGTCGGATGCCTGCAGCGTCGTGTTCCTCGTGAGTGAGGTGTTTTCCACGGCTACAGAACTGCCGTTTTGACTCGTAGACTGTCCACATTGTCAAGCACTAAAGCTAAAGCGCGCCAACGTAAAGAATGTGCACCAACGGTAAAATACTGGCCAGTATAATGTTATAGGTTCGCTGGGAGCTGTCTTTAACTAGGTCTGTTAAGACTTTTGGGGTGGAATCTTTGAGGGATCTTCTTTGTGGTTATCACTGTGAAACAAATTACTTTTTTTTCATCTTTCATTAATTACATTTATCTTGTCTTTCTATCATAGATCTAAACTGTCAGAGTAAATGTGTTCAAATGATAGCTAGTGCTAGCTAGATATTTGTTGTCTACAAGTGTTTTTTTTTGGTCCTAAGTCAATGTGCCTACCCTCGGTAAATGTCATTATACCCTAGTCGAAGTAAAGGAATGAGCAGGGTCATATAGGGGAGGGCTACATCTTTTTTCTTCTTTTCTTTTAAACCTCTTTTTTTTCTTACTTCACACCTTTTCTTTCCTTCTTTGTTTTCTTCCCCATTTTTCTCTCCTTTTTCTTTATCTTGTTTGTCCTGTGTGGACAGCCAATGTGACTACAACAAAAGCATATAACGTAAGACAGTGTAAAACTAAACACATTTTTCGATAAATATTGGGTTTGTTCCAGTAACTCTTAAGTTTTTAAGTTGACTTTTTGAAACCACTGCTAAAGTTAAAAAAAACTTGACATGATAGAGAAAAACTGACATCAGTTTTGGATTCTGTAACTAAAATTGGGGTAAAAACAACTGTCCGACCTAATTCAACAAAAACTTTGTTCCCCAGTGTCATCTGCAGTTTATGAACAGGAAGTCGTATTGATTATTAATTTGCATTATGGGATAGAATGACTGAAGAAAAGGAGTCTCATATTTGGGCCACAGTCAACACATATTGTGACAAGGTTGGTTGTAACACACCCACCATCCTGTTACAGTGAATCCTGCCTGTAAAGGAGATCTGAAACAGCGACACACATACACAGTGTGCATGATGGTGGACAGGATTACATACACATACAGTACAGGTTCATAACACGTTTTATCTGATGTAAGAAGTACACACATGAAGAAAACAAGTCTTCATAGACAAGAAGGAGAGAAGGAAGGATGTACAGTACATTTAAAGAAACTCAAGGAAACAGTTACTAAGAAAAAAAACTACTGAAAACCTAAAACAACACAGACAGTCGTTATGCATTTACATCAGAGTGGTGGTTTGTTTTTCTTTTTTTTCCCTCCTGAACTTTACAAATGTTAGAGGCTGAGCTCTAACGGGTCAACATGATGATGACTTCAGGACTGCACAATTTATCATCATGACGGAGGAAACTACACAAGCACATTTTGCCTTTCATAGGCTGCATGCTACACTTACCTCTTTCTGGATCCCAATGACATAAAAGGTTTTTCCTTCAAATTTCAGCTTGCTGACATCAGCCCTGCACAGGAGAAGAATAAATGTTACCACTCAATCATCAGGCCTGAAATTTGTCATCATTACTTTTCGTGTCACTTTTCAGTTCCATTGCACATAAAACACAATGACAGAAAATGCTGATTTTTCATCTTTGTTGCCATGTTTTTCACCCATGCCTGCATATTTATCTATTAAAGGGTTAGTGGGACTGTATAAGGTACTTATCCATAGACAGTGCTTTACACACAGTGGTTCATAGTCAGCACAAACACAGGAGAAATTGACAGGAAGCAAAGCAGTGCAGTGGACAGGACTGAGAGCAACACACATTTTCACCACCTAGAAAAATCAATGTCAGTTTAACTATATTTAGAAAGCTGCTTTACCTTGCCGTTAGGCAGCCCTTACCAATGGGGAACTGAAGCTGTTACATCGTTTGTGTCAATGCCACTGCTTTGATAAAACAGCAGCTTACCCTGCAGGACACCGTACACATTGGTCTGCTCGTGCATTAAACAGATCAGAATTAGCATGCTAAAACAGCCAAGTTAGATGAGAAGGAAAACAAATTATGGGAGCTATAGTAACTGCTTTTACCAAAAGACTCTGGCAGTTTTGAGGCAACAAATACAGTTAAACTAGTGTAAGAGTTGATTCCATTTAGCACTGAATAGGTCAAGGGTGGGCCATTCATTTTCCTATGGGGCCACATGACAAATAACATTTCCACCTGTAGTTCTGTTCAATATATATCTGTAAAAAAAAACTGTAAATATAACAATAAAGTGGTACCTCTACTAGTTATATTTTAGTCAAAATATTGGGTTAAAATCTACTCAACCATAATGAGTGCAAATTATCTAACTTTTATTGAGTAAATCTATAGGTTTGTTTTTACAGTGACAGCATAACATGTAAATGGGCTAAAACTGAGCAACAAAGCAACTTAGTGCTTAAGCCTTATGCTGAGTGTGGAAAAATATTGATTTAGCAGATTTCACTAAATAAAAGCTGCATGTTATTTATTTGCATTGACTTTTAATTTGCCAATGACCTTTATGTGGGCCGGTCAGGGCCAGCTTTGGGGCCGCATGTGGCCAGCTATGGGGCCGCATGTGGCCAGCGGGCCTTATTTTGCCCAGTTCTGGAATAGGCAAACAGGTTGGCCATTACAAATAGCAGTCTATGTATCAGGGACACTCATTGGTTGGTACGGCTCTCCTTAGGCTATGGGGAGGTTCCATGGGTGCTTAGCTCGCAAAAAATTTGAATGGGAGTGAATGGAGCGAGTCAAGCTAAATTCTGATTCCCTTTGACAAGTGCTTTAAAATTCACATATGATAGAATGTACATCAAGGGGGGTTTGACCAAATCTACCCATAACCCTTTGCGTTTCTAATGACGTGGGTGATGAGTGAACTTTAGTGAAGGATTAACAGCGCCATCTACTGGGGTTTATAACTCTTGAGTCTGGATTGTAAAACCTTCACGTTTGGATCAGATTGTAAAAAGTACGAAAGGAATGTCTCAAAATGACGTAAACAAAAGCAGGGATTCATGCGCATGTTGGATAATCTGTAAAAGCAGATTCAACACTTCACACAAGGAACAAAGGGGCCACAAATGAAATCTCAAGACAGATGCACATGCAAAATGTAATATATGTCTACAAATAAGGTATGGTTTAATTTGCAAGTTTCCAAACATGTGAATAAACTAATACACCTTTGTATAAATTCCAGTTTACAAGTCACTAATTGTGTCTTTGCACTTAAAAATGATATAATTTGTGTGGATAATGGTGTTTAAATGTACAAATAATTAACAAACATATCTCTCTCCATACTGAATACATATAGCACAGAACTGAATGAGTTAAATTGGTTGTTTTTTTTTTCCTTGCACGATAGTTAACAAATTAGCTCAAATGCTAAGCTAACATGCGCTAACTCCTTTTCCATAAAGCTGTGCCGAGCGACTAATGAGTGTAACCGTGACTGACCAGTGTATGTTTCCTTGCTCTAACAGACAAAGTAGATTCAAATATTAAGAGGAAAAAAGATCACAACACAACACAGACAGCGGTTAGCAGGAGTTTTTATTCCTGTTTAATTCTGAATAAATGTTACTTTCACTTTGAGTTAAACCTAAGTCCAGAGGAAAATGATAATTCTGAATTAGCTATACTTAATCGCGGTTAAATTCACTGGTTTATTCTGATCTTAATTCTGAAGTTGTTAATTCCTCTATCGTGTAAACAGTTAATTCAGCTTTAACATCATTCCTGTCGCTACATGTTCCTGGTCTCGTCACGATAATGCAAATATTTCGCACTGCCGGGATTAGTTTGATTCCTATGATTGATTCATTGGAGCTGCTGCTTCGTAATTATCACAAAAAAAGCTAAAAATCATGTTTAATATCTGGTCTTTCTTTCTTTCTTTCTTTCTTTCTTTCTTTTTTTTCTTTCTTTCTTTCTTTCTTTCTTTCTTTCTTTCCTTCCTTCTTTCTTTCTTTCTTTCTTTCTTTCTTTCTTTCTTTCTTTCTTTCTTTCTTTCTTTCTTTCTTTCTTTCTTTCTTTCTTTCTTTCTTTCTTTCCTTCTTTCCTTCCTTCTTTCTTTCTTTCTTTCTTTCTTTCTTTCTTTCTTTCTTTCTTTCTTTCTTTCTTTCTTTCTTTCTTTCTTTCTTTCTTTCTTTCTTCTTTCCTTCTTCTTTCCTTCTTCTTCCTTCTCCTTCTTTCCTTCCTTCTTTCCTTCTTTCTTTCCTTCCTTCTTTCTTCTTTCTTTCTTCCTTCTTTCTTTCTTTCTTTCTTTCTTTCTTTCTTTCTTTCTTTCTTTCTTTCTTTCTTTCTTTCTTTCTTTCCTTCTTTCCTTCCTTCTTTCCTTCCTTCTTTCTTTCTTTCTTTCTTTCTTTCTTTCTTTCTTTCTTTCTAGTTATGAATCCCCCCCCCCCAGCAGAGGACAAAAATGCACTGTTAGGTCTCAGGAGGATATACTATGTGCTATGGGGTACAATATCCCTTCTGAATAAATACACAGATCAATACTGCATCCTGAATATGTATAAGACTTTATTGGGACGATATATTTTTAATAACCCATATTAACATTTAAGAACAAACTCATACCATTTCAGCAGGTGGATCCTCTTGTTTCCCTGGAACACCACAAAACCTGTGGCTGTGAACCCAAGAAAAGCTGTGGATCCTGTGAAATCCTGCAAATATACACAATTAAAATTAAATGCAACATGTGACATTATGGGAAACAGGCAAAGTCACAGCAGGAACCTAAGTGGGCTATCAATATTCTCTATGGAAGACACAAAAATCTATAGATATACATTTTTTTTCAAGCATTAATCCCCTAACATTGTGGTTACTGACAATGAAAAATGGAAATAAAGGTAACTGATACACTGTGTGATGTGCAATAACAGCTGAAGTGTAAGAGCAGAGCCCAATATGTTACTATATCACTCTCCTACATTGTTGTTTATCATCTCTAGACTTGTTTTCATCTATAGCTACGCCTTTCTTTATCTCTCTATGAATCACTCTTTCCTCCTCTCTCTGTTCCCCACACTTTCTGTCTTCTGTGATGCCTCATCTTCACAGATCTGTCACTGTATTATGTTTCAGCCCTGGGTATGTGCTCCCTGTAAACCAAATTAAAAAAACAGCCCTGCTGACGAAAGAGACAGAGAGAGAGAGAGAGAGAGAGAGAGAGAGAGAGAGAGAGAGAGAGAGTGCAGCAGATAAAGTCGATCCTCTCTAATAGGTAGAATTTATATATCTTGATAATCTACTTAGCAGGCTTGGATGTGGCTGTCAATGAGAGGGTGTCCCTGTTTCACACTGTCACTGGACAAGTGGAGGACCAGGGAGAGTGAACTGAAGTGTCAGATAGTTATTATAGTCATTTCTGCCTTCTCAACAAAACAATAGGAGAGGAAAAAATAAGACGAGTCTATTATACCACTGAATGTAACTTTAGGTATTATAAGAAAGGTTAGGGATCATGTCGATTCAAAATGTACACTTGCCTTGTACTATAGTTTAATTTATCCTTATCTATCATACTGTAATATAGTCTGGACAAGCACTTTTCCATCAACATTAAATAAAATATTGCTCTTACAAAAGCGATTTGTTTCGAATTGCAACCCATTCTAAGCCATTAACCTCATCTGCTAATCTATTTTTACGATTAAATTTATTTAATATTTATGATATTAACATTTTTCAAATTTGTATTTTTATGTACAGAATTCAGTGTAATCAAAGTACCCTTCCTGAACATTTCCTTTTGTATTTTACAACCAATTCTACAGTCCATAAATATAACACTTGTCAAAATCAACATTTCCATATGCCGAAATGTATCACAGTGAGGGCATAGTTCAGTGTCCAATTTAGAGGGTGTAAACTGTGGAACCAATTTTCTCATGTTGTAGGAGATAGCACATCTGACGTATTTTTTAAGAAATCCTTAAAGAAATCAATTATGTCATCTCATTGATATATATATATATATATATATGTATATATATATATATATATATATATATATATATATATATATATATATATATATATATATATATATATATATATATATATATATATATATTTTTTTTTTTTTGGTTTAAAAAAAATTTATTTATTTATTTTAAAGAAAAACTATTGACACAACTAATCTTAACTTGAATATTACAGTTTTGTATATAGATTTAACTAGAAAAGTCAAGTGCTCTCAGGTTGTCTCAGCCAGGATTGTTTTGGCTCTTCTAATTACTCTGGTTCTATATAAAACAGAGAGCTCATCGAAGCTGACCCTTACAATTTTCCCACATCGTTTAACAACACTATTTAAAATGATTTTTGTCCTTAACAGTTAAACCATACCATACCATCTTTATTTATGAAAGCGCTTTAAAACAGACACAGCTACACACTACAAGGCATGAAACACAAAACACAGAAAGGAGAACAAAGCAATAAAATACATCTAAAAATACAATAAAGAGTACTAAAAAAATAAAAATGAAAAATTATCATACAATAAAATAACTAAAATCAATGACCGACTGAGTCAAAGGCCAAGGAGCAAAAATGTGTTTTAAGACGAGTTTTAAAATTACACAGTGTAGATAGATGCCTGTCTGACATTCAAAGGCAGTTTATTTCACAGGGTCGGTGCAACAAAATAGACATTTTTTTATGTCCAACAGTAAGTGGTCGCACGACCTGAGAGTTCGGGTGGGAGTGTAATAATGGAGGAGCTCTGAGAGGTAAGGTGGGGTGAGACCATTCAAAGATTTAAAAGCAAATATAAGAATTTTAAAATGAATTCCAGTTAAAAAACATGCAGCAGCGTTCTAAACTAGCTGGAGACATGAGAGAGATGACTGGCTGACTCCAAAATACACTGCATTACATTAATCCAACTGAGATGTAATGAAGGCATGGAGTCCTGCCTCCACAGGAAGGGTTTCACCTTTGCCAACCGCCTGAGGTGGAAAAAAACTGGCCTTTACCAGCAAATAAAAGAGAAGGTTAAAAGAGATTCAATAAAACAAGAATAAAACATTCTCATAAAAAAAGTGTCAATATTAAAACTTCTCAATTTCCTATAAAAATACAAACGCTGGTGAGTTTTTGTGCAAATAGCATCTGTGTTCACCTGGAAGGACAATGTGTTGTCAATAACAAGTATTTATAGTGCTCTACAAAATCAACTGCCTGGCCATGGATAAAAGTAGAAGACAATGGTGGAGGCTTTTTACTGAAATCAATGGACATTTCTTTAGTTTTTGTCACATTTATTTTCAGGAACACACGCTCACACCAGGCAATAAAATCCAACAGCACTGGACCGTGATCAGTGTCCACATTATTAAGAAGTGACACAAACACTGAGTCATCAGCAAATTTTAAAATGTGTCTGTTTGCATATTGACTCGTACACTTATCTGTATATAAAATAAATAAATTAAGAGATTTTGTTTACAGTGCATTACAATGGTAATGAAAAATAGGTATGAAAAAAAACCAGATATGAACTTTAAGATAAAAAAGACAGTGCAGATCTGAAGTTGTAAAAAAACCCATATTCAAATGTTATTGAGAACAGGTGAGTCTTAATAGAATAGAATAGAATAGAATAGAATAGAATAGAATAGAATAGAATAGAATAGAAGTACTTTATTGATCCCACAATTGGGAATTATCAGCATTAAACATATGAGTTAAACTTTACCCTGGATTTAAATAAACTGTTTCAGTTGAGCCAAGGCTGTATCCCATCCTTTAGAATAAAGAGGACACTGATGGTCTATCTTGTATCACTGCTCTACAATTTTTTAGGAAGTATCTGCTTCTGACATTAAATGTACTAAATGTTACATAATTTAATCAGATGAATCATACAACAAATGACAAAAGTGCTGATTATCTCATGTTTTTAATATATATGATAGTGTGTTATTCCACATATATAATGGTTTATGTTCATGTATATAATGAATTAGTAAATATTCCACTAGAAAGAACCTGTAAAGTGAATGGATCATAATGTGCAGACAGTGTTTTGAAGTAGATCTGACACCAATATTCCTTTGGACTAAAACTTATTCTCTTGTTTCACATGTTGACCCCAGACTTATATTTGAAACTTGAGCCAAACATTATTTAATACTTGAGTTTTCTTCATCAGTAACGCACATATGGTAACATTTCATTCCTTTTATTCTGGAAGCATTTTCCTTGTGCAGTCGACCAGTGTCATCAAAACTCAGTTCCATTAAGTGCTACATATGAGGCCTTGCATATTTCAGTGAGACAATGCTTAACTGTATGGATTTTATATTTGATATTACTTCAGGGTGGTGCAGTGGTCAGCACTCTTGACTTGGACCCTGGTTCAAATCTCACACCAGACCTTTCTGTGTGGAGTTTGCATGTGGGTTTTCTCCAGGTACTCCAGTTTCCTCCCACCATCCAAACACATGCACTGATAGGTTAATTAGTTAATCTAAATTGCCCATAGGTGTAAATGTGAGAGTGATTGTTTGTCTATATATGTTCAGCCCTGAGATGAACTGGAGACTCATACAGGGTGTACCCCGCCTTCACCCATTGTAGCTGGATTAGACCCCCAGTGACCCCCTGTAACCCTAATGAGGATAAAGCAGTTTTAGGTGACGAAACTTACCTTACATGGGTGAGGGTCAACTCCGTACGTTTCCAGAGAGTGAGCTCTTTGGAGCATGTTCAACTCTGCTAATGGAGCGCACTGTCCCCTGAAGGAAAGAAATTAATAATAAAAAAAAGTCAGCATGTGAAGGGAAAAAAATACATGGCTTTGTTATATGGCTCTAAAATATGTGTATGTGTGTGTGTGTGTGTGTGTTCATAATTTTCTTTATTACTCATTCAGACTTGGACCACTTCTCACATTCATCTTAATATTTACTTATCAGTCTAAATGCAGAGTGTAGAGATGAGTAATGTACGCTGCTACTGATCAAGACAAATAAATCAACAATAAATACGTCTGTACCCACACTGTGCAGAATAAAAATATTAAACCCTGATGGTGAACGTGTACTAATATTAAAGACCTTCTTGACTGTGTAAATCACCTGAGGTGTCTCTCAGCAGTTCAGTGTTTATCTGCATGCTGTTAATCCTGAGAGTTGGGCCCAGTGGGGCAGACGGAGGGCACTCAGCATCACTTGCCACTGTGCCGTGGGGAAATTAAGGATTTGTCTTTGATGTTCTTTAATCACTGGAAATGTGAACACCACGAACCTTGCAACATCATTCATGAGCTGTAGCCACATATGACACAGATAAACCCAACAACTGCAGGGGAGGCTCATTACGGATTATACACCGTGTGATGTTATGAACTCATACAGATGATGCAAAGTAATCATGACTAAGAAACCTATTTTATATAACCTTTTCCCCAAATCCAACATGATTTCTCTCCTTAAATATTTACACATTCTACTTAGAGTTAAATGTCGTACCATTTATTGTGTATGAGCAAGATACCAGAAAGCAGTCAGTTGTGATTGAGGTCCAGTTTATCTTAAGTTAATTTTAGTAAAAGCAGAAAAGAACAAAAAACAAGTGGTGCCAGGAACAACAAACTCCACCCCTCAAACATATCTAGCTTATTTTGTCATTGATAGAAGATAGAGCAAAATAGGAAAATATCAAAATTCATCTTAAAAGTCAGACTTAGGACATAAAATAATAATAATAATAATAATAATAATAATAATAATAATAATAATAATAATAATAATAATAATAATAATAATAATAATAATAATAATAATAATAATAATAATAATTATTATTATTATTATTATTATTATTATTATTATTATTATTATTATTATTATTATTATTATTAGACAGTGTATTTAGACCTCATCATATTTATGCATGTGCTGATGTCAGTATACTAGTGGCCTCTATATGATCCAAGTCTGAAGTAAAGTTAAACAACATGTATATTTTTTATAAACATGTGAAATTACGGCCATTATAACTAAATGGGAGAAGGAAAAATTGATTTTAAAAATTCATAAAAAATATACAATTTTGTCCTATTTTTCTCAAAATGTAATGAAATGTATTTTGTGTCACTGGCATGTTATATACCAAACTATGAATGTATGAATTCAGTCAATAGTTTTGCTACTACCAACATATGAAATGTCACCCATTATAAGTAAATGCATTAAAAAAAAAGATTTTAAAAAATTAATAACATTTTTTTACTTTGACCTATTTTTCCCAAAAATGTAATAAAATCTATTCTAGGTCAATAAATAAAGCAAATTTGTTACGATTTTAACAAATAGTTTTGCTGCTAGAATGTTAACCATCAAATAATTAAACTAAACCAAAAACACCCCGTCGATGGGATGGGGTAAAAAAGTTGGAAATTAATATTCATGCTCATTTCTTTGCAAATTATGTCTAGCTTTTATTTGCTGTCATCTGGGTCGACACTCAAACATTTTCCTGGATGCAGTGAACTACAAATCTCTGTGTATCATCCAATTTTGTCTCTAGCCAGAACACTTTCATTGTTTGCAGAGTGGAAAATTGTCTCACATCCAAGCTTGTCACTGACATCAAACAGTAAACCGCCAACAAAGACGCAGCTCCAGACAACAAACAGACCGTCACATACACATTTATACATCTCTTTTACCTGAGCTCATTCTTGTGTATTTCCATAATCTTCCTCTCTAGTTTGAGCGATTGTTTTGGGAACAGCTTGAAGTCTCTGATGTAGTCTGAAGGATGCTCCTCTGGGTCGTAATCGCCGAGCTCCGCTGAAAGAAGAATGTGATATTCAACGTGAAAACAAACTCATAAAATCAGGTTAATGTGTTCATAAAGAATGTATAAGTATATTATGTATATACAGAGAAGGGCGTCACAACCATTTAAAATGTGGGGGTGTTCTAGGTCGTGGCACATGAGCAAAATTTTCTGAGTCTATCATCGGAAAATTAACAAACAATTATCCATTAATGGTTACATTTTTTATATTAAAAAAGTAATATATGGCTGAAAATAATAACAAAAACGTGTTTTTCCTCAATTAAACATTTATTAAATTCATAAGTCAAAATTATGTGATAAAAAGTCAAAAATATTAGATAAAAAGTCAAAATTATGAGATAAATAGGATTTTAAAAAATCAAACACTGGTTTTCCAGACATTCTACCTATTTTTTCTTACAAAAATGTTTTGTTCATGTCAGGGGAGATGACTAAGAATATGTTCCTCAGGGGGAACTTTACTGAAAAAAGTTTGAGAACCACTGTCTTAGGGTAAATGTCACAGAACAAGACATAGTTTATTTAACTTAGTTTAACAACGGCTACATTCCTCATTACTTACTGGTTAATGACTGTTTGTTAACACCACGAAGAAGAGCTGTTTACATTTCGTCCGGCGAACTGAGGTGCGCTTCATTTAAATATGCTGTTGTGCCGCCCGGGCGGGTAAACAGTTTAAACCATAGATATTGTAACAGCCCCATAATGTTATTGATGTTTGTTCGGTGCGATTGCGACCGACAGGAACCATTTATCCTGCAATAAAAAGTAGGTGAGACCAACTCTCCATCCGTTTCCTGGATCCAGTAACGATACAATATATAAACTCAGGAAAAAGTGGGGGGTATGAAATCATCTGGTTGGAGAAGTGGGGGTTTCGCACGGGTGTGACGCCCATGTATACAGACCTCGACCTCATCAGATAAACTATAGAACCCGGATAGATTCATTTTCCTTATTTACACCAGAACATGGTTTCAATGGTGAGTAAATACTTTTAAAAACCTGTTAAAACTGACAGACTACATCAACCTTTGGCTGGAGTTTAATTAAACAGTAATCTTCAAACTATTCTCCAGCTCTGTAATCAACACCCTGACAAAGTGGGACAAGGACCTGCCCTCATTAATCAGAGGAGCCAATGATATGCTACGAACTCTGATAACTCAGCCAGTCACACTCTGATCTCTGGGGATCTGAGCCAATCAGGAAGAGTTAACACAGTTCAGTGATTTATGCATCAAGGTTCATTTATAGGATAAAGCTACTCTAATCCCATTGTTCCACATAAAGGAAAATGGCTCTGCTCTGCAATTCAACATTAAACTCTTGCTACCAATTAAGAAAAGAAAAAAAAATCAGATTCCTGTTCCGAAAAGCCACTTGTATGTCTTGTAATTTAAAAAAAAAAAGTAAAATAAAATAAGGGATTTATAACATCAGACTGATGAGTTGAAATTAAGACAACTCTCTGGGTGAGATTAAACAGTGGGATTTAATTGACTTCAGTTGGTCTACAGACTAAAACTACATTCTGATTTTATCTGAGGAGTATCTTGAGAAAACTGACAATAACAGTTTCATCAGTCTTAACTTTAAATTAAAGGCTTCAAAGAACAAATTGTGCAAATCCTGGATTTTGTTATATATTTGTAATAATTTAAGCTTTTGATGATAACACTGGGAACAGTTTGAAAAAAAAAAACCCAGCCTGTTAAGTTAGATTTTTATGCTGATTTAACCCTTTGATGCATGAATTATGAGAACTTAATCAATATTTTTCCCTATGTGTTGATATTCCTCTTGACACATGAAAAAAGTAATGCGATTGAGATCATTAACATATTTTTTTATGGAGTTACAAAAACGTCCACTCAGCTGGACAATATGTGTTTCAACTTTGAAGCAAAGAAACATGTATTTAAAATGCAATATGAGAACACTATGAAATACATGTAGTTTTTGCTTAATAATAACAAGCAATTGATTTACATGTAAAGAACAACCAAGTTACAGTAATGATATGAACTGACTGATATGGAACTAAAACAACAAGAGAACATCTGTAGAATATCTGTTCACTATATAATCAATATGCACCAAAGGGTTAAATTAAAATTGAAGAGTTAATTTGCAAAAACAGATAACTCCATTTTTTTTTTTTTTTTTTACAAAATGGCATTTTTTACTATACATTCCAGATAATACTTATTGATTTGATATATTATTGATTTCATTTGGGTCCATTAAATTGAATAAATAATATATCAAATCAATAAGTATTACCTGGAATGTAGAGTAAAAAATGCCATTTTGTAAAAAAAAATAAATAAAAAATCGCGTTATCTGTTTTTGCAAATTAACTAATTCCAAATTTGGAGGTTTTTTTTTTTTTTTTCTTTAGCACGTTAAGTTTTTTCTCCACAGTTTACCCTCCAGATACGTAAAATTTCACTTATTAGCTGTAGTACGATTCAACAGCTGGTTAAGATTGGACTCATTTACTGTACAGCTACATGGAAACTTGTTTGTGCAGTTACCATGGAGACACAGTGGTGAGAGGTGTGTGCAGCTCCCAATAGGTCAGTACAATTACAGTAGATAATAATAAATAATAATAATAATAGTGTTAAATAAACATTACAGTCATGCCTGTTTATTTCATATTTCATTGTTTGTCAGTGAACATTCTTATAAAACAAGCACATACCATGTTAAGTACTGTATTTTTCATATGTTTTAGGAAAACGGGGATCCTATAGTTAAAAATGTTGATGTGATAGAGAAAAACTGAAATCAGTTTTGGAATCTGCACCAAAAAAATAATTAAAAACAGCTGTCAGACTGAATTTAATAAAACCTGTGTTCCCTAGTGTAATGTCTCTGTTTGCACCTTCCATCCACAGTGTTTCTGTCAGACTATTATTTAGAACAAGCACAATCTCACTGAATCTTAACATGTCTATTCTAAAGTTTCTAACTTATAATATTGAACAAAGTTACATACCAAAGTGGCGTTTCATCCAAATTTGATCTTCCACTGCTCCTCTATCATTTGACCTACATATTAGATTTTTGGTCTCCCTGTCTAACGTTTGCCCTAGAATCAGAATATATGATCAGATTAGCTCTGTCTACCTTAGTTGCTCCACAATATGTCTCCAAACTTGGCCGAAAAGCCAAAAATCGCAAATATGGTGCTAACGTTTACATGCCATAGATCATAAAGTTTAAAGAGTTGGAAGCTTTAAAGTTTTTTGTGACTATTCCTGGTACCTCTCTTTGACATTCAATTTTAATTTTGTTTGTACCTTCTTAGGAATGACAAATAAGACATTTCATTTTGTCTGGTTTTAAATAAAAATATATATATAAAAAATTCTGAAGGCTACAGTTCACCATGTGTGCAATTGATCACATTCTTCAACATTTTACCGTAGATTGCTATAGTTATCATCTTTGTCAGAAAAAAAAATGGAATGGTGTTCAGCCTAGTTTTTTACTGCAATTTTTTATATGACATTACATATTTGGAGCTGACCTTAATGCAAATTCAGCATTGCACAACATCAGTCGTCAAAGTCAGCACATTTACCATATTTATTCACTTGGAAATAGATATTTTTGTGATTTCTGAAGCAATATTGTGGAGCAACTATGGTAGATAGAGCTAATCTGAGCATAGATTATGATTCTAGAGGAAACGTTAGCCAGTGACACCAAAAACTGTAATATGTAGGTTAAATAATGGAAGATCAAAGTTGGATAAAATACAACTTGGTCAAAATAATAATAAAAAAAGACCCTACATTTGATTACTTTACATCAAAACTATTAGGGATATAGGTCTAAAACTTGATATAATTTCATGAGTCCATAAGAGGAACCTATATGATTTTTTTGAGAATTTTCGGAGAGGATGACCCAGGAAATTTCTCTGAATGCTTTGTTAATGTTATCGATGGTATAGTACTAGTTTGGCAGTGCAGTGAACATCAACCATATTAAAGAACAACTGAGTAAAATTGTGTAAAATGTTAAAAGCCATGTTGATTTCAATATACTTCTATTCATTTTGAGCAGCAATTTACCTGTATAATAACACTCCAAAAAAAAGCTAAAACGTCTAAAATCAATTTAATGTCAGCAGGTCTCACCCTGGACGATACAGGCTCCAAGGTAGGCAGCTTCAGCAAAAGGACAGAGGAGACGGCCATGGTAGATGTCCCTTTTTAGCTGGAGATAAAGGAGATACCTGGAAAAACACACAACATTTAACCCTTAAGAGTCTGACTGTGTTTATATGTCTTCATATGTCTCATTGAAAAAGTGACTTATTTTGTCACATTTTTTCAGCACAGCAACTGTGTGTGACTATACAGTTGTTGTTTTGTTTTTTTTATTTGACATGCTGTTTTAACATACTAAACCTACAATCAAACAAAAACCATGAAATCCCAGTAAGTATTTTTTCTTAACTGTTTTTCACCCAAAACATGTGGGAAAAATGCATAATTTTAAGAGGAAAATGTCAAAATTCTGAGATAAAATGTTAAAATTGTGAAATGAAAGGTTAAACTTCTGAGATAAAAAGGAAAAATTATGAAACAAAAAGTAAAAATTGTGAGATATTAGTCATATAACTATAATATATAAAGACACAGTTCAGTTCATCTGTTTAGTTTGAAAAAGTAACAAGTCTATTCTGAGAATGTAAAGAGTATAAAGTACAGATATTTATGAAAAACTGTGGGGAATAAAAGTAAAAGGTTTCCTGAAAAATAAATACTCAAATAAAGTACATATACCTAAAAAAAAGTACAGTAATGAAGTACTTTTACTTAGTCACTTTACACCTCTGTTCATTTACATGTGTTTTCAACTGCTCACATGTACTGTAGTACATTTTCATTTCTGAGCATGAATAAAATATCTGAATGTGAATCTGACTTCCTATGGTGCTTGTTTTGCCAGTAATTTGTGTGTGAGAACCATCTGGAGCGAGTCCAGTAGAAACAATGCACGGTCGGTTAAATCTGAATTGAGTTAAATATCATGAATGAGTGTGGGTATGGGCGTCTCATTAAAATCTAATGTTACATTCACACTCTATGGTAAAATCTATAATACAGCCGTAGACCTTGGCCACATAATGCTCCTGCTGTGTTGCTATGGCAGTTGGAGAAACGAGAATATCGCCATGGAGACGTCTACCGTACAGAAATGACTGGAACTGTAGTTACCATGGAAACGGCTTCACCGGAGGCAAGTTTAGGCATGCTGCTGACATGCTGATTTGTCTTGTGTTACCAAGGAGACGGGGGAATGACGGTGGCACAAAAACTAGGGACATTTGTTGCCATGGATACAGATGAGTTTCCAGAGGAGGCTCCAGACAACATCAGCTCCTCACACCATCGTCAACTGACTCATTAAACTTGTTTTTGAACTCAAGTCAAAGAAAGAGCAGAAGGAAAGCATGAAAGATTGAATGGAGTGAAAAGCCTGCTGCGGTAGCTAAATAGTTTTATTTATAGTGTGAGACTCATGCTACACAGAGGTTCTAAAAATTGACCTAAAAACACAGCCGTCTAAATTTACCTGACCTTCTCAGATGTATAAAGTCCTGTCCTTCTATATAGTCGTCTTTGTCGCACACCGAACTTCCTCCTGTGTCTGCTCATGTTCTATTTCCTAAACTCTGTCTGGTAGTTACTGTTACAGTATCATTTACACTGCACTTGTTTCAAGTAACAGGAAGAAAGAAACAACCTCACCACTCAGGTTTAATCAATGGATATAGTGTACAGTATTCTGTCGTGTAAATAGAATTAGATCACAGACATAATTGCAGAACGACAAGATTTAATGAGAGTTTAGTTCCATCTGCCATCTGACTGTTAACCACTTTAAATAGGGAATGTGCCATTACTTATTTTATATGTGCAATAATTATTATCTATTTATCTATCTTTTCCCTCGTCTATAGTATTTTAGGTTAACTGATGCACTTTCTTTTCATATCAGTATTTTAGTATTTCATCTGTTTTTAAATCAGGTTTTTATTGGGGTTAAAATATTTAATCAGATTGATCACAGGGTTGCTTTGGATTAATTTGGATTCATTATGATCAAAACACTTTGTCAGTTGACTGTTCTGCCTCTTTTTTTTTGTACTCAAACTACTGAAATAAAATAAATTAATGTAACACAAAACAAGTGATGAAAAATCCTGAACATAATTACAAAATCTCCTAAAATATAGAAAAAACACCCAAAAATGTGATATAGTATCCAATACATATGCAAAAATCTGAATATATACAACTGTAAACAACTGTTCCATTTAATTATAATCTATCTATCTATCTATCTATCTATCTATCTATCTATCTATCTATCTATCTATCTATCTATCTATCTATCTATCTATCTATCTATCTATCTATCTATCTATCTATCTATCTATCTATCTATCTATCTATCTATCTATCTATCTATCTATCTATCTATCTATCTATCTATCTATCTATCTATCTATCTATCTATCTATCTATCTATCGTAACAAGATGCTCAGCTTCATAAAATAGTCACACTCTACTTTTTCTTCACTTTTTTCTATCACCTGTTCTCATATTCACACCTTTACTGTTCTAATTCTGACATCTTTACTCTTTTCTTTCCTCTTGTCCCTTTTCTTCCAACCTGTAGTTCATTATTCCCATTGTCATAGTGACCTTCATGCTGCATTGTCACAGAGCAGTGACAACAGATATGAATCATACATCTAAACTGAACTGCAGAGAAATCGACAACTCAAGTGACGATGGTGCCAAAGAGTCAAAGAAAGAGTTTTGCGTGGTTCTGATGACGCACGAAAAGGACTTTTTATAGTTAACCCTTAAAGACCTAAACCAAAAGTGTTTGCTGATCAAAAATACTTAATGAGGCCTAAACACTCATCATATCAACACATTGAAATAATTCAGTTTCTCAGCTTTTCACTGGTGTCAATTCAAGATATGAATCTGTAGTGAACATGGAAACTCCATCATGTTTTGCAAAACTGATTCACCTGCAAAAATCCATGTATTTTGATAAAAGACAGTCGTGGAAGATAGTTAATGATTAGGACACATTACAGTAACGCAGATTAATTCATCATCATGATTAATCTGATGAAACATTTTAATGCAATTGAAAGGAACAGTTGTTTTTTTTCAACTTGTTTTGTTGAATAAATATGTTAATTGTACATATATTCATATTATTACATATGGTTTGGATATTTGGGCACATTTTGTGTGTTTTTTTTTAATGTATTTTAGAATAATTTTTGAACATGCTTTTGATTTTTTCATGTCTTGTTTGTGTTACTTTTTTGTCAATTAAGCTGCAAGTTAAGTGCATATATATTCCCTTCTTTCTTGAGTTTGTTTGCTCATCCAATATGAAACACAATATACATTAAAAATTAATATTAAATGATTCATTGAAATTAATCCAAAACAACCCTGTGATTAATCTAATGAAAATGTTAATAATTTGATAGTCCTATTAATGATACATCAATTTAACAGTGATATATAATATATCAATATAATAACAACAACAATAATAATAATAATAATAATAATAATAATAATAACAACAACAACAACAACAACAACAACAACAACAACAACAACAACAACAACAACAACAACAACAACAACAACAACAACAACAACAACAACAATAATAATAATAATAATAATAATATGATAATAAATGAACATATTTATAGTGATATATATATATATATATATAGTGATAAATCCCTTAGGAAAGGTGCAGAAACATTCATTTGGAGATTTCAATAAAAAATAGTTCAAGGTCCTCAGGAGGAAAAATGACAAAGAGTGCAGCATGAAGCAGAGATGGTACCATGTTAACAAGTCAGATGGGACAGAACACATGAAAACAAAGCCCCTGCTGAGTGAGCATGTCTGAGTCCAACAGTCCTCATAGTTGTAGTCATCTGCTCACTGTGATAATCATAAAACACCCTCATCATAAATCATGTGTCATATGTCATAACATGATTCCGACCTCTTACTAAATAATAATAAAGTCAAAGACAGGAAAACAGATCGCTGTAAACGGGCGAAATGCCAAAAGTGGATTTTTCAGTGACTCCTAAAGAGCCACTAGCCACCAAAAGTATCTACTGATCTACCCCCTAACCACTTATCCTATCGAAACATGTAAATAATTCAGATTAAATGGTTACTCAGCTTTTCAGTGGCATCAGTTTTGACTAGGACTGTCAAAATTAATATGTTAATGCAGATTAATCAATCACCATGATTAAGTGGATGAAGGATTTTAATGCAATTAACCAATGTGCAGCACATAATAACTCTGAACATCTTTGACAACGCATTTCTGGCAGTTTGTCCAATAGAGTTATTGCCATGCATGAGCAAATTATTCACCTCAGGATGGGATGAATAAAGTATTCTATTCTATTGATCCAATAGTATTGATCCAATAGTGACAGGCAGCAGAACCCAATGAAAAATATGGAAGATGATAATGAGCATGTTGGCCTCTGGATGGAAATATGAAGATGAAACCCCCTCCTCGAAATGAAACCTTGTGAAAACAGGTGAATGTGTTTATTAAGCTCATTCACTTCATATATAGTCTCTTCTTTCTTACGTTTGTCTGCTTATTGGGCATACTTTGCATATAATTTAAGTTCCTTTTTCTTCCTTTTCTCTGTTTTCATGTAATAATCTTTGAATTTACTCTGAAATGTCATGAATTTTTGGACATGTCATTGTTATTATTATTATTATTGTTGTATGGATTATTGTTGCACTTTGCACATGTTCGAAATAAATCATTCAAATCAAAATCAAAAATCAAATCAAACATCTGCTTCATCAATAAATTGAATGTAGGAAAAAAAAAAAACCTGCTTTTCAGTGAAAAAAGCAGAATGCAGAAGACAATATTAAAATGATTCATGATAAATTACTTAGGAATGGATGGATGTAAAGAGAAATTTGGAAGGTTAGTATTTCTTTGTCTTTGAGGGTTAAAAAGTGGTAATTTTTTATTTTTTTACCTGGTTAGTTCCTCCTTTATTTTCATTGGCTCGTGCGGATAAAACTTGACCCGAAAGCACATGGTGTAAGGCTGCTGAGCTGCTGGAGACAAGAGACACAAGAGTTAGATTAAATATGCAAGGCTGAGTAGTTTCAGAGAAATTAAAATGGAATTAGTTGGTTGAAAGTATAAGTGAATAACAAAGAAAGACAGCGGGGAGATAAATGAAGGAGTTTAAATGAGTAGAGGAGCAGAGGCTTATGTAAAACTATAGACGAATAAGTTAGAGTCCTAAAAAGAAAAAAAAAATCACAGTACCCATCTAATATTGATAAGTCATTTGATAATTACAGTAATCACTCTCTCTCTATCTCTCTCTCTCTCTCTCTCTCACACACACACACACATACAGAGGGGCTGGTGTCTGTTTTTTTCTTTGATCTGAGTCCTAAAGCACTTAATTTCTGTGTGATGGAGTGTGTATGTGTGGAGGTTTTGAGTTCTGAATATGTTAATAGGCATAGTAACACACACACACACACACACACACACACACACACACACACACACACACACACACACACACACAGTCACTGATAAAGTGTGAGGCCAGGTTCAAACAACAGCAACAGTTTAAACTCCATTTTGGGGTCACACACAGCTCACAAAAGTGCATATAAATACATAAACACACACACACACACACACACACACAATGTGTAACCAAAACAACGCAGAGAAACATCTTGTAGCTTTTCTAAGCCTCTTCATTATTCATTTACAGATTTGGCAATAGCTACAGACATCATATAGATAATACTAATACAAATATTTTCTCCACTAATGTACAGATTTTGTTGTGAAGAATTCATTTGTACTGACCCACTTCAGACTTGACCCAATTCAGAAATGACAGCTTGGTAATTACACTGAACTGCAACTGTTTTACGCACAAAGAATCAGAAAACATGTCTCTAGTACACACACAAGAACATGACATTTTGCCATTTCTGTTTATTAACAATCCCATATCACACAGTTAACATTTTCATTTGGAACATTTTCATTTGCCCATGTAACATCTTTTTAGCCTTGCTTTTCTTCTGCTTTTCCACCTATTTTCTGTGCTAGCAGATAGGTCAAAATGTGATAATAGTGCCCTTTTGTGGTCTGCACAGCCCCCCTGCTGCTGAAGATGACCCTCCAGCCTCAGACCCAGGTGTCCATGCCAAGCCAGCCCTCCAGGTTCAGTTATTTCTGTCTTGTTTCCATGTGCGCAGTACAAACAGTGGAATATGTTTTAGATTATAATTTCCATCCATTTTCAGAACCCACTGTGTTCTCATTAGGGTCAGGGGTCACATGGAGCCTATCCCTGCTAATTAACCTTACTATGAACAGTTTAATGACATAGCACCTGACCTGTGCACCCCCACCGTTTGTCTGTTTTACTTATACAGTATACAGAAGTACTTTATATCAATAAAGTACTTGTATTGTATTGTATTGTATTGTATTCTATTCTATTCATGCATGATTTATGAGGACCTAAATTAAGATTATAAGATTATTATCTGAATCCTGAGATATTACCACTTGTTGACCTTTAGTGAGACCTTGACCTTTGACCTTCATTGCTGAAAAATCTAATGTGTTTTCCTTAATCCATTATCTATCATTCCTGAAAGTTCAGAACTTTTTTTGCATAATCCTGCTGACAGACAGACAAACAAACAAACAAAGGGACTCTAATTTAATACTTTTTTCTTACATAATAATATTGAACAGAGAAGTTTAATTATTCATTTAGGACAGAGGGTATAATGGCTTTGACTTTAAAAATCCAATGAGGTTTTTTTTTTCTTCATTTCATATCCCTTTTTCCAAAGAGCACCTCAAACAAACTCTCTTTTTTTGGTCCTAGAATCATTCCTTTCCATTAATTTTTGATAAATATATATATTTTTTATTATTATGGGGATTACTTTCAAGGGTGAAATATTCAGAGAAGACCCAGAAATACATGAGGTGTAAACTCAGGGAAGAAAACAGGGATGAACATCAACAAAATTGCAAAATCATCTAACATCAAAGAGGAAGTCTCTCTAGCATGGTCTTTACTGCTGTGCCTTTAATGGCTTGATCCTCAGTGGTATTATAACCATGAAAAACAGCACACATCTACATAATAGATGCTGAGAAATATAAAAGACACAATCCTCCCACCCGTTCCCAAAGAAGTTGAGCCGCTTATTTGCTAAGGCTTAGGGGACACGAGATTCTTTTTTTTTTTTTAATAGAATGAGATGTGGTCCAACAGTATGCTGACGTATATGTACGTAGAGAAACTAAAACACAAGAGCCCACATTCACCACACATCCTAATTTAAGAATATATCCCGCCACAGGGATAAATGGTGCGTCAGTGCAACTCAGATCTTTCCAAGTCTTACTTCTGTCTCTCTCTCTATCTGTCAACCCCCCCCACCCCCTCACCCCCCCTGTCTTCCCTAATCTGACTGCTTTCTTTAGCTGCATTATCTATCACTGTCTGATCTCTCTCCCATTTGAATTAGCCCCCACATATTTCCTCTTCATCACATCTCTCTTTCTTTCACCATCACCATCTCATCCTTCCTTCCACCCTCTTGTCCTCTCACACATGGTTTGATGAAACAGAATGAACCACAAATTCATTTATAAGGGGGAAGAAAATAAATATATACATTCAATAGTGGCTAAAGTTGAGGTGAAAGTAAGAGAGACAGAAGTTTAATAAAAACAAGAGGGATAAAAAGAGGAACAAAGGTTGCATTCAGTGTAAAACAGAAGGAGGTAAATAAAAACAACGTGGTGGATTATGATATATTTGCTCCTCTATTTTGTTTTCTCAGAAAAATCCCAAACTCCCATATGAGAGATGGCAGCCAATGAATGGAAAATGTGTTTTCAAACAAACACAGTAGCATCCTGTCTTCCTCTTCCAATTAAATCCTCTGTGGGATGGATACGACATGCTTGTAACCTGCTTGTTTATACGTAGCTCCTGAAGGTGTTCAAACATATACTAATATTTGATATCTTAGGGCCTGTTTACACTAACCTGGGTATTTTTGAAAACGCACACATTTGTTTTTTTCCTCTGAAAACACATCTTTATAAAAACTCCGGCAAAAGTGAAGCTTTTTTGAAAACTCCATTTTTGCATTTGTGTATAAAGAGACCAAAACAGAGAGCAGCATCGTACGTCTGACAAGCATGGATACACTCTGAATAACAGCATTTATTTTATTAAGAGTTATATTCTGGTTGCTTAGGGTGTCCCTTAGCATGTGGGAAAGCAACATTAGCCGACGTTAGATACTTCTCTAAATACAACATCAATATGTGCGTGTATTTCATTTGGACTGTCTCCCAGTCAATATCCTGGGCTTCATTGTTGGTCTTATAGACTTGAACTACTTTCAGAAGTAGTAGTCCAAACAAAAAACCAGTGTTGGGAAAGTTCACCTTAATTAGGAACTAGTTCAAAGTTCAGTTCAAGTTAGTCAATATGAATTAGTTCAGTTCATCGTTCATTCTTCCAAATTATGAACTAGAAGTTCATGGATCCCAAAATGAACTTTTTCGTTCTTTTTTGTGTTATTATTGTAAACGTATTATTAACCGTTTCTGACGTTATCCTGTAGTCAAAAAATCAGGAGAAAAAGCCGCCCCTCCAGGGTGGAAGTAAGTACCTTACCCCGGTTTAACTTCCCTTTCACAAGGAGCGGTTTCAGTGAGCTTCGTTTTCAATGTTTCTTTCCAAGAACGGGACAACACCTGCTCCGGTCGCTGGTCACACTCTGTACATTTAACTCTTTTTCTCCGCTCCCAAAAACTCTCTGCACCCCTCGCACTCTCTCTCTCGCTGCCCCGCCCAAAACGCTTCTCATTGGCTATTCCACAACATTATGTTGCCGACATTTGTTCAAAATAATACAAAAATGACATCTATGATAATGCTGTGTTTTGATCCCATTTTATACCTCATATGACTCAATAATTACAACGTGATAAGAACGAAATATGAACTACATAAGAGCGCAGTTCAATAAATGCCAGAATAACCGCGTTCACAACTTCCCGTTCATTTGGCAAAAGTGAACGAGTCGTTCACGTTCGTTAAAAATATGATATAGTTCGTGAACGATCGTTCAATGAACGCGTTCAGGTACAACACTGCAAACAACTTTGCTATCCTTTGGTTTCCTCTGTGGAATGGAACAGGAAGTAGGAGTATGGGTGATTGTTGATGAGGCTTGTGTGGAATTGTCATTCCTACCACCAACAGGTTTGGCATGGTTTAACAGCACATTTATGAGGATTAATATGAACGGAAATTAAAATAAATAAATAAATAAATAAAAAACTGCGGCTGTATGCATTTTTTTTAAATGGAGCTTAAAAATATGCATTTCAAAAATACTTGGGTTTGTGTAAACAGGTCCTTACAATCCATCTGTCTCTCTTTTGTCCTACACTGTAAAAAAACATCCTGTTGTTTTTATGAGAAAACATCCTAGTAGCTGTGGTTGCCAGAACAAGCCTGTAAGAAGAACATCAAACCATAACCATATTTACAGAGTAACATGTAGATTTAACATTTTAAACTTGTATACTTCAATTAACATTGAATGCAAAAAGCAAAGTCAGAGTTAGGCTCTGAAGTGCCGCTCTACCAACTGAACCACTGACACCTGTTAGTTTACATATTTAAATTCTTAAAAAAATAAATTAATAAAAAAAAATAATTATATATATATATATATATATATATATATATATATATATATATATATATATATTAAAAATAAAAAAAAAACATCTGAAATGGTTAAACTTTATTATTTTTTTAAGCAAATAGGCTGTTATTTCAATATAACTACAGCTACATTTGATTTAATCATTAATACAAAAATGTTCTTAAATAAGCTATAAACTAAAATATTATATTTTCACTTGCAGTTTTTTTTTTGTTGCAATTTTACACCTTTTTGCTGTCAGTCATTTTCGCAGTGTGCATCACATCCTGCAGAGGGACAGTGTGTCTTTAATCAAAAGTCAGTTCTCTGGTGGTTTACACCTTTTTGCAGTTGATTCTAGAGTCATTTTTTTTACAGTGTATGCCAATGTGTTTGTTTCCTTTTTGCGCCATTTGCCCCCTGGTAGACTCCTCACTTTGTCAGTCTGTATTTTGTCTCCGTCTCCCCCGTGGTGTTTCTAAGAAAAAGTCCCAGTGTGACGTTATCTGCCTCGGCCACTCTTCACTGATATGTCCTTCTAAATTTCAGAGGTGGTCAAAGTACAAACATTCTGTACTTAAGTAGAAGTACAGCTACAGGTGTGAAAAAATACTCTGGTAAAAGTAGAAGTACTGATTCAACTCCTTTACTGAAGCAAAAGTAAAAAAAAAAGTACAACTTCTAAATTGTAATAAAGTAAAAAAGTAAAACTGCATTTTTGCCATGGATGAAATAATACTTATTTAACCAGGAAAAATAATAAAATATATATATAAAAAAAAAAGCCTTTAAAAGTGAATTACTGTGTTGATAATGTGTTTGCAGGTCACATTACTCAGTTTTATGTTTATGGGCAGAAAATTTTGGAAAAAATGGGCAAAAAAGTGACATTTGAGATTAAAGGGAAAAAAGTCATCATTATGTGATAAAAAAAAAATGCATTTGAGAAGAAATGCATAATTATGATTAAAAAAAAGAGTCAAAATTATGAGAGAAAAAGTCATAATTATGATTTTTCCTCTGAATTAACTTATTTTTCATGTATTTTGAAAAAGTAACAAGTCTATTCTGAAAATGTAAAGAATATACAGTACAAATATTTATATAAAAATGTAGGGAGTAAAAGTCAAAAGTTTCCAGAAAAATAAATACTCGAGGAAAGTACATAATATATATATATATATATATATATATATATATATATATATATATATATATATATATATATATATATATATATATATATATATTACTATGAGAATTCACAAATAATTATTTTATGATAATAATAATAATAAAAAACTTTATTTCTATAGCACTTTTCAGACAGTAGGTGTAGCCCAAAGTGCTTCACAGTGATTGACAGTTAAAATACAACTTTAAAATACATTAGATTATTACACACAAAATTATAAAAGTACAAGAATTCAAATAAAGTAAAAAAAAAATAAAAATCAATTATACATATATTTTAAGATTTAAAAAGCACAAGGTATAAAATGAGATTTGCACGGGTTTGCATAAGACAGGGGTGAATCAAAATTGCAATAGTAAATGATCATACATAGTTTAATAAAATTTCAGTAAAATAGAATAAGATGGAATACAATAAATAATATAAAAACAGTTCACAACTACAGACAAATACACACGGTTATCCAACCTGTGGATAAGAATATACTGACAGTTATCGTGCTCCATAAAAACACAAAGGTAAAAAACACACTTACACTTCATTTGTCTGACCACAGGCTTATTGGGCTCCAGCCAGTGCTGAAAAACACACACAGAAACAAAGTCAGAGTTTAAAAGTCAATTATGAGACTAAAATACTGACTCAGACCACGTTCTGTTATAAGATGATTAGTGTATAACAAGGTTGCCCCTAATTACCCAAAGGTTCAGTGAGCTCCACTGAGGTCTGCATTTTAATCACAGGTTTCACTGTGATGTGTGAGCTCCTTTTACCGTCCCCACATTGCTGTTACAGAGTTACACACTTTCACTACAGGGAGCTGACCAGGTTGACCTCTGTGATATGTTGGTCACTAAACACTTCCACCGACGAAACTGAAACTGTTGGCTTTTTTTTATTTTTTGTCTTTTTCTTTTAACCCTACAGTCATATGGTCATTGTCTGAAAATGTAGGATGAATATAGCAACAAAAAGAACATTGCAAAAAATAAAAAATAAATAAAAAAAATAAAAGTTCTAGTGTAATTGTCTCATTTCTAGTCAAATTATGTCATCACACTTAAAATAAGGTGTAATCACCTAAGATATGAGAAGTTATTTTTACACAATAAAGTCTGGAAAAATCACATTTCAAAAATTCTAATTAAGATCATTTATACTTGCAGATTTTCTTTTGCTTAATTCATGCAAAAATAAATAAAGTGAAAATTATCTTGGTTACTCTCGATTAGGTTTTATTTAAAGTGTGATGACATATTTTGAGTTGAGATAAAAAAAAAATGCACTTGCTAAGATTTAGATTTTTGCAGTGAAGTTGTGTGCTGTATGTGTGCTGAACATCATTACTATGTACATTCATTTAATGACATCTACTAGAGCTGTACAATATATTGCTTGCAAGTGAAGGTGAATGAATAATAAATCCACTGTGTGCTTTGAGTATATGTGTACATTGAAACGTGTTATATAAATCAAATCCATTATTATTATTATTATTATTATTATTATTATTATTATTATTATTATTATTTGAACATCAACATTGCAATGCACATGTGAGCAATAGGTACATCGCAGGTCCTGCAATTATTATTTATATTTTTATTATAATTTATATATATATATATATAGTATAAATATATATATATATATATATATATATATATATATATATATATATATATATATATATATATATATATATATATATATATATATATATATATATATATATATATATATATATATGGATTTTATTGGATTTTATTTATTGGATTTTATTTTTTCATGTAATACATTTGTTTTATTTATTATTTTTGTTATTTATTTTTTATTAATTTATTTGTATTTATATTTATTTATTTGCCTTTATTTATTTATTTTCATTTCATATTTAAAAAAATATTTTTAATTATTAATTTTGTTGAATTATTTCAGCTACAAGAAGGATGATACTGAAACCGATGCTCTGTCAATCACTAATCATATATATATATATATATATATATATATATATATATATATATATATATATATATATATATACTCCTGAGTATTTTTTCATATACTTTCATATATCGCAGTGTTAAAAAAATCCCAATGTCATTTTTCTCTAATATCGTGCAGACCTAAAGTGTAATGTCGCAATAGTATTTTTTCTTGAAATGCTTGAAAATCAAATCACTTTGTTTTCTCTCCATCTTCCTTACATTCAGATAATATCAACTTCAGGTCTGTTAACTTTGTTCTCATTTGTAACTGGAGCCTAGTGTTTGTTTATTTCCCTCGACAGCGTCTTTGTTGTAACACATCTCACTGTGTTATTTTTTCTTGCTGCAGTTTCCACACAGCTCCAGGGCAGCTGAGCCTCTACTGAGACCCAACGTCTGGTCCCTGGTCCTGTGTGGGCTGTCTGAAATATGGACACCCAAACTTGTTGTTATTTGTCACTTGAACTTGTCATGTTCTAACAGCCTCTCACTGCTGACTCAGTGGAGGTGTTTCCCTCTGCAAGGTGAGCTTTTTTTTTTTTTTCTTCAAGTAATGCAGCCTCCACATCTTCCCCATATTACCTTAATTACTAATATCCTTGAAGATGACTTTCTATTTTATGTGCATTTCCCAGTAGACAGCTGCTCATTAACTCAACACAAAGACAATTAATAGTTCGTTGTGTTTTACTTTTTCTGCCAAATCGTTGGTTAAATATGAATGCATTAACCCTTTGGTGCATGAATTATGAGAACTTCACTCTTTATTTATTTTTTTTACTGAGTGCTTTTATTTCTCTTTAGTCATAATAAAACAACAATGTGGTTTAACTTTTTTTTTTTTTTTTTTTTATGGAATTACAAAAATATCCACTCAGCTGGACACCGTGTGTTTAATTTTTGAAGCAAAGAAAAAGATGTATTTAAAACATAATAACAAATGTTTAAACTGTGTGAAAACCCAACATATCCTATAAATTCTATCAAAATCCACCCATAAGTTTTTGAATAATGTCACTAACAGACAAACAGACAAAATTAAGTGAAAACATCACCTCCATGACGGACATCCTTTCAGTCGGGGGGGAGGTCTGTGCACTCAGAGTGCTTTTCTAGTTACTGTCTGATTTATTTTCATTTCTGAAACTTACCCTCTGTTTTTCAGGATCGACATATCTGATACCAAAGTAGTCTTTCTCGAGCAGGTTGTAGTGGTTACACACATGGTCCAACAGGAACTGGCCTTTGGTGTCTCTCTGTAACACACACAAAAATAATCATACCATACATTAAAATATTAGTCTTCAGTACAGTCATTTTCACTTTCTTTCATCTTCATCAGGGGTCTCAAACATGTGGTCCGGGGGCCAAATTTGACCCACCAAATATCCTCATGTGGCCCCTGGGCCTGAAGAGCATAATAACCTTTAAAAAAAAATCACTATATTTACTTTTCAGTTTTTTCCTCTGTCTATAAAGGATAATGACTTCAAATGTCTGTCTTTGTTTTAGTGGAAAAAGTAAAATGTAATAATGAAAATATTATTATTTACATTACATTACATTTGAGAGATGCTTTTATCCAAAGTGACTAACAATAGAGGACGTAATATATAGGCTGTAGCAGTAGCAGTTACAAGGTCGACAGGAAAGATACAGAACAATAAGTGCAAATGCTATGTGGTGTAAGAAAGGTTTTATCCCCCCCCAGTAGATATGTGCAGTAGATATTCATGAGAAAGGAGAGGTGTCAGTGTAGTAGTCGTCTACTGGTCTATGAGTGTGTGTGTGTGCGTGTGTGTGTGTGTGAATGGGTGAATGTGAGGAATTGTAAAGCACTTTGGGCACCAAGTGGTGTATAAAATGCGCTTTAAGTACAGTCCATTTACCATTTAGATCAGGGGTCTCAAACTCATTTTTTTCAGGGGCCACATTGAGCCTGATTTGATCTCCAATGGGCCGGACCAGTAACATTAAAACATAATAAACTATAAAAAAAATATATTTAAAAAAAAAAAAAAAAATGACTCAATATTTTTGTCATTGTTTTAGCCAATTCAGTTATGAAAATACTTTAATAAATTATCCAAATGCAAAAAAAAAAGTAAAAATTAAGGTCAATTTTAACAATATTCTGCCTCAGTTTATCATTAGTCCATGTGTTTTATTATGGATCAGTTCTACAAAGACACAAAAGTCTTAGTAAATTGTGTCTAATTTTCTTTAGACATTTCAGGTTGTTCACATTTGTTCAGATTATTCACATGTTATTGTTACAGGATAGTTTGCAAATGGAAATATTTTCAATAATTAATGTTAGTTTTTCCACTAAAACAGAGATACACATTTGAAGTTGTCATCATTTATAGACAGAGAAAAAAAAATCTGAAAAAAAATACAAATTTGTTATTATTCTCCTCATCTCAGGGGCTGCATTGGAACATTTGGTAGGGCGCATTTGGCCCCCAGGCCGCATGTTTGAGACCCCTGATTTAGATATTCATGAAAGAGCAGAGTCTTCACATGTTTCTTGAAGGTTGACAGAGATGATGTTAGTCTTGTTGATTCCATCACTGAAGGACTAATACAGAAACACTTTTGTCTGGGATCGCTTAGAGTGAGCAGAGGACACCGCTAGTTGGTTTGTGTTGGACTAATAATAGGTTCTTACAGAATATTGTTAAAATTAACCTTATTTTCCTTATGAACTGTTACTTTTTTCAGGTTGTCCACATATGTTGCATTTGGATACTTTATAAAATTAAGTATTTTCATAATTTAGGAGGTGTTTGCACTGAAACACAGACAAAAAAAAAGTCATTATTTATAGGTGATTCTACTATTATTCTATTGGTTTTGCCTACAGCCCCTGAAAGAACATGGGTTTTAGACCCCTGATCTACATCATATAATCATGCTCCATGCTGATAAATCCTGTAAACATCTGATGCCCACTGCATGACGGCACCATAATTACAGCAAACAACCCCCTCTTGGGTTCTATTTCTGTGATGTGGGTGTACGTTGCCT